>QNTS01000863.1:321832-425018 GCA_003317085.1 Hucho hucho
ATGTCAGGGACAAGATTGTAGACCTACACAAGGCTGGAATGGGCTACAAGACCATCGCCAAGCAGCTTGGTGAGAAGGTGACAACAGTTGGTGCGATTATTCGCAAATGGAAGAAACACAAAAGAACTGTCAATCTCCCTCGGCCTGGGGCTCCATGCAAGATCTCACCTCGTGGAGTTGCAATGATCATGAGAACGGTGAGGAATCAGCCCAGAACTACACGGGAGGATCTTGTCAATGATCTCAAGGCAGCTGGGACCATAGTCACCAAGAAAACAATTGGTAACACACTACGCCGTGAAGGACTGAAATCCTGCAGCGCCCGCAAGGTCCCCCTGCTCAAGAAAGCACATATACATGCCCGTCTGAAGTTTGCCAATGAACATCTGAATGATTCAGAGGACAACTGGGTGAAAGTGTTGTGGTCAGATGAGACCAAAATGGAGCTCTTTGGCTCTTTTGGAGGAGGAGGAATGCTGCCTATGACCCCAAGAACACCATCCCCACCGTCAAACATGGAGGTGGAAACATTATGCTTTGGGGGTGTTTTTCTGCTAAGGGGACAGGACAACTTCACCGCATCAAAGGGACGATGGACGGGGCCATGTACCGTCAAATCTTGGGTGAGAACCTCAGCCAGGGCATTGAAAATGGGTTGTGGATGGGTATTCCAGCATGACAATGACCCAAAACACACGGCCAAGGCAACAAAGGAGTGGCTCAAGAAGAAGCACATTAAGGTCCTGGAGTGGCCTAGCCAGTCTCCAGACCTTAATCCCATAGAAAATCTGTGGAGGGAGCTGAAGGTTCGAGTTGCCAAATGTCAGCCTCGAAACCTTAATGACTTGGAGAAGATCTGCAAAGAGGAGTGGGACAAAATCCCTCCTGAGATGTGTGCAAACCTGGAGGCCAACTACAAGAAACATCTGACCTCTGTGATTGCCAACAAGGGTTTTGCCACCAAGTACTAAGTCATGTTTTGCAGAGGGGTCAAATACTTATTTCCCTCATTAAAATGCAAATCAATTTATAACATTTTTCACGTGCGTTTTTCTGGATTTTTTGTTTTGTTTTTCTGTCTCTCACTGTTCAAATAACCCTACAATTACAATTATAGACTAATTATTTCTTTGTCAGTGGGCAAACGTACAAAATCAGCAGGGGATCAAATACTTTTTTCCCTCACTGTAAGTCCTGTGACATATGATTTTATAGTAAGAAGAATATAATTGAACAATAGGTGGTAAAAGATGTGATACATTGATGAATAACCAATTCCCACTATGTTTTCCAACTTTATCCCCATTCTACCTGTGTGTTTCTGTGTGTAGTCATGGAACAAGGTGTGCTGGTGAGGTGTCTGCAGCAGCCAATAACAACATCTGTGGAGTGGGAGTGGCCTACAACTCTAAGGTGGCAGGTATGTAGACTGCTCTAAATCTGTGGTAAATAACAGCTGGCTTTGAAGTAAAAGTAATAGTGATCACAGTAATGTCAGAAAACGTGTAAGTGGCAGTGAGAATAACAATACTAGTAGTGCTATGGTAGTGATAAAAGCAATACTAATGGTAGCTATACTCCATAATAATTATATTATTGTTCATCTTACTTCACTCATCATTACCTAAAATTTATAAATGCATCTTGCATTTATAAAGTATGCCGTACGGAATAATAATGGACACAGAAATGTTCCGGGTAGCCTCAGAGAATAACATCGATCTATACGCTGACTCGGTGAGTGAGTTTATAAGGAAGTGCATTGGAAATGTTGTACCCACTGTGACTATTGTAACCTACCCTAACCAAAAACCATGGATGGATTGCGGCATTCGCACAAAAGTAAAAGCGCGAACCACTGCATTTAACCATGGAAAGATGACTATGAATATGGCCGAATATAAACAGTGTAGTTGTTCCCTCCGCAAGGCAATCAAACAAGCTAAATGTCTTTATAGGGACGAAGTGGAGTCGCAATTCAACGGCTCAGACATGAGACTTATGTGGCAGGGTCTACAGGCAATTACGGACTACAAAAAGAGCCACGTCACCAGCCACGTCACGGACACCGACGTATTGCTTCCAGACAAACTAAACACCTTCTTTGCCCACTTTGAGGATAATATAGTGCCACCTACGCGGCCCGCTACAAGGCCCCCCCTCTCCTTTTCCGTGGCCGACGTGAGTAAGAAATTTAAACGTGTTAACCCTCGCAAGGCTGCTGGCCCAGATGGCACCCCTAGCCGTGTCCTCAGAGCATGCGCAGACAAGCTGGCTGGTGTGTTTACGGACATATTCAATTGCTCCCTATCTCAGTCTGCTGTCCCCACATGCTTCAAGATGGCCACCATTGTTCCTGTACCCAAGAAGGCAAGGATAACTGAACTAAATGACCATTCTCACTCACTTCTGTCATCATGAAGTGCTTTGAGAGACTAGTCAAGGATCATATCACCTCCACCTTACCTGCCACCCTAGACCCACTTCAGTTTGCATACCGCCCGACAGGTCCACAGACGATGCAATCCCCTATCCCATCTGGACAAGAGGAATACCTATGTAAAAATGCTGTTCATTGACTACAGCTCAGCATTCAACACCAAAGTGCCATCCAAGCTCATCATTAAGCTGGAGGCCCTGGGTCTCAACCATGCCCTGTGCAATTGGGTCCTGGACTTTCTGACGGGCCGCCTCCAGGTGGTGAAGGTAGGAAACAACATCTCCGCTTCGCTGACCCTCAACACTGGAGCCCCACAATGGTGCATGCTCAGCCCCTACTGTACTCCCTGTTCACCCATGGCTGCGTGGCCTTGCATGCCTCCAACTCAATCATCAAGTTTGCAGACGACACAACAGTAGTGGGCTTGATTACCAACAACGACGAGACAGCCTACAGGGAGGAGGTGAAGGCACTCGGATTGTGGTGTCAGGAAAACAAACCTCTCACTCAACGTCAACAAAACAAAGGAGATGATCGTGGACTTCAGGAAACAGCAGAGGGATCACCCCCCTATCCACATCGAAGTTGTGGAGAAGGTGGAAAGTTTTAAATTCCTCAGAGTACACTTCACAGACAAACTGAAATGGTCCACCCACACAGACAGTGTGGTGAAGAAGGCGCAATAGAAGGCGCCTTGAGATGTTGCTTCAATGTATCCACATAATTTCCCTTCCTCATGGTGCCATCTATTTTGTGAAGTACACCAGTCCCTCCTGCAGCAAAGCACCCCCACAACATGATGCTGCCAGCCCCGTGCTTCACAGTTGGGATGGTGTTCTTCTGCTTGCAAGCCTCCCCCTTTTTCCTACAAACATAACGATGGTCATTATGGCCAAACAGTTCTATTTTTGTTTCAGCAGACCAGAGGACAAAGTATGATCTATATCCCCATGTGCAGTTGCAAACCGTAGTCTGGCTTTTTAATGGCAGTTTCGGAGCAGTGGCTTCTTCCTTGATGAGCTGCTTTTCAGGTTATGTCGATATAGGACTCGTTTTACTGTGGATATAGATACTTTTGTACCTGTTTCCTCTGAGGTCTTTTTTCTGAGGTCTTGGTTGATTTATTTTCCCATGATGTCAAGAAAAGATGCACTGAGTTTTAAGGTAGGCCTTGAAATACATCCACAGGTATACCTCCAATTGACTCAAATATTGTCAGTTAGCCTATCAGAAGCTTCTAAAGCCTTGACATCATTTTCTGAAATTTTCCAAGCTGCTTAAAGGCACAGCCAACTTAGTGTATGTAAACTTCTGATCCACTGGAATTGTGATACAGTGAACTATATGTGAAATAATCTGTCTGTAAACAATTGTTTCATAAATTACTTGGGTCATGCACAAAGTAGATGTCCTAACCGACTTGCCAAAACTATAGTTTGTTAACAAGAAATTTGTGGAATGGTTGAAAACCAATTTTTAATGACTCCAACCTCAGTGTTTGTAAACTTTCGACTTCAACTGTATATACACATATTCTTATTTGATCCATTTAGATTTGGGTGTATTAGGTAGTTGTTGGGGAATTGTTAAATTACTTGTTAGATATTACTGCCTTGTTGGAACTAGAAGCACAAGCATTTCGCTACACTCGCCTTTAACATCTGCTAACCATGTGCATGTGACCATTAACATTTGATTTAATTTTACACAGACACTCCCCAGTATTGACCAGCTTGACTGACCAGCTTGTGAACTCACAGCCAAATTATATCTTTGGTTTTATACAATTACTGTAAATGTGAGAATACAGTTGCAGAAGCAAAATTACAACACTATCGATTTAGACAATTCCATCCTTCCATTTCTCATTGAATTCTCCCTATTATTTGGCTCTGGAAGCAGCAATATAGAGGACAAGAAAATATCTATTGGTGATTTGATTTGTCCACTCGTCCAGAAACTTATCAGTTCAGTATGTCACACTTTGTTTTGGGTGGAATTCAAATTTCCAATTGAGAGACTTCTTCATCAGTATGTTTTTAATAACCTCGAACTCATCAATTTCCATAGAGGTTGAAAGGAGTTATGGAAGCACCCTAATGAAGGCATTGATGTTAAAATTAATTGGTTTTGAGATTTCATTATGTTTATGTAACTTTTTCTTCAAATAGGTGCATCGACAGTGGCTGAATATGTTTCATATATACAGTTTGTATAAAGACGGGCCTAACATAAAGAGATGTAGGTTAAGCTGTACACCAATACAAATTACCTAATTGTTAACTGGTACATTTTGTTATAAAGTACTTACTTCAGTTTTTAAAGCAATAGTCAAGCCATACAAAATACATTTGGTCAACAGTGGCTTAACATTTTAATAATGTGTAACCAATGGCTTGACTGATTCATACGTTAGACAATTTGTATCTTACACTACATGTCTCTCCCCACCCATCCTCTCCTTCTCCCCCAGGTATCCGTATGCTGGACCAACCCTTCATGACGGACATCATTGAGGCATCATCCATCAGCCACATGCCCCAGATCATTGACATCTACAGTGCTAGTTGGGGGCCAACCGATGACGGCAAGACAGTAGACGGACCCCGAGAGCTCACTTTGCAGGCCATGGCTGATGGAGTCAACAAGGTGCACACACACACACACAAACACACACTGGGCTGACTGGAGATAGAAGGCTTATAGAGTATCTGTACTTGTCTTACTGGGGTAACTGGGTTCTTTGAAGAGGCATACTTTATATTAGACTCAAGTTACAGAATAGGAAAAAGAACAGCCTTTCTGTTACACACTTTCACAGACACCCCCTAGACACACACAGTTAGTTAGCATACTGCCAGTGGCAATTAGCTGCTTGATGATTCACAATACCATGCAGGGGGGTGGTCTGATCTGCTCTGACCCTATCACATCCAGTGTTGTTGAGGAGGTGCAAAATGTGCTCTAAGCATGGCTAAGATAAACACAACTAATCAAGCACTATTCCACTCAGCATCTCTCATGCTAATGATCACATATGTAAACCATTACGTAGGCTAAGCACGATGCACATTGTACAACAAAAATAGTACTTTCTTTTCCACCGACCTAAGATGAGAATCATTCAATTAGATTTTTTTCCATTAAACAGCCATGCATGTTTTTTGTTATTCTCTCCAACAGCTGGGGAACACTTGTCACCCCCGCCTGGTACAATCATTTCACTCTAAACAAGACACTTAGTTTGCTTCTTGAGCGAGGTGGCTTCGTTTCGCAAATTGACGTGGATAATGAAAATAAATCATATGGAATATTCTGGAAGCGGTGCTAGATACATTAGAGTGCTTCTTTGGGGGAGCGCTGGAGACAATAGCCGTGCACATACAGTGAGGGAAAAAAGTATCTGATCCCCTGCTGATTTTGTACATTTGCCCACTGACAAAGAAATTATGAGTCTATAATTTTAATGGTAGGTTTATTTGAACAGTGAGAGACAGAATAACAACAAAAAGATCCAGAAAAACGCATGTGAAAAATGTTATAAATTGATTTGCATTTTAATGAGGGAAATAAGTATTTGACCCCCTCTCAATCAGAAAAATTTCTGGCTCCCAGGTGTCTTTTATACAGGTAACGAGCTGAGATTAGGAGCACACTCTTAAAGGGAGTGCTCCTAATCACAGTTTGTTACCTGTATAAAAGACACCTGTCCACAGAAGCAATCAATCAGATTCCGAACTCTCCACCATGGCCAAGACCAAAGAGCTCTCCAAGGATGTCAGGGACAAGATTGTAGACCTACACAAGGCTGGAATGGGCTACAAGACCATCGCCAAACAGCTTGGTGAGAAGGTGACAACAATTGGTGCGATTATTCGCAAATGGAAGAAACACAAAAGAACTGTCAATCTCCCTCGGCCTGGTGCTCCATGCAAGATCTCACCTCGTGGAGTTGCAATGATCATGAGAACGGTGAGGAATCAGCCCAGAAGTACACGGGAGGATCTTGTCAATGATCTCAATGCAGCTGGGACCATAGTCACCAAGAAAACAATTGGTAACACTACGCCGTGAAGGACTGAAATCCTGCAGCTCCCGCAAGGTCCCCCTGCTCAAGAAAGCACATATACATGCCCGTCTTTGCCAATGAACATCTGAATGATTCAGAGGACAACTGGGTGAAAGTGTTGTGGTCATTTGAGACCAAAATGGAGCTCTTTGGCATCAACTCAACTCGCCGTGTTTGGAGGAGGAGGAATGCTGCTTATGACCCCAATAACACCATCCCCACCGTCAAACATGGAGGTGGAAACATTATGCTTTGGGGGTGTTTTTCTGCTAAGGGGACAGGACAACTTCACCGCATCAAAGGGACGATGGACAGTGCCATGTACCGTCAAATCTTGGGTGAGAACCTCCTTCCCTCAGCCAGGGCATTGAAAATGGGTCGTGGATGGGTATTCCAGCATGACAATGACCCAAAACACACGGCCAAGGCAACAAAGGAGTGGCTCAAGAAGAAGCACATTAAGGTCCTGGAGTGGCCTAGCCAGTCNATCTGTGGAGGGAGCTGAAGGTTCGAGTTGCCAAACGTCAGCCTCGAAACCTTAATGACTTGGAGAAGATCTGCAAAGAGGAGTGGGACAAAATCCCTCCTGAGATGTGTGCAAACCTGGTGGCCAACTACAAGAAACATCTGACCTCTGTGATTGCCAACAAGGGTTTTGCCACCAAGTACTAAGTCATGTTTTGCAGAGGGGTCAAATACTTATTTCCCTCATTAAAATGCAAATCAATTTATAACATTTTTCACGTGCGTTTTTCTGGATTTTTTTGTTGTTATTCTGTCTCTCACTGTTCAAATAAACCTACCATTAAAATTATAGACTGATCATTTCTTTGTCAGTGGGCAAACGTACAAAATCAGCAGGGGATCTAATACTTTTTTCCCTCACTGTATGTAATCTCACTGTTTTTCAAACGGCACTTTGCAATTTAGATGGAGATGCAGGAATGTGGAAAGAGGGACACATACGTAAATCAGGTTTACCTAGATCAGGGGTTACCAACCTACGAGACCTTCCTTGATTTGAGGGAGAAAATATATGTTGGCCGCAACTGAATTATTCTTAAATAAACCCAGTCACTACAAAGATGCAGCCATCCTTTCTGACTCAGTTGACGGAGAGGAAGGAAACCGCTCAGGGATTTCACCATATCACCTTCACTTGTATTTATTTTTAATTTCACCTTTATTTAACCAGGTAGGCTAGTTGAGAACAGGTTCTCATTTACAACTGTGACCTGGCCAAGATGAAGCAAAGCAGTGCGACACAAACATAGAGTTACACATGGAATAAACAAACATACAGTCAATAATACAATAGAAAAAGTATATATACAGTGTGTGCAAATGAGGTAGGATAAGGGAGGTAAGGCAATAAATAGGCCATAGTGGTGAAATAATTACAATATAGCAATTAAACACTGGAGTGATAGATGTGCAGAAGATGAGTGTGCGATTGGAGATACTGGGGTGCAAAGGAGCAAAAAATAAACAAAAGAATAACAGTATGGGGATGAGGTAGTTGGATGGGCTATTTACAGATGGGCTATGTACAGGTGCAGTGATCTGTGAGCTGCTCTGACAGCTGGTGCTGAAAGCTAGAGAGGGAGATATGAGTCTCCAGCTTCAGTGATTTTTGCAGTTCGTTCCAGTCATTGGCAGCAGAGAACTTGAAGGAAAGGCATCTTTGTAGTGACCAGGTGTATTGATGCTATACAAAGAGTGATGACTAATTTGACCATTCTAAAAGAGATATTCAATTTCTGCTTTTTTATTTTTACCCATCAGCCAATAGGTGCCCTTCTTTGCAAGGCATTGGAAAACCTCCCTGGTCTTTGTGGTTGAATCTGTTTGAAATTCACTTCTAGACGTCAATGCACATTTCACATGTTATTTTGTAATTGAAGTAATTCAATGGTTTGGGGGTTTTAAGGTAAGTGGTACGCTGTTCAGCTAAAATGATGAGCGTTTGGAATTGTCAGTTATTCTGCGCTCTGGCACACTCAGACGAGAGTGCTCTGAAATCAGAGTAGATATAGCTGGTAAATTTGCTCTGTCTATCGACAGTTGTCGCAGTGACATCATAAACATTCTATTGAGATACGTAGGTACTTGCATAGTGGAGTCTTTTGGTTAGACATGTAGATAACTAGCTAAACAATTAACCATAATCCCAATTTATGAAGTTACTACCCTACATGAATCTGCAGGTAACTAACCAACCAGGTTCAGGCTACAACTAGCAATAGAAATGGCTCTGAGATACGAATAATATTACTACATAGATCATTTACGTAACGTTAGACAGCTAGCCAGACAGCTAATGTTAGCTAGCTAACAGTACACAAACTTGAAATGAAAATGACTGACAAAATGAGAAACATGTAATATCTGAAAACATAGCTAGCTAGATTCTCTTACCTGTATACATGGATGGACTTTTCTCCTTCTCTGCCACAGATGCCATGGTTGACCTTAGTTTGAAGATGTAATCCGGAAACAGGTGTTTTATACAACAGCCTTCTGTGTGTTCTCTGTTCCACTCTGTCTGCATTTTGCAATAACATGCCAGAATTTTCTCCACCACTTAGCTGTCATACTCTAAGTCCACTAATTTAAAAACACTGTCCACCAAAAAGTGGAGAGCAACACTTATACAGTTCTACTACGTGATGTCTTTCAAAAAAAGCTGCGTTAGAAAGGATTACCTACACATACTGACCAGCTCATATTATAGACAGAAGTGTGCTACAAGGCAGACCAATCCAAACTCATCTCTCGGCATATCCAGCCCACTCATTATCTCAGCCAATCTTGGCTAGCGGGAAGGTTCCCCGACTTTTTCCGTGGCTAAACCAACTAGACTCCTAATTTAACAATTGTATTCATATTTACGGATGGCATACAAGTGTGTTATTAAGGCACATGAAAGTTCACGTTCCAAAAGGCATTTCAGATTTTTTTTGTTGATAAATGGCGCTCCTGTGAAGTAGTGACTCACGACATACACCTAGTTTCCTGAAATGAGTCACATTTACATGTGCAGGGATACTGGAGTGATGGAGTTTGATACTGTGCCATGGGAAATAAGATAAACAGTACAGTAGCAGCAGCTTGCGTGTGAGTGGGTGGGCAGGTGTGTAGAGTCAGTATAAATGTATATGCATATTATGTGTAATTGAGCAGATGATGAGTATTTGTGTGTGTGTTGGAGTGGCAGCGTGTGTGAGTGTGTAGGGCCCTGTGAGTGTGCATAGTGACAGTGCAAATATATATTTTTTAAAGGTCAAGAAAGATACAAGGTAAACAGTCCATGTAGCTATTTTGTTAGCTATTTATCCATCGTATTGCTTGGGGATAGAAGCTGTTCAAAAGCCTGTTGGTGTCAGACTTGATGCACCGGTACCTCTTGCCGTGGGTGGTTGGGGTCTTTGATTTTCCAGGCCTTCCTTTCACATCGCCTGATAGAGGTCCTGGATGGCAGGGAGCTTGGCCCAGGGATGTACTGGACTGTCCTCACAACACTCTGTAGTGCCATGCAATCGAGGGCGGTGCTATTGCCATACCAAGCAGTGATGCAGCCAGTCAATATGCTCTCAATGGTACAGCTGTAGAACCTTTTCAGGATTTGTGTGTTCGAACCATTTTAATTCTTTAGTGATTTGGAACCGAGGAACTTGAAGCTGTCTACCTGCTCCACTGCCGCCCCGTTGATGTGGATGGGGGAGTGCTCGCCCCCCCCCCGTTTCCTGTAGTCCGTGATCATCTCCTTGTTCTTGCTGACGTTGAGGGAAAGGTTGTTACTCCGGCACCACACTGCCAGGTCACTGACTTCCTCCCTGTGGGCTTGCTCATCGTCGCCAGTGATCAGTCCTACCACAGTCGTGTTGTCAATGATCTTGATAATGGAATTGACGGTCAGCGTGGTGGAGGTGATGTTGCCTACCCTCCCCACCTGTGGTCAGCCCGTCAGAAAGTCCAGGATCTAGTTGCAGAAAGAGGTGTTCAGACCCAGAGTCATAAGCTTGGTGACGAACTTGTAGGGGACAGCTGTAGTCAATGAACAGCATTCTCACGTAGGTATTCCCCTTATCTAGGGGGGTGAGTGCAGTGTGGAGAGCAATTTAGATTGCGTCATCTATGGATCTCTTGGGGCGGTATGCAAAATGGAGTGGGTCTAGGGTTTCTGGGATGGTGGAGTTAATGTGTGCCATAACCAGCCTCTCAAAGCACTTCATGATTACAGAAGTGAGTGGTACAGGGCGGTAGTCATTGTGGAATGAAGCCTTAGAGTTCTTGGGGACAGGAAAAACATGTAGGGATTACAGACTGGGACAAGGAGAGGTTGAAAATTATCATGAAAATGCCAGCCAGCTGTTCTTGCGCATGCTCTGAGAATGCGCCCTGGAATGCCGTCGGGCCCCGCGGCTTTGCGGTTATCAATGACAATGTGGAAGACGTAAATGCTGTTTTACATAGGGTCAATGAAAATCTGTGTTTTTTCCCCCCCAAAGCTCTGTCCCTACTCTCAAAAAGGAATTTCTCAGTTTTACGCTCAAACTTTGTAATCAAAGAGGCCAGGTTCTTTACAAAGCTGTCCATTCTTTGGCCTTGACCTCTGCAATTAAGTACATAAATATAAAAATGTTAGAAACATACACTACATGACTAAAAGTATGAAACCATGAAAAACAGCCCCAGATCATTATTCCTCCTCCATCAAACTTTACAGTTGGCATTTTTCTTTAGGGCAGGTAGCGTCCTCCTGGCATCCACCAAACCCAGATTCATCCGTCGGACTGCCAGATGGTGAAGTGTGATTCATCACTCAAGAGAACGCATTCCCCCTTCTCCAGAGTCCAATGGCGGCGAGCTTTAGACCACTCCAGTCGACGCTTGACATTGCGCATGGTGATCTTAGGCTTGTGTGTGACTGCTTGGCGATGGAAACCCATTTCATGCTCCCGACGAACAGTTATTGTGCTGACGTTGCTTCCAGAGGCAGTTTGGAACTCAGTAGTGAACGCTACAACCAAGGACAGATGATGTTTATGCGCTACTAGCTTCAGCACTCTGCGGTCCTGTTCTTTGAGTGTGTGTGGCCTACCACTTCATGCAGAAATTTGACTTGTTGGAAAGGTGACATCCTATGACGGTGCCACGTTTAAAGTCACTGAGCTCTTCAGTATGTCCATTCTACTGCCAATGTTTGTCTATGAAGATTGCAAGGCTGTGTGCTCGATTTTATACACCTGTCAGCAACAGGTGTGGCTGAAATAGCCCAATCCACTAATTTGAAGGAGTCTCCACATACTTTGTTTATATAGTGTAGCTAGCTAGTTAGCTAGCTAGCTAAACTAACTTGGCTACATGACATTTAAGATAAACTCTAATGTTAGCTAGCTAACAGAATTTGCATCCATTCTCCTCAACTTCACAAGTCCGACTAAAGCTGCCACTGTCAGAAACCATTGAAAACCAGTACAGGAACGCCAGCTAACTCAATCAATCACCATGCAAGCATGAGATAAGCCTGCCAAATTGCTTGGTTAAATTAACCCAGATAGATAATAAGTAAAATCTAACTTTGGTAACTTAGCTAGCTAGCCAGCAAATTTAGGTAACATAGCTAAGGAGTGAAACATTGTCTGAGACAGCTAGCTTAGTCTGAAACTTATTCTGGACTAAGGTACCTAGCTAGCTTTAACTAGCTACCATTACAGACACTGACATAGTTAGCTAGCTAGCCAAACGTAGTCAAAAAACATACATTTATTTTTACACTTCGGTAAGCTAGTGTCGCGGGCATGGTCGCGAGGCTAACTTTGTTAGCTAGCTAACGTTACTACAGCCATAGATACTAGCACAGAAATTGGCTAGCTAGCTAACTGTTGTAAGCTAGCAAACTAACACTCCATCTAATGTTAGCTAGCTACCTAATTATGATAGGACAACCTATTTAACCTGAATGACCATCAAATACATAATTCGTAAAATTTGTTACGTACCGTTTTCAGTCAGCCAAAATACCCTTAATAACATCAACCGTTTACCACTCAGTCACTCAGTCGCAGAAGCTAGAACTTGATTACTTGCAACTATTCTGGTGGACTTCACACACTGGTGGTGGAAGAAATAACCACTGGCTGGGTAAAATATCCATAGCCCAACATTAATAACCCAGCACCCACAATCCAATCGTGCTGTATTTACAGGAAACAAAACAACTTTTGACCCAAATGCCTGCAACCAAGTAATTGAGTCATCCAAACAACCCCCAAAAAGTTTCAGTGGTGGAAAAAGTACTCAATTGTCATACTTGAGTAAAGTAAAGATACCTTAATAGAAAATAACTCAACTAAAAGTGAAAGTCACCCTGTAAAATACTACTTGAGTAAAAGTATTTGGTTTTAAATATACTTAAGTATCAAAAGTAAATGGAATTGCTAAAATGTACGTAAGTATCAAAAGTAAAAGTATAAACCATTTCAAATTCCTTATAGAAAAAAAGCAGACGCCATCATTTTTATTAATTTTTTTTTATTGACAGATAGCCAGGGGCACACTCCAACACTCAGACATAATTTACAAACGAAGCATTTGTGTTTAGTGAGTCAGCCAGATCAGAGGCAGTAGGGATGACCAGGGATGTTCTCTTGATAAGTGTGTGAATTGGACCATTTTCCTGTCAAAACGTCATGAGAACTATTGGGTGACAGGGAAAATGTATGGGGAAAAAAGTATATTATTTTCTTTAGGAATGTAGTAGAGTAATAGTAAAAGTTGGCAAAAATATAATTAGTAAAGTAAAGTAGAGATACCCCCTTAAGTAGTACTTTCAAGTATTTTTACTTAACGTCATAAGGATCTCTACAGATCAGTGTCCCACCCTCGGGACGGTTGAGCTAACGTGCACTAATGTGAATAGCATGATATTGTAAAATGTATACAGTGCCTTGCAACAGTATTCATCCCCCTTGGCGTTTTTCCTATTTTGTTGCCTTACAACCTGTAATTTAAATGAATTTTGCTTGGATTTCATGTAATGGACTTACACAAAATAGTCCAAATTGGTGAAGTGAAAAAATTTTTTTTGAAAAGTGGTGCGTGCATATGTTATTCACCCCTTTTGTTATGAAGCTCCTAAATAAGACCTGGTGCAACCAATTAACTTCAGAAGTCACATAGTTAGTAGGTTTGCACACAGGTGGACTATATTTAAGTGTCACATGATCTCAGTATATATACACACACACACACACACACACACACACACACACACACACACACACACACACCTGTTCTGAAATGCCCCAGAGTCTGCAACACCACTAAGCAAGGGGCACCACCAAGCAAGCGGTACCATGAAGACCAAGGAGTTCTCCAAACAGGTTAGGGACAATGTTGTGGAGAAGTACAGATCAGGGTTGGATTATTATAAAATATCCGAAACTTTCAACATCCCACGGAGCACTATTAAATCCATTATAAAAAATTTGAAAGAATATGGCACCACAACAAACCTGCCAAGAGAGGGCCGCCCACCAAAACTCACAGACCAAGCAAGGAGGGCATTAATCAGAGAGGCAACAAAGAGACCTAAGATAACCCTGAAGGAGCTGCAAATCTCCACTGCGGAGATTGGATTATCTCTCCATAGGACCACTTTAAGCTAGGCTTTACGGAAGAGTGGACAGATTAAAGCCATTGCTTAAAGAAACAAATAAGCAAACCCGTTTGGTGGGCATGTGGGATACTCCCCAAACATATGGAAGAAGGTTTTCTGGTCAGATGAGACTAAAATTACGCTTTTTGGCCATCAAGAAAAACGCTATTTCTGGCGCAAACCCAACACCTCTCATCACTCTGAGAACAACATCCCCACAGTGAAGCATGGTGGTGGCAGTATCATGCTGTGGGGATGTTTTTCCATCGGCAGGGACTGGGAAACTGGTCAGAATTGAAGGAATGATGGATGCCGCTTAATACAGGGAAATTCTTGAGGGAAACCTGTTTCAGTCTTCTAGAGATTTGAGACTGGGAAATGAAAAATATTCTGTATCTTCAAAGTGGTAGGCGTGCTGTGTAAATCAAATGATACACCCCCCACAAAAAATCATTTTAATTCCAGGTTGTAAGGCAACAAAATAGGAAAAATGCCAAGGGGGTGAATACTTTCGCAAGCCACTGTATATTGACCAATTAGGCACATTTGGGAAGACTTGATACAACATTTTGAACAGAAATTCAGTGGTCCATTGGATCAGTCTAAAACTTTGTACACTGCAATCTAAACTTCGCCTAGAGTCCTAAGTCAGATAATGGCCTTTTTCTTGCATTTCAAACATGATGGAACAAAAAAACACAAACACGTGTTTTCTTTCCTTTGTATTATCTTTTACCAGATCTAATGTGTTCTATTCTCTTACATTATTTTCACATTTCCACAAACTTCAAAGTGTTTCCATTTAAATGGTATCAAGAATATGTATATCCTTGCTTCAGGTCCTGATCTACAGGCAGTTACATTTGGGTATGTCATTTTAGACGAAATTTGAAAAAAAGGGTCCGATCCTACCCCACCGCATTTTTTGGCGTGTCAATTACACAAAGCCAAGCCTGCAAGAAGCCTTGACCTGTCTGGTGCACACATACAGTTGAAGTCGGAAGTTTACAAACACTTAGGTTGGAGTCATTAAAACTCGTTTTTCAACCACTCTACAAATTTCTTGTTAACAAACTATAGTTTTGGCAAGTCGGTTAGGACATCTACGTTGTGCATGACAAGTAATTTTTCCAACAATTGTTTAGACAATTGTTTCACTGTATCACAATTCCAGTGGGTCAGAAGTTTACATACACTAAGTTGACTGTGCCTTTAAACAGCTTGGAAAATTCCAGAAAATGATGTCATGGCTTTAGAAGCTTCTGATAGGCTAATTGACATCATTTGAGTCAACTGGAGGTGTACCTGTGGATGTATTTCAAGGCCTACCTTCAAACTCAGTGCCTCTTTGCTTGACATCATGGGAAAATCAAATGTTAGACCTCCACAAGACTGGTTCATCCTTGGGAGCAATTTCCAAATGCCTGAAGGTACCACGTTCATCTGTACAAACAATAGTACGCAAGTATAAACACCATGGGACCAGTCAGCCGTCATACCGCTCAGGAAGGAGACGCGTTCTGTCTCCAAGAGATTAATGTACTTTGGTGCGAAAAGTGCAAATCAATCCCAGAAGAGCAAAGGACCTTGTGAAGATGCTGGAGGAAATAGGTACAAAAGTATCTATATCCACAGTAAAACGAGTCCTATAATAGACATAACCTGAAAGACCGCTCAGGAAGGAAGAAGCCACTGCTCCAAAACCACCATAAAAAAATCCAGACTACGGTTTGCAAATGCACATGGGGACAAAGATCGTACTTTTTGGAGAAATATCCTCTGGTCTGATGAAACAAAAATAGAACTGTTTGGCCATAATGACCATCGTTATGTTTGGAGTAAAAATTGGGAGGCTGGCATGCCGAAGAACACCATCCCAACCGTGAAACACGGGGGTGGCAGCATCATGTTGCGGGGGTGCTTTGCTGAAAGAGGGACTGGTCCACTTCACAAAATAGATGGCATCATGAGGAAGGAAAATTGTGTGGATATATTGAAGCAACATCTCAAGACATCAGTCAGGAAGTTAAAGCTTAGTTGCAAATGGGTCTTCCAAATGGACAATGACCCCAAGCATACTTCCATAGTTGTGGCAAAATGGCTTAAGGACAACAAAGTCAAGGTATTGGAGTGGCCAAAATTCACCCAACTTATTGTGGGAAGCTTGTGGAAGGCTACCTGAAACGTTTGACCCTGTCACGACTTCCGCCGAAGTCGGTGCCTCTCCTTGTTCGGGTGGTGTTCGGCAGTCGACGTCACCGGTCTTCTAGCCATCACCGATCCACTTTTCATTTTCCATTTGTTTTGTCTTGGTTCCCCACACACCTGGTTGTCATTCCCTCATTACTTGTCATGTATTTAACCCTCTGGTTTCCCAGTGTGATTGTTTATTGTCGGTGGCACGTTCCGGCTGGTTTGCGCTGGATTGGTTTGTTCATTGTGTTTTGTGCTGCCGCACTTATTTTCTGTAGGCATTTTTGTTGTTGGCGTTCAGTGACTTTATACTGTGCCAGCGTAAAGTGCTTTCGCTCACTCATTTATGCTCTCCTGCGCTTGACTCTCACGCACCAGCTACACACACGCTTATGACAGACCCAGGTTAAACAATTTAAAGGCAATGCTACTAAATACTAATTGAGTGTATGTCAACTTCTGACCCACTGGGAATGTGATGAAAGAAATAAAAGAAAGAAATAAAAGCTGAAATAAATAATTGTCTCTATTATTCTGACATTTCACATTCTGTCCTCTGTTAGATTTTTACCTTGTAACTGATTGCTTCTAGAAAGAGATAAGGAACAGCACATGATCAAGATAAGCTAGCTACTTGTTTAAAGCAATAACATATCTAATTGTTACAAATAATTAATGTTTGGGCTACATTTATGAGAATAATACATGCATTTACTTACCTTATCAATCTGGAAGACGATGCACTCATTTATTACTCAAAAAGTGTTCTGAGTGAATGCATCGCAAACTTATTTCCAAGGTGTTGATTCATCCTCATCCCAATACAGCCTCTTCCAACACCACGGATAGGGGAAGGGTATCCAGCTGCAAAAGTGAAAATTTGCTTTGATGTCAAATCAATTCATATTGTTGCTAGCTAGCTAGCTATGTACCTACCTCAGCTGTTCTGCTAGCTAACATGCTACTGAACCGTGAAACTAGCATATTGGTATTCAAAGACAGGAACATATTCACCTAAAAATATGTGTTTAGGCAAATCATTAGTTAGCTAGCTAGCTAGCTAGCTAGCTATCACATGAATTGTGCAAAGATATGATAGCTAATGTTAGCTATCTCAATGCTAACCATTCAGTCAGTGACTCAGTGGCGCTGACAGATAGAAATTGGTATCAACAAAATATGTTTCACTCTATTCCATTAAATATGATATTACTAATTAGGCATCAGGAAGTTTAATGAATAAGTTAGACACTCACCGGACAGCTTAGGTAGCTGGCTGGCTTAATAGCATGGTTTCCATTTTCCAACAGATGTTTCTATGCCTCCTGATTGGTAATCAGTGGTTACTGGTCTTGGAATTTGTTACCACAGGTTTGCTACTGATTAAAATGTAATCCTGAGAGAATTGTCTGCCAGAAAAAAGCCTCTGGCAAACTGTTTGCCACTAGTGGCAATAAATATTATTGTTGCCAAAGCTTTGCTGCAGATTCACCAGTAGTGAACATTTTGTAGCACACTATTTAGTTTGCAGCAAATTTGCTACAAACTAGTGGGATGTGTGCAGTAACAAATTCATTTTTGTAAGGGATTGAGTCCAGTAGGGCTCAATTAGATTTTACAACCATGGACAAATTCCATATCTAATTGCATTGACAGGAAAGGGAACTAATGCTAAGGCTCAACGGCTTTTCCGCCACATACAGTGCCTTCAGAAAGTATTCATACCCCTTGACTTATTTTTTTTTTGTTAACTAGGCAAGTCAGTTAAAAACTCATTCTTATTTACAATGACAGTCTACCGGGAAACAGTGGGTTAACTGCCGTGTTCGGGGGCAGAACAGATTTGACCTTGTCAGCTCGGGGATTTGATCGAGCAACCTTTCAGTTACTGGCCTAACAATCTAACCACTAGGCTACCTGCCGACGACAACATATTTGTTGTGTTACAGCCTGCATTCAAAATGGATTAAATTGTTGTTTTTTTCCTCAACCATCTACCGACAATACCCCATAATGACAAAGTGAAAACATGTTTCTAGAATGTTTGCTAATTTATTGAAAATGATATACAGAAATATCTAATTTACATAAGTATTCAAACCCCTTTCCTATGACACGGAAAGTTGAGCTCAGGAGCTCAAATTTCCTTTGATCATCATTGAGATGTCACTCAAACTTGATTGGAGTCCACCTTTGGCCAATTCAATTGTTTGGACATGATTTAGAAAGAAACACAGAACGTTGACAGTGAATGTCAGAGCAGGAAGTATACGAAAGTATATGAAGTCCAAGGAACTGTCCATAGATTGCTGAGATGGAATTGCGATGAGGCATATATCTGGGGAAGGGTATAAAACAATTTCTAGAGTGTTGAAAGTTAAGGGGTACAGTGGTCGCCATCATTGGGAAATTGAAAAAACATGGAACTATCCAGACTCTGCCTAGAGCTGGCCGTCCGACCAAACTGAGCAACCGGGCAAGAAGGATCTGGTCAGGGAGGTGACCAAGAACCCAATGACCACTCTGACAGAACCACAGAGTTCCTTAATCTGTACTGTTGCTGGAGTGACTAAAAGAACCTGTCTTTTTCTCCCTCTCCAACATGCATTTCTTTCAGTCTCTAACATCTTTCCTTTGCACGACTCTTCAAACCCCATCCTCCTCTCTTTCTCGTTCTTTATATGTAACTGATTGTCATTAACAGAAGATGAGAGCTCTCATACAAAGATGTGTCAGGTACCAGAGCTGGAGGAAAATAAGAAACATTGAGTTACAAACTAAAAGCTTGACACTGGTCTTTTACTACATTATGTTTCTCAGTGCATCTGAAGAAGGAAACTATTGTCATTATCTATTCTCAACAGCACATTTTCAGTTGTATTATTTGATGGTAGTAAATCCAAATCAAATAACATTTTATTTGTCACATACACATGGTTAGCAGATGTTAATGCGAATGTAGCGAAATGCTTGTGCTTCTAGTTCCGACCATGCAGTTGTATCTAACAAGTAATGTAACAAATTCACAACAACAACCTTATACACACAAGAGTAAAGGAATGAATACGAGTATGTACATATAAATATATGGATGAGCGATGGCTGACCGGCGTAGGCAAGATGCAGTAGATGGTATGGAGTACAGTATATACATATGAGATGAGTAATGTAGGATATGTAAACATTATATAAATGGCATCGTTTAAAGTGGCTAGTGATACATTTATTACATCCACTTTTTAATTATTAAAGTGGCTAGAGATTTGAGTCGATGGCCGAACGGCATAGGCAAGATTCAGTAGATGGTTTAGAGTACAGTGTATACATTTGATATGAGTAATGTCGCATATGCAAATATTATATACAAAATTGTTTAAAGTGGCTAGTGATACATTTGTTACATCCAATTCCTATTACTTAAAGTGGCTAGAGATTTAAGTCAGTATGTTGGCAGCAGCCACTCAATGTTAGTGGTGGCTGTTTAACAGTCTGATGGCCTTGAGGTAGAAGCTGTTTTTGGGTCTTCGAGCTTAATGACGAGCTTGGAGGGAACTATGGTGTTAAATGCTGAGCTGTAGTTGATGAACAGCATTCTTACATAGGTATTCCTCTTGTCCAGATGGGTTAGGGCAGTATGCAGTGTGATTGTGATTGCGTCGTCTGTGGACCTATTGGGACAAAGCAAATTGGAGTGGGTCCAGGGTGTCTGGCAGGATGGAGGTGATATGATCCTTGACTAATCTCTCAAAGCACTTAATGATGACAGAAGTGAGTGCTACGGGGCGATAGTCATTTAGCTCAGTTACCTTAGCTTTCTTGGGAACAGGAACAATGGTGGCCCTCTTGAAGCATGTGGGAACAGCAGACTGGGATAGGGACTGATTGAATATGTCCGTAAACACACCAGCCAGCTGGTCTGCGCATGCTCTGAGGACACGGCCAGGGATGCAATCTGGGCCGGCAGCCTTGCGAGGGTTAACACATTTAAATGTTTTACTCACATTTGCTGCGGTGAAGGAGAGCCCGCAGGTTTTGGTAGCGGGCCGTGTTGGTGGCACTGTATTGTCCTCCAAGCTAGCAAAGAAGTTGTTTAGTTTGTCTGGGAGCAGGACGTCGTGGTCCGCGACGGGGCTGGTTTTCTTTTTGTAGTCGGTGATTGACTGTAGACCCTGCCATATTCCTCTCGTGTCTGAGCCGTTGAATTGTGACTCTACTTTGTCTCTATACTGACGCTTAGCTTGTTTGATTGCCTTGCAGAGGGAATAGCTACACTGTTTGTATTCAAACATGTTTCCGGTCGCCTTACCCTGGTTAAAAGCAGTGGTTCGCGCTTTCAGTTTTGCGCGAATGCTGCCATCAATCCACGGTTTCTGGTTGGGGAAGGTTTTAATAGTTGCTATGGGTACAACATCACCAATGCACTTGATAATAAACTCACTCACCGAATCAGCGTATACATCAATGTTGTTGTCCGATGCTATCCGGAACATATCCCAGCGTTGAACAGACCTGAGAACGGGCGTTTCCTGTTTTAGTTTCTGTCTATAGGCTGGGAGCAACAAAATTGAGTTGTGGTCAGACTTGCCAAAAGGAAGGCGGAGAATGGCCTTGTATGCATCACGGAAGTTAGAATAACAATGATCCAGGATTTTACCAGCCCGGGTGGCACAGTTGTAGCGATAGTCATGAAACATTGAATTACCATGATTGTAATGCCCAAGCTTTGCAATCTTGTCTGATATTTTTTTTAGTTAACCTTTATTTGAGCCAGTTTGCTACAGCAGGAAAATAAACCTGCAGCAACAGGAAATGTGAATTGTTATCTGGATTATAATGAATTACTTTTTTTGTAGGTGTTGATAAAATGTTTTGTAAATAAAAATCAAGTCTGAAATGTATAAGTGGAAATTATAAACTTCAGAAGCCTTTTTAAACCTCATACACTACGTTTTATATTTCCTGCATTGTAGAAAAGTTATCCTGCAACAGGGTGATAAAAGATCTACATCTGTAACCCTTCCACTGCTTCTACTCATAAAACATTCTGAAGCCAGTTGATGTGTTGTCTCGTAGGGCCGAGGAGGGAAAGGCAGTATCTACGTATGGGCCTCTGGAGACGGTGGTAGCTATGACGACTGTAACTGCGATGGTTACGCCTCCAGCATGTGGACCATCTCCATCAACTCAGCCATCAACGACGGCCGCACGGCCCTGTATGACGAGAGCTGCTCCTCCACCCTCGCATCCACCTTCAGCAACGGACGCAAGAGGAACCCTGAGGCTGGCGTGGTGAGTGTGTGAGAAGGGGTGTGAAAAAAAGAGAGAGAGGGAGTGCGTTAGTGCGTGCATGCGTGGTTGATCTCATTGTTATCCTCAGGCTGAGTACTTTGAGTACACTGAGTGCATACAGTTGAAGTTGGAAGTTTACAAACACTTAGGTTGGAGTCATTAAAACTTGTTTTTCAATCACTCCACAGATTTCTTGTTAACAAACTATAGTTTTGGCAAGTCGGTTAGGACATCTACTTTGTGCATGACACAAGTAATTTTTTCCAACAATTGTTTACAGACAGATTATTTCACTGTATCACAATTCCAGTGGGTCAGACGTTTACATACACTAAGTTGATTGTGCCTTTAAACAGCTTGGAAAATTCCAGAAAATGATGTCATAGCTTCTGATAGGCTAATTGACATCATTTGAGTCAATTGGAGGTGTACCTGTGGATGTATTTCAAGGCCTACCTTCAAACTCAGTGCCTCTTTGCTTGACATCATGGGAAAATCAAAAGAAATCAAGAAAGACCTCAGAAAGAAAAATGTTAGACCTCCACAAGACTGGTTCATCCTTGGAAGCAATTTCCAAACGCCTGAAGTTACCACGTTCATCTGTACAAACAATAGTACGCAAGAATAAACACCATGGGACCACTCAGCAGTCATAATGCTCAGGAAGGAGATGCTTTATGTCTCATAGAGATGAACTTACTTTGGTGTGAAGTGCAAATTAATCCCAGAACAACAGCAGGACCTTGTGAATATGCTGGAGGAAACAGGTACAGGTACAAAAAAAATAATCTATATCCACAGTAAAACGAGTCCTATATCGACATAACATGAAAGGCCACTCAGCAAGGAAGAAGCCACTGCTCAAAACCACCATAAAAAAGCCAGACTACGGTTTGCAACTGCACATGGGGACAAAGATTGTACTTTTTGGAGAAATGTCCTCTGGTCTGCTGAAACAAAAATAGAACTGTTTGGCCATAATGACCATTGTTATGTTTGGAGGAAAAATGGAGAGGCTGGCAAGCCGAAGAACACCATCCCAACCGTGAAGGGGTGGCAGCATCATGTTGTGGGGGTGCTTTGCTGAAGGAGGGACTGGTGCACTTCACAAAATAGGTAGGAAAATTGTGTGGATATATTGAAGCAACATCTCAAGACATCAGTCAGGAAGTTAAAGCTTGGTCGCAAATGGGTCTTCCAAATGGACAATGACCCCAAGCATACTTCCAAAGTTGTGGAAAAATGGCTTAAGGACAACAAAGTCAAGGTATTGAAGGGGCCATCACAAAGCAACGACCACAATCCCATAGAAGATTTGTGGGCAGAACTGAAAAAGCTTGTGCGAGCAAGGAGGCCTACAAACCTGACTCAGTTACACCAGCTCTGTCAGGAGGAATGGGCCAAAATTCACCCAACTTATTGTTGGAAGCTTGTGGAAGGCTACCCGAAACGATTTACCCAGGTTAAACAATTTAAAGGCAGTGCTACCAAATACCAATTGAGTGTATGTAAACTTCTGACCCACTGGGAATGTGATGAAAGAAGTGAAAGCTGAAATAAATCATTGTCTCTACTATTATTCTGACATTTCACATTCTTAAAATAATCCTAACGGTGATCCTAACTGACCTAAAACAGGGAATTGTTACTAAGATTAAATGTCAGGAATTTTTTTAAACTGAGTTTAAATGTATTTGGCAAAGGTGTATGTAAACTTCCGACTTCAACTGTATATCTGCCATCAGAGTAGAGGACTGGGACAATTACTTAACAGAGAGAGGTGGACTATAACTTTCTGCTTAGTTGTTATATCTACATTTATCTGGGGAATTATCTCCACTGGCAGAGTTATCACAAGACAATGTATGAATCATCTGTGCCATAGAGGGAGGAAGGGAAGGGGAGAGGGATGAGATAGTGACGTGTCAATTTAGGGCCTATGGCAAACTATTTGACCACGGTTACTGATCAAAACCTTGACAAAGTACAGGCTCAGTGAGCACATCGTTGCCATTGAGAAGGGTAGACACAGGAAAAACTGGCTCCCTGTTGAGGAAAGGCTGTGCTACCACAGAACCACAGCAGAACCCGAGACAGAGCTGCATTTCCTGACAAAATGTAAAAAATATAAAGAGAGTGTCATTTCCCCAAATTTGAAAATCTTAAAGGTTTCAAAGACCTCTCCAATGAGAATTGAGAGCTGTGGGTTGGCAAAGCACTACATTTCTACCTGCCATAAAATGAGGGACCGTGTCTGACAGACCAACCGACCTGCACATGTCCTCTATGTTATTGTTACTGTTCAATGTATGGTTACTTTGACCCTTGATTATTGTTGTTACTGATTGTCCCATTGACAATCTTGATTATTATGATTTTAAATATGTTAATATTGTAAATGTATCACTTAATCTCCAAAGTACGCTTTTGCAATACAGTGGCTTGCGAAAGTATTCACCCCCTTTGGCATTTTTCCAATTTTGTTTCCTTACAACCTGGAATTACGATGGATTTTTGTTTTTTTGTATCATTTGATTTACACAACATGCCTACCACTTTGAAGATGCAAAATATTTTTTATTGTGAAACAAACAAGAAATAGGACCAAAAAATTGAAGACTTGAGCGTGCATAACTATTTTAAATGTTTCCCCTTAAACCACTCAAGTGTTGCTTTAGCAGTATGCTTAGGGTCATTGTCCTGCTGGAAGTTCAACCTCCATCCCAGTCTCAAATCTCTGGAAGACTGAAACAGGTTTCCCTCAAGAATTTCCCTGTATTTAGCGTCATCCATCGTTCCTTCAATTCTGACCAGTTTCCCAGTCCCTGACGATGAGAGGTGTTGGGTTTATTCCAGACATAGTGTTTTCCTTGATGGCCAAAAACCTCAATTTTGGTCTCATCTGACCAGAGTACCTTCTTGTTTGGGGAGTCTCCCACATGCATTTTGGCAAACACCAAACGTGTTTGCTTATTTTTTTCTTTAACTTCTTACGGAACAGTGTCCCGCTAGTGTGCCACCTCGACAACATCCGGTGAAATTGCAGAGCGCGAAATTCAAAATACAAAAATCGTAATATTAAACATTCATGAAAATACAAGTGTTGTACACCATTCTTTAGCTTATAATCTTGGTAATCGAACCTCTTTGTACAATTTACAATATGCTTTACGGCAAAAGCATTTGATTATCTGAGGACAGCGCCCTGCATACTTCCTGCATATAAATATATTTAAAACCACCAAAATCTAAAATAGCGATAAAATAAATCACTTACCTTTGCAGATCTTCCTCTGTTTGCAATCCCAAGGGTCCCAGCTACACAATACATGGTTGTTTTGTTCAATAAAGTCACTCTTTATATCCCAAAAACTCTGTTTGGTTGGCGACTTTTGTTCAGTAATCCACCCGTTCAACATACAGACAAAAGAATCCAAAAAGTTACCGATAAACTTCGTCCAAACAAGTCGAACAACGTTTCTAATCAATCCTCAGGTACCCTAACATGTAAATAAATGATACAATTTAAGACGGAATGTAGTATGTTCAATACCGGAGATAAATAACAAAGAGCGCGCCCTCAGTCACGTGCGCCACAGGACTACAGACCCAAGGAGGAACCCAATGATAAACTACAGCTACTTTTTTCAAAGAACAAGTCTGAAACCTTGTCTAAAGACTGTTGCCATCCAGTGGAAGCCATAGGTACTACAATCTGGGAGCTATTCTTTTCATTGTGCAATAGGAAACCATACCAATTGCATGGGAGCTCAAAAAAGCAATTTTTCTGGATGGATTTTCCTTGGGTTTCCGCCTGCCATATAAGTTCTGTTATACCCACAGACATTATTTTAACCGTCTTAGAAACTTCAAAGTGTTTTCTATCAAATACAACTAATTATGTGCAAATCATAGCTTCTGGGCCTAAGTAACACGCATTTTACTTTGGGCACACCAGACTCTCCGAACTTCCGAACACTGCCCCCTAGCCCGGAGAGGTTAAGCAATGTCTTTTTTCTGGCCACTCTTAAAGCCTAGCTCTGTGGAGTGTATGGCTTAAAGTGGTCCTATGGACAGATAATTAAATCTCCGCAGTGGAGATTTGCAGCTTCTTCAGGGTTATCTTTGATCTCTTTGTTGCCTCTCTGATTAATGACCTCCTTGCTTGGTCCGCGGGTTTTGGTGGGCGGCCCTCTCTTGGCAGGTTTGTTGTGGTGCCATATTCTTTCAATTTTTTTATAATGGATTTAATGGTGCTCTGTGGGATGTTTTAAATTTCTGATGTCTTTTTATAGCCCAACCCTGATCTGTACTTCTCCACAACTTTGTCCCTGACCTGTTTGGAGAGCTCCTTGGTCTTCATGGTGCCGCTTGTTTGGTGTTTCCCCTTGCTTAGTGGTGTTGCAGACTCTGGGGCCTTTCAGAACAGGTGTATATATACTGAGATCATGTGACAGATCATGTGACACTTAGATTGCACACAGGTGAACTAATTATGTGACTTCTGAAGGTAATTGGTTGCACCAGATCTTATTTAGGAGCCTCATAGCAAAGGGGGTGAATACATATGCACACACCACTTTTCGTTTTTTATTTTTTTTATTTTTTGAAACAAGTAATTTTTTTCATTTCACTTCACCAATTTGGACTATTTTGTGATGTCCATTACATAAAATCCAAATAAAAATCCATTTAAATTACAGGTTGTAATGCAACAAAATAGGAAAAACGCGAAGGGGGATTAATTCTTTTGCAAGGCACTGTATGTACATTGTTCCGTCATGCCAATAAAGCAAATTGAATTGAGAGAGAGAGATCCATCTGAACTTAGTCATACTACAGTAATTCTGGTCATACTAATCCCTTTCACTCACTCAGGAGTTTTCCCCTGCCACTTTACCCCATGGTGTAGTAGCTTGTTATAGTTCTTTTTTGGGTGTGTAGGCAATGTTTTAAGAAAGCGCAATACAAATACATTTTGATTTTGTTGTGTTCAGTGAAGGCTACTCTGACAAATAAATCTCCCTCTCAGTATATTGATTATCAATAGATGTCAGTATATTGATTATCAATAGATGTCACTCTCATACACTATATGACTAAAAGTATGTGGACAACCTGCTCGTTGAACATCTCATTCCAAAATCATGGGCATTAATATGGAGTTGGTTCCCCCTTTGCTGCTATAACAGCCTCCACTCCTCTGGGAAGGCTTTCCACTAAATGTTGGAATGTTGGGTTTTGCTTCCATTCAGCTACAAGATCATTAGTGAGGTCGGGCACTGATGTTGGGCGATTAGGCCCGCAGTCGGTGTTCCAATTCATCCCAAAGTTGTTTGATGGACTGCCAGATGGTGAAGCGTGATCCATCACTCCAGAGAACGCGTTTCCACTGCTCCAGAGTCCAATGGCGGCGAGCTTTACACCACTCCAGCCGATGCTTGGCATTGAGTATGGTGGTCTTAGGCTTGTGTGTGGCTGCTCGGCCATGGAAACCAATTTCATGATGCTCCCGACGAGCAGTTCTTGTGCTGACGTTGCCTCCAGAGGCAGTTTGTAACTCGGTAGTGAGTGTGATTTTTACACGCTACTCGTGGCTTACCACTTCACGGCTTAGCCGTTGTTGCTCCTAGACGTTTCCACTTCACAATAGCAGCACTTACAGTGGCCTGGGGCAGCTCTAGCAGGGCCGGAATTTCACGAACTGACTTGTTGGACGGTGCCACGTTGAAAGTCACTGAGCTCTTCATTAAAGCCATTCTACTGCTAATGTTTGTCTATGGAGTATGCATGGCTGTGTGCTCAAGTTTATACACCTGTCATCAATGGATGTTGCTGAAATCACCGAATCCACTAATTTTAAGGAGTGTCCACATACCTTTTGTATATATAGTGTACAGTTGAAGTCAGAAGTTTGCATACACAATAGCCAAATACATTTAAACTCAGTTTTTCACAATTCCTGACATTTAGTCCTAGTAAAAATTCCCTGTCTTAGGTCAGTTAGGATCACCACTTTATTTTAAGAATGTGAAATGTCAGAATAATAGTCGAGAGAATGATTTATTTCAGTTTTTATTTCATTCATCACATTCCCAGTGGGTCAGAAGTTTACATACACTCAATTAGTATTTGGTAGCACTGCCTTTAAATTGTTTAACTTGGGTCAAACGTTTTGGGTAGCCTTCCACAAGCTTCCCACAATAAGTTGGGTGAATTTTGGCCCATTCCTCCTGACAGAGTTGGTGTAACTAAGTCAGGTTTGTAGGCCTCCTTGCTCGCACATGCTTTTTCAGGTTTGCCCACAAATTTTCTATGGGATTGAGGTCAGGGCTTTGTGATGGCCACTCCAATACCTTGACTTTGTTGTCCTTAAGCCATTTTGCCACAACTTTGGAAGTATGCTTGGGGTCATTGTCCATTTGGAAGACCCATTTGCGACCAAGCTTTAACTTCCTGACTGATGTCTTGAGATGTTACTTCAATATATCCACATATTTTTCCTGCCTCATTATGCCATCTATTTTGTGAAGTGCACCAGTCCCTCCTACAGCAAAGCACCCCCGAAACATGAGGATGCCACCCCCGTGCTTCATGGTTGGGATGGTTTCTTCGGCTTGCAAGCCTCCCTCTTTTTCCTCCAAACAGTTATATTTTTGTTTCATCACACCAGAGGACATTTCTCCAAAAAGTACGATCTTTGTCCCCATGTCCAGTTGCAAACCCTGGTCTGGATTTTTTATGGTGGTTTAGGAGCAGTGGAATCTTCCTTGCTGAGCGGCCTTTCAGGTTATGTCGATAATGGACTCGTTTTACTGTGGATATAGATACTTTTGAACCTGTTTCCTCTATTATCTTCACAAGGTCCTGGGATTGATTTCTGGGATTGATTTGCACTTTTCGCACCAAAGTACGTTCATCTCTATCAGACAGAACATGTCTCCTTCCTGAGAGGTATGACGGCTGCGTGGTCCCATGGTGTTTATACTTGCGTACTATTGTTTGTACAGATGAACGTTGTACCTTCAAGCATTTGGAAATTGCTCCCAAGGATGTACCAGACTTGTGGAGGTCTACAATTTTATTTCTGGGGTTTTGGCTGATTTCTTTTGATTTTCCCATGATGTCAAGCGAAGAGCCACTGGGTTTGAAGGTAGGCCTTGAAATACATCCACAGGTACACCTCCAATTCACTCAAATTATGTCAATTAGCCTATCAGAAGCTTCTAAAGCCTTGACATCATTTTATGAAATTTTCCAAGCTGTTTAAAGTCACAGTCAACATAGTATATGTAAACTTCTGACCCATTGGAATTGTGATACAGTGAATTATAAGTGAAATAATCTGTCTGTGAACAACTGTTGGAAAAATGACTTATGTCATGCACAAAGTAGATGTCCTATCCGACTTGCCAAAACTATAGTTTGTTAACAAGAAATTTGTGGAGTGGTTGAAAAATGAGTTTTAATGACTCCAACCTAAGTGTATGTAAACTTCCGACTTCAACTGTATATCAACCATATTTGACAGCACTGTTTGTGTTTTGCCTTACACCATAAAACCATGACGGTTGACAGAGCCAAAGATTCCCTCATGGCCTTCTCCCTCTCTGACTAATTGGATAAGATCTCTGATTATCTGTAATTAAACTACACATCTGAATCAAATGTTTACTGAATATTTTGCATTCTTGAAGTCTTTTCTTCTCCACTTTCCTCTCCCCTCCTCTCCTCTCCTCTTGTTGAATGTTGTTAGCTCACTGATATGACTACAGTCTTCGTCTTCCATCGTTGTGTTATGGTAGGCCACCACGGACCTGTATGGAAACTGCACCCTGCGCCACTCTGGAACATCAGCAGCAGCTCCTGAAGCAGCCGGAGTGTTTGCCTTGGCGTTGGAGGCCAAGTATGTACACACACACACCTCATTTGCCCTTCTCATCATTTGCCCCACACACCATTGGACTAATGCTGCCGCTTAAAATATTTATACAGCCATTACCGGTCAGTGTCTGAAGGACACACTCCTACACAGAATATGGCAACTGCTGTTCTCACTCTATTAACATGGATGAGATGTTTTTCATAACTGCAGCTCCACAGTGACTGAAACCATGGCTGTCTCATTACAAACAACATATTCCTTTCTCTGTCTTTCTCTCCCAGAGTCAAGTTCTCTCTCTCTCTCTCTCTCTCTCTCTCTCTCTCTCTCTCTCTTTCTCTCACTCTCCCTCTCTCCTCATCGGGGCCTTTCTTCTTCTTATCTTCCTCCATTGCTTTCCTCCTCTTCAGACCACTTCATATCTTCTCTCTTCATTGAATCACCTATTTACCAAACCTGCCATTAGGCCCACAGACTTACTCCATGAAAAGTGTTGTCTCGCCCAGTCTCTGTGTTCGTGCCAGGGACACAAATAATCTTTGGCCTGGTTTGTGTTCTTTATACCTCGTTACATGGCAGAAAAATTAAAAGTTACATTGAAGTTACATTGAAGACTGCGCTCAAAGTGCACATTCATATTTTATTAATTCCTGAAAGGCCCATATATATCCATATATATGAACCAGAGCAACTCAGCACTAGCTGGTGATGTAAGATGCTGGAGTGTTCTCCCAGCAATGCCAGCAGGACGCGTAAGTCACGTTGTTGACAAGTAAACCAGAGGAATACCTCAGCCCATTTCCACGATGATAAAATAAATAATAATAATGCATAGTTTTGTTTTGGGGTTTTATTATGTTCAACAAAGATTAGCACTTTGGCAACAGCAATAATTACAAATCTTTCATTTCAAACATCATGAATTCACAGCCGATGTGAAAACTTTTAATTTCGTCCTTATGGTCGCAAAAATGTAAAACATATGCTAGTGAAGGCAATTGGCACATTTGATCTAAATTATATAATATATTTGATTTGATAGTTACTGTAGATACTGTGGTAGCATGTAGGGTGGAGTCCTGCCACTGACCATAGCTAGGCCAGGCTCCAGGGTACAGCGGCTCCAGGATACAGGGATAAGGTCCTAAAACAATATACATATGAAGTCGGAAGTTTACATACACTTAGGTTGGAGTCATTAAAACTTGTTTCAACCACTCCACAAATTTCTTGTTAACAAACTATAGTTTTGGCAAGTCAGTTAGGACATCTACTTTGTGCATGATACAAGTCATTTTTCCAACAATTGCTTACAGAGAGATTATTCCATTCACTGTATCACAATTCCAGTGGGTCAGAAGTTTACATACACTAAGTTGACTGTGCCTTTAAACAGCTTGGAAAAGTTCAGAAAATGATGTAATGGCTTTAGAAGCTTCTGATAGGCTAATTGACATAATTTGAGTCAATTGGAGGTGTACCTGTGGATGTATTTCAAGGCCTACCTTCAAACTCAGTGCCTCTTTGCTTGACATCATGGGAAAATCAAAAGAAATCAGCCAAGAGCCCAGAAAAAAAACTGTAGACCTCCACAAGTCTGGTTCATCCTTTGGAGCAATTTCCAAATGCCTGAAGTTACCACGTTCATCTGTACAAACAATAGTACGCCAGTATAAACACCATGGGACAACGCAGCCGTCATACCGTTCAGGAAGGAGACACGTTCTGTCTCCTAGAGATGAACGTACTTTGGTGCTTAAAATGCAAATCAATCCCAGAACAACAGGAAAGCACCTTGTGAAGATGCTGGAGGAAACAGGTGCAAAAGTATCTATATCCACAGTAAAACGAGTCCTACATCGACATAACCTGAAAGGCCGCTCAGCAAGGAAGAAACCACTGCTCCAAAACCGCCATAAAAAAGCCAGATTACAGTTTGCAACTGCACATGGGGACAAAGATTGTACTTTTTGGAGAAATGTCCTCTGGTCTGATGAAAAAAAATAGAACTGTTTGGCCATAATGATTATCGTTATGTTTGGAGGAAAAAGAGGTAGGTTTGCAAGCAGAAGAACACCATCCCAACCGTGAAGCACGGGGGTGGCAGCATCATGTTGTGGGGGTGCTTTGCTGCAGGAGGGACTGGTGCACTTCACAAAATAGATGGCATCATGAGGAGGGGAAATTATATTGATATTTTGAAGCAACTTCTCAAGACATAAGTCAGGAAGTTAAAGCTTGGTTGCAAATGGGTCTTCCAAATGGACAATGACCTCAAGCATACTTCCAAAGTTGTGGATAAATGGCCTAAGGACAACAAAGTCAAGAGAACACAGAAGGCTGTTGTATAAAACACTTGTCTCTGGATTACATCTTCAAACTAAGGCACTGCGTTTGAAAGTAGGCCTTGAAATACATCCACAGGTACACCTCCAATTGACTCAAATGATGTCAATTAGCCTATCAGAAGCTTCTAAAGCCATTACATCATTTTCTGGAATTTTCCAAGCTGTTTAACGTCTCAGGGAGTGGTGGGTCCCGACACTACCAGGTGAAATGCAAGACAAAATTCCAAAATTGAATTATTAAAAATGCACCAATATACAAGTGTTCCATACTCATTAAAAGCTCTGCTTCTTGGCAATATCATAGCGTTGTCGGATTTCAAAAAGGCTTTACGGCGAAAGCACTACATTTGATTGTGTGAGGCTAGCACCTCACATATTTTCCATAACCATACCAGCGCGGTCGATAGAAAATGCAATTCACAGGGAAAACCTGTGCCTTACCTTTTGTAGAACGTCTGCAGAGGGCTTCCTAAGTGTCCAACGAAGACAATCCATGGGTATTTGGTTAGAAAAAGTAATTTATTATATCCTTAAATCTCCTTTTGGTTGGCGCTTTGTGTTCAGAAAATCCAATGTGACGAGAACGCGTTCAACTATACCTATAAANACTTCTCTCAATAGAACGCATTAGTTCCGATTTCCATTAAACTTTGCCTATACACTGCTGACATCTAGTGGAATCAGTAGGTACTACATCCAGGGTCCTGGTATAAAGACTTTTTTATAGGCAGTGCCTCAAAGTGAGCTATAAGCCAAAAGGAATGACATTTCCGGATGGAAAAATCTCTGTTTTTTTGCCTGCCAAATGACTTCTCTTACACTCACAGACAAAATGATAACACTTTTGGAAACCTCAGAGTGTTTCCTATCCAATAGTACTAATTATGTCCATATCTTAGTTTCTGAGCCTGGGTGGCAAGCATTTTACTTTGGGCACGACAGACTCTCCAAAACCGACCCCTCAGCTGCCGCTCCACAACAAGTTAAAGGCACAGTCAACTTAGTGTATGTAAACTTCTGACCCACTGTGATACAGTGAATTATAAGTTAAATAATCTGTCTGTAAACAATGGTTGGAAGAATTACTTGTGTCATGCACGAAGTAGATGTCCTAACCGACTTGCCAAAACTATAGTTTGTTAACAAGAAATTTGTGGAGTGGTTGAAAAGAGTTTTAATGACTCCAACCTAAGTGTATGTAAACTTCCGTCTTCAACTGTATCTCTTAAACAAGATTGAACATTTCTTCAAAGTGCAGTCGCAAAAACCATCAAGCGCTATGATGAAACTGGCTCTCATGAGGACCGCCACAGGAGTTACTTCTGATAAATTCATTAGAGTTAACTGCACCGCAGATTGCAGCCCAAATAAATGCTTCACAGAGTTCAAGTAACAGACACATCTCAACATCAACTGTTCAGAGGAGACTGCTTGAATCAGGTGTTCACGGTCGAATTGCTGCGAAGAAACCACTACTAAAGAACACCAATAATAAAAGAGACTTGCTTGGGCCAAGAAACACAAGCACCGGACATTAGACCAGTGGAAATCTGTTCTTTGGTCTGACGAGTCCAAATTTGAGAATTTTAGTTCCAACCGCCGTGTCTTTGTGAGACACATGGTAGGTGATCGGATTATCTAGGCATGTGTGGTTCCCACCATGAAGCATCGAGGAGGAGGTGTGAGGTTTTGTCGGGGTGTTTTGCTGGTGACACTGTCTGTGATTTATTTAGAATTCATATTTATATTTATATATATTTCTGTTTTGTCTTTTATTTAATTGTTGACAGAAGTTGACACCATATTTATATTGGAGAAGGCGAGTAGCGACACATTTTAAATTGATCGTGTTGTGATAGGTAAGTTGTTTTCTGTTGGTTGTGAGCAAACTTGTTCAACAAAAATATGGAATATATTTGTTGTCTTAAAGGGGAAGGTGTTACAGGCTTTGGTTTTTCCATTTATATTTTGAGGTTGGACGATAGCACATTAGCATGTGGGGTGCAACAACTGCTGTCATTTCATTAGTCAGTATGTGTTACACTTGTGCTGGCTTGTCCATCTCGTTAGTTGTAGGGGGTTCACCTGTGCTGGCCCAAGGATGGCTGGCCCTGTGCTCCGGTTATCTTGAGAGATATGGAACATCTGTAGTTGGCTATCCCTTTTGATTAAAATGTTTATTTTGTTTTCTGATCTTCCCTATTTTCGTTTTGCTCCACTATCTGGTTTGCTTCCTGTCTTTAAGTTTTTTTAGACTGTTTTATTTTGTTTGCGTCTTGGGCAAATTTAGTGGGTGGGTGTCTTTTAGGTGGTGGGTGTCTTTGGTGTCTCATGGTGGGTGTCTTTTAGGTCCCAGTTGTTGTTTCTAATCAACTTTCAGAGGACACTCCCATGAGTGTCTTTCAGAACCCCTCTTAAAACCCCACCTGTTCTGTTGTTAGTGACTTTGTTAGTTCCCTCTTCTTTTTGAGCAAAAAATGTTAGGTTCCTTGCTGGGGAACGCAACAATACCATTTAGGATTAACTAGTTGTTATCCACTGCTAGCTAATAATAATAAATATAATATCTAGTGTTTAACATAACATGTTAACACTAATAGTTAGCTACCACAGATGAAGAAGTTAGCTAGTTATTAACATTTTTGCTAATAATAGGTTGTAAGTTAGTCTTAAAATTGAAACCACTAATGTGTTGACAAAGGATGCTAGCTAGCTAACTTACCATCTACCAAGCTAGAGACAGTACCCGAGTTCAAAAGTTAGATAACTAGCTAGCGTGCTAATCCAAAAAAAGCAATCTAAACAAATTGCATTGGAAATTGTCATGTCGTTGTTAGCTAGCTGGCAGCTAACGTTTGCTAGCTAGCGAAGTTAACTAGCCAGCAAACGTGATCTACTTAGCTATCTAACTATATCATGACAAAGATTGTCTCATGTTAAATCATCTGGCAGAATTTCTTTATTCAAAAATACGTTTTAGGTTTTACCTAATGCTAGCTAGCTAACGTTTCCTAGCAAGCTATGTAGGACAGAGGTGCTAGCAAACGTTAACTCACTAGCTAGCTACTTAGCTAGCTGAGCGGCGTGCTAAATCATCCAGCATAACTTCTGTATCCATTCTTCACAACACTGTAAGGCGAGACCCAGATGCAGACACGGGAGGCAGATGGTTTGAGTCTCTGATATTTATTATAATCCAAGGTGTAGGCAAGAGAATGGTCGTGGACAGGCAAAACCAGGTCAGAGTCCAGAAGGTACAGATTGGCAGGCAGGCTCGAGGTCAGGGCAGGCAGAATGACCAGGCAGGCGGGTTCAGAGTCCAGACAGGCAAGGGTCACAACAGGGAGGACTAGCAAAACAGAGAGAAGGAAAAAGCAGGAGAATGGGAAAAACACGCTGGTTGACTTGACAAACAAGACGAACTGGCAACAGACAAACAGGGAACACATGAACAAGTACCCAGGGACTAATGAGGAAAACAGTTGACACCTTAAGATGGGTGGAGACAATCACAAAGACAGGTGAAACAGATGTCACATGATGTCAATGTCAACACAAAATTCTGAATTCTGGGCACATTCCAGGTTGTCTTTATTTCAAACACGTTTCACCAGATGGGCAGATCTCACAAAGTCGGGGGAATTTATCAAAAACCAATACCAATAATATGGCTTAAGATCTTCAGATGAGGCCTTTCTAGAATAAATACGTGTACCAATGCTTCATCAAGGTTTCAAAAGTGGGGCAAGACACATCATGGGAGTTGACCATTGGTCTGAAAAACAACTATTTGTGAAAGTGAAAAAAAAGCTATTGTTTAACTGTGCAACCATTGAACGTAATGTTGCATGATGATACATAAAGGTTCAATATTATACACATTTGTAAGTGCATGTATAAATGGTGAATAGCTGGAGGTAAATAGTGGCTCACTATTTGGCAAGCACTGACTGGCTATCGCACTATTTTGACCAGTTTGTTATAACCCATTTATTAAAGGTTTATAATGCATTTACAAATGATTAAATAACCATTAATAACATAATTACAAACCCTTTATAAACCCTTTACAAATGGAATCTTGTTGTAAAGTTTTTCTAACACTTTCTTGGCTGGTTTGTATATTAAACACATATCTGCACCAAAACATATTACAAATGGCATTTAGTATTGAATATGATAAGGAAAAACATACAAGTAATCAAATATTAATGAATCAAGAACTTTATTGAAATAAATTTATTGAGGGGAACACATCTTGTTACTCAAACCTGAAAACAATGCGCAAGTTACATCAAACTTTGGAATTACAAAATATGATGAGAGTAAGGCATATAATAACAATAATTTGCTTTTACAACTTCAATTTCTTCTGTACATACTAGGCCTATAGCCGAATACACAAGGCATATAGCCTTATACCTTCCACTAGGCCTATAGCCTAATACATGAAGAGTCAGAATGGGAACAAATTAAAAGCATGCAAGGGAGGTGAAATGACCATTGACAATCTGAGCTACTGGGTGAAGACTAGGATTCCCTTTACTATTGCCTTTGTCCACAATGAGGCACACTCACTGGAGCACCATAACCTAAAACAATTTCGTTCCTTACGATGCATACCTGCTTGCCCTTGCATTATGGTGCAACATAAACAAACCATGTCATATTCTCCTTTGTATCTAGGCTGTGTGATTGTCCCTCAGCCCTGTCGGCAGCCTCAGCAGCATGTTGTCCAGTCTCTCCAGCCCTGTCTGTCCTTGGCAGTGTAGGGACAGCTTCTATTGGGGCGGCAGGTAGCCTAGTGGTTAGAGCTTTGGGCCAGGAACCGAAAGATTGCTAGATTGAATCCCTGAGCTGATAGGGTAAAAAAGATGTCGTTCTGCCCCTGAACAAGGCAGTTAATCCATCCACTGTCATTGTAAATAAGAATTTGTTCTTAACTGACTTGCCTGGTTAAATAAAAAAATATTGACTGCCTTGTGCACAAATGACATATCTAGTGTAGTCCTCCTCACGAAGGTCTGAGAGGTGACAGTCCACCAGTGTCAGTGAGGAGGGAGAGAAATAATTGCATACAGTGTGTGTACATATAGGCTTAATAGTACATAACAATAATACATCATTGACAGTTGTAAGCTAGACCAGGATGATTTAGTTACCAAGCTGACTACCAGCCCGAGCTTTCAAAAGTCATAGCTATTAGCTGGCTACCTAGCTATCATCATAAGGGTTAGGCTTAGGCTCCATGCAATCAACAGCCAGCAGGCTTATTATTTTTAGGAATCATATCACAGATAACGACACAATTAGATATCTAGCTATGTATTTATTTATCTATCTATCTAACTGATGACACCAGTCAGGCTAAAACTCCATCCCACACAAAACATGGTGAAATTTCAGGCAGTCTTTTCAAACAGCTCTTACACTAAAAGGGCATGATCATCATTTTCACAGTATTATTCAAATCTCATACTGTGGTAATATATATGAAACATAGGAAAATCTCGTTTTTGATTGCGCTCGGCCTTTAAATGCCTGATCTGTCACTTGTGTACACCTGATACACACATCTCCCGGGTGCGCTCCCGAGTGGTGCAGTGGTCTAAGGCACTGCGTTTCAGTGCTAGAGGTATCACTACAGACCCTGGTTCGATTCCAGGCTGTATCACAACTGGCCGTGATTCAGAGTCCCATAGGACGGCGCACAATTGGCCCAGTGTCGTCCGGATTAGGGTTTGGCCGGGCTAGGCCGTCATTGTAAATAATAATTTATTCTTAACTGACTTGCCTAGTTAAATAAAATAAATAAAAATGTAACTCTCTCTCGTCTCTCCCCTTTACCCCCGCCGCAGTCCTAACCTGACGTGGAGGGACATGCAGCACTTGTCCGTGCTGACCTCCAAGAGAAACCAGTTACATGACGAGGTGCACCAGTGGCGGAGGAACGGCGTGGGCCTGGAGTTCAACCACCTGTTTGGTTACGGTGTGCTGGACGCTGGCGGCATGGTCAAGATGGCCAAGGAGTGGAAGACTGTCCCTGAGCGTTTTCACTGCGTGGCTGGATCGTTGCAGGATGTCCAGTAAGTGACCGGGCACTGTACAGACTGAATACATTACCGACCTGGCTGAAAATAGAATTAGTACTAAGATGTAGGTTTGTTTTTATAGGCTTGTTTGTATTTACCTATGTCTGCTCCAGTGCCTGACTGTGTGGTTCCTCTGCAGTTCGACCCATATTGACAGCTCTATATGTCTGCAGAATAGGCCTGTGGGTTACAAAGTGCTGTGATGCTGATTACAGTGGGTTCATCTGGTCTGTGGGGGATAGCCTCAGTGACATGATCCATCACTAACTGTTACGGCTGTTTGTCTGCCCATGGTCTTCCCTTCTCACTCCCCCTCCCTTTCTCATCCAATGCATTTGCCTATTTCTGGAGCGTTGGGCTTCTGTCCTCCTGTGTCTCTCTGTGTGAGGCTCACACACATGCAGACACACACACACACAAGAATATCAACCCTCTCATTTTCATTCCAAATCGGTGGTCCACAGTAGTGATGGCCACCGCAACACAGCAGAAAGGCAATTACTCTGTGCCACATCCAGAGAGTGTGTTTGTCTCCCTCAGAGGAGCCTAGTCATGGCAGAGTCAATTGTTTGTGTGTGTGTGTGTGTGTGTGTGTGTGAGTGCGTGTGTGTCTGTGTGTGTGAAGATAAGGCGTGTATCTGAGCCTTTGTAATGCCTTTACATCCAGGGTAGAGGAGGCTGCTGTCAACCAGCAGGCCTGTGCAGAACAACAGAGAACCCTGGGGAACAATATGGCAGAAATCACAAGCGTTCATTAGTGTGGAAAGGCTTTACACTTAAAGTGGACCTGACAGCGTTTAGCAACATTTTATTGTATTAAAATCTGTTTATTTACAATACCAGTCAAAAGTTTGGACACACCTACAAATTCCAGTTTTATAAAAACTATTTTCTACATTGTAGAATAATAGTGAAGACATCAGAAGTATGAAATAACACATGTGGAATCATGTAGTAACAAAACAAATATATTCTTCATAGTAGCCACCTTTTGCCTTGATGACAGCTTTGCACAATCTTGGAAATCTCTCAACCAGCTTCATGAAATGCATTTCAATTAACAGGTGTGCCTTGTTAAAAGTTAATTTGTGAAATGCATTTCCTTCATAATGTGTTTGAGCCAATCAGTTGTGTTGTGACAAGGTAAGGGTGGTATACAGAATATATCCCAATTTAGTAAAAGACCAAGTCCATATTATGGCAAGAACAGCTCAAATAAGTGAAGAGAAATTACAGTCTATAATTACTTTAAGACAGGAAGGTCAGTCAATGCGGAAAATTTTAAGAACTTTGAAAGTTTCTTCAAGTGCAGTCGCAAAAACCATTAAGCGCAATGATGAAACTGGATCTCATGAGGACCACCACAGGAAAGGAAGACCCAGAGTTTCCTCTGCTGCAGAGGATAAGTTCATTAGAGTTACCAGCCTCAGAAATTGCAGCCCAAGTAAATGCTTCACAGATTTCAAGTACAGACACATCTGAGGAGACTGCGTGAATCCTTGATGGTCGAAATGCTGCAAAGAAACCACTAGTAAAGGACACTAATAATAAGAAGATTTGCTTGGGCCAAGAAACACGAGCAACTGACATTAGACCGGTGGAAATCTGTCAAAATCTGAGATTTTTGGTTCCAACCTCTGTGTCTTGGTGAGACACAGAGTAGGTGAACAGATGATCACTGCATGTGTAGTTCCCACCATGAAGCATGGAGGAGGAGGTGTGATGGTCTGGGGGTGCTTCGCTGGTGACACTGTCTGTGATTTATTTAGAATTCAAGGTACACTTAACCAGTATGGCTACCACAGCATTCTGCAGCGATACACCGTCCCATCTGGTTTGCGCTTAGTGGGACTATCATTTGTTTTTCAACAGGACAATGACCCAAAACACACCAGGCTGTGTAAGGGCTATTTGACCAAGAAGGAGAGTGATGGACTGCTGCATCAGATGACCTGGCCTCCACAATCACCCGACCACAACCCAATTGAGATGGTTTGGGATGAGTTGGACCACAGAGTGAAGGAAAAGCAGCATATGTGGGAACTCCTTCAAGACTGTTGGAAAATATTTGTTTAACACTTTTTTGGTTACGACATGACTCCATATGTGTTATTTCATAGGTTTAATGTCTTCACTATTATTCTACAATGTACAAAATAGTAAAAATAAAGAAACTCTTGAATGAGTAGGTGTGTCCAGACTTTTGACTGGTACTGTACACCTCCAGGAAGAATATGACAACTTTTTTAAACATTTTCTGACAAGCTACCACTTAGACATCATCATTTTCACGTTTTCATACATTCATAGAATATTTGAGAATGATATAGCAATATAGAGTTGGGAACGCGGCCTTGCATTTGGACAATTAAAAGACCCTGCAGCAAATAAAACATAATTAAAAAATCTGTCTCGTCCAGGACCGGAGTCTACGCAGATAGCCAATCAGAGCAACAGTAGGCCTTTAAGCAAATAAGTTATTTGCCACATGGGCCTGACCTCATTCACTTTGAACTCGACTGTGTTTTTCCAGGCAGTAGCAACAGTACGAATTTAGATCATTAGTACACATCCTTCTGCAGCTTGCCTGCCAATGCATGCTTGTCCCAACCCATGTTTTGACAACTGAATGGGAACTTGCCTGCCCGCTCATTTTGCCAATGCCAAATAAATTTGATTGATAACTAAGGGTACGTTCATAAATTGCCTCCAGTGTGTCAGAGTGCGCTCTGGGTCGTTTGTAAATTCAGATCATTGTCAGATTGTATGTTCGTAAATTCTGAGCTTTTCCGTCTCCGAGGGTTCAGAGCGTACACTGCGCTATTGATACATGATGCTCAGGCCGAGGAGTAGAGTTGATCCGCACGTTCCTCACAATGGCGGTAAAGCAACCAAGCTGACACAAATGAGAGAACATCTAGTAGAGCTGGTTAGCTTGTTTACATTATCCATAGCATTTGTGACTAACTGTGCTGCTGGCAACCATTGAACTACTTTTTTGCCAAAGTTTACTGGCACCGGTCATATTCAGCGGGTGTTGCGCATTCATGAATTCATAATTTATTCTGCTCTCTGGCACACTCAGACAAGTGCTCTGAAATCGGAGTAGATAGCCAGAGTGAATTTACAAATGCAAGAGACATGCTAACTAGATAAAAGTCGTTCAAGTTCAGCATAGCTAGCTAGCAAAGTGATTCACATTTCTCACTAGCTAACCAAATGACACCTGCATCTCTAGCTGTAACCACCGAAAAACGATATGAGGGGAAAAAGTCGGTCATTCACCCACACTTCCCACACGATATCCTCCAGGCAGCTCTCTAACTAACAAGCTAATGTTAGACTATGTTTTTAGCTTGCTACAGTAAATAAATAGCTACATAAATAGATACGCTAGCCTATTAGCTACGTTATGACTGACTTGTGATCATTGCCCTTGCTAGTTTGATTGTATTGACATTCCCAGCCATAGTTACATTTGTCAGTTTTTTTGCCCAAAATATTGAGTCATTGACACGGAAGTAGTGCGTCCCGAATGGGTTGAGGCAGCGAAAAAATTTACCAGGCCAGCTGTGATTTACAACCTGATAGCAATATTTTTGGGATGAAGTTGTCGCATAAACTGGGAATTTGATACACTAAATCAAATAAAATGTATTTATAAAGCCCTTTTTACATCAGCAGATGTCACAAAGTGCTATACAGAAAGCCAGCCTAAAACACCAAACAGCAAGCAATGCTGATGTGGAAGCATGGTGGCTAGGAAAAACTCCCTAGAAAGGCAGGAACCTATAAAGAATCCTAGAGAGGAACCAGGCTCTGAGGGGTGGCCAGTCCTCTTCTGGCTGTGCCGGGTGGAGATTATAAGAGTACATGGCCATTAAGGTTGTTCTTCAAGATGTTCAAACGTTCATAGATGACCAACAGGGTCAAATAATAATCACAGTGGTTGTAGAGGGTGCAACATGTCAGTACCACAGGAGTAAATGTCAGTTGGCTTTTCACAGCCGAGTATGCGGTAGAGAGAGCGAGAGAGAGAGAGTCGAAAACAGCATGTTCGGGACAAGGTAGCACATCCGGTGAACAGGTCAGGGTTCCATAGCCGCAGGCAGAACAGTTGAAACTGGAGGGGGACCATACTTAAATTCACACAAGACACCAGAAAAAATAGGATAATTACACCAGATATAACAGACTGACCCTAGCCCCCCGGCACATAGACTATTGCAGCATAGATACTGGAGGCTGAGACAGGGGGGGGTCGGGGGACACTGTGGCCCCGTCTGACGATTCCTGCGGACAGGGCCAACCAGGCAGGATATAACCCCACCCACTTTGCCAAAGCACAGCCCCCACACCCCTAGAGGGATTTGAACAGACCACCAACTTACTACCCTAAGACAAGGCTGAGTATAGCCCATGAAGATTTCCCCCACCGCACGAGCCCTAAGGGGCTCAAAACTCTACATGACCAAAAGTATGTGGACACCTGCTCGTCGAACATCTCATTCCAAAGTCATGGGCATTAATATGAAGTTGGTCCCCCCTTTGCTGCTATAACAGCCTCCACTATTCTGGGAAGGCTTTCCGCTAGATGTTGGAACATTGCTGCGGGGACGTGCTTCCATTCAGCCACAAGGGCATTAGTGAGGTCGGGCACTGATGAGGGGCAATTAGGCCTGGCTCGCAATTGGCGTTCCAATTCATCCCAAAGGTGTTTGATGGGGTTGAGGTCAGGGCTCTGTGCAGGCCAGGCATGTTCTTCCGCACAGTTCTCGCCAAACCATTTTTGTATGAACCTCGTTTTGTGCACAGGGCCATTGTCATACTGAAACGGGAAAGTACCTTCCCCAGACTGTTGCCACAAAGTTGGAAGCACAGAATTGTCTAGAATGTCATTGCATGCTGCAGCGTTAAGATTTCCCTTCTCCACCAAACTTTAAAGTTGGCACTATGCTTTGGGGCAGGTAGAATTCTCCTGGCATCCGCCAAACCCAGATTCGTCCATCGAACTGACAGATGGTAAAGCGTGATTCACCACTCCAGAGAAAATAAAATAAAATAACGTGAGAAATTATGCTACAGCACAACAATAAACTGTTTCTAAGGAGAGACATGCATGAAATTAACACCTTGATCATCATATTCATCAGGGCACACTGTCGGAAAAGGTTTTTACAATGGAAAAATATATTTATTTTGCAGGAAAAAGTTAATACAATTGCATATTTTATGATGAAGAAATGCTTTATTTTGATGTATCAAGTGAATCTCAATCTCCAATAATGAATGCCAGCTAAGATAGGGTAGCAGGAAGGTAACATATTCTAGTCTAAGCCTAACCAAAAAGCCCACGCTTTGGTTTCCTAGAATAATTTCATGGCAAACCAAGTATGGTTTCTATCATTGTTGTGTTTCAGTGGGGGAGCAGGATTTGAGGCAGCACTAGTGCTCTGTCAGGGTCTGCTGGGTCCATGCTAAGTAGGTCAGGTAATAGAAGGAGCTGTGAGGGCGGAGATCTAGACAGACTGGGCTATGGTAAATACTCTGCACCCGCAGGCTGAATCTCAGATTTAATTAGATACAGGGACACCTGTGGTCTCAAGGAGCTGACCAGAATACTGATTATGTTATTATTTCTCTCTCTCTCTGTCCTTCTGTTTCTTCCTCTCTCGCCTCTCTCTTTTCCTTAATACATTTTTGTATTCCCCCCCCCATCTCCCTTCAGTAAGATCCAATCGGGTGACAAGCTGATCCTGACCATCTCCACTGACTCCTGCCAGGGGAAGGACAACTTTGTCCGCTACCTGGAGCATGTTCAGGCTGTGGTCACAGTCAACGGTAGTCGCCGTGGCGACCTCAACATCAACATGACCTCCCCCATGGGCACCAAGTCCATCCTGCTGAGCTGCCGGCCCCGGGACGATGACGCCAAGGTGGGCTTTGACAAGTGGCCCTTCATGACCACACACACCTGGGGAGAGGACCCCCGCGGGACCTGGGTCCTGGAGGTGGGCTTCCAGGGAGACGAGCCTCAGAGAGGGGCCCTGAAGGAGTGGACCCTCATGCTCCATGGAACACAAAGTGCCCCTTACATAGACCAGATAGTGCGCGACTACCAGTCCAAACTAGCCATGTCAAAAAAGGAGGAGCTGGAGGAAGAGCTGGATGAGGCAGTGGAGAGGAGTCTGAAGAGCCTGCTGAGTAAAAACTAGCTGACATAGCTAACTAAACACCGTCTGGTCAGGTCTGCATGCCAGGCCGGTCTCGTTCTCTACTTCTCTCCTATCTTTCTCTCACTTCCTCTCTCTTTCTTTCTCGCACTTTCCACTTCTCTAATTTTCTCTGCCCCTTCTCGCTTTATCTTGCCCTCTCTCACTTTCTCTCCCGACTCCCTTTCTCTCCTCTCTCATTTTCTTTCTTTCCTCCCCTCCCACCCTTTTCTCTGCTTTTTGTTTTTCTGTGTTTATATTAGCCATCCACTTCCAATGAATGTTTCTTGTAATCCGATGATGACGATGATAAAAGTGTAACCTTCAAATAATCTGTCCAATAGAGAAAACTAAAAGATCCTATCTGGCTTTCAGTCTGTTTTTTTTACACTTGACAAAAATGTATATAAACATAATACATCCACTATAAGGTGTTCTTGCTTTCCCCCACTCCTCCACCTCTGGTGAAACAACTGTTGTACAGTTTGTGACTGTAAATTATTTTCAGTGTCATTCTAAAGTTTAATATCTTGCAAACAGAGCAGTGATACTTCTTTCCGTTTATATTCTTGTGCAAAGCAACTGTTTCTATATAAACAAGACAAGGATCGTGTGATTAATTTTGCTGCCTTTGGTCCTCAAAGCGTATTGCAGAAGAACATTTGTCTTATACTATAATAAATCTATTCAGCTGTTTGTTAAAGCACTTCAGTTATTTGCACCACTCTGCAATGCACAGGCAGATAGCAGACATGTCTTGTTTGTCATTTGAATGAGGAAGAGAAATACAACTGGAAGAAAGGTCAGACCCTGGGTATGTGGCTCTGTATTCCAATTTCACTTTCTAAGGTAAGTAATTTTACAATGCTCAATGCCAGACAATTGAAGCCTATGCTGTAATGGGAAGCACTTATCTCTTCACTCAAGAGCACAAAGCACAGCGACATTTACATAACACACTGGGTAAAGAGACCGAGAATATAGTATAAAACAGCTTCTTCTTCTTCTCCTGCTCTCTGTATCTCTTACTTTTTTTATTCTGTCACACACACACACACACACACTTTTTCTGGCTCTCTCTTGTCTGTCCCTCTAAGGGAAAGTGGATTATGCAGAGTTCAGAGGTCGCTGTCTGCTCTTCCAGTTCATCTCAATGAAAAATGGATGACTCTCCTTCAGTAACTGCACCTATCACTCCGTGCTGAGAGACACCCAATGTTTACTAAACACTGCACTAGCTTAGTCTAGTATCCTCACTCTGACGCAATGAATATACCTCTAGTATGCAAGTCAAACAGGGTGATCAGTTAAAAACTAGGCATCCATCACCTCTACCATCATTATAAAGTAAGTCAATAGTGCTTTAACTGCATACAAAAAGTAAAAATATGAAACTTCCACTGATATTATTCAAAGAATATAATATGAATAATTTAATATCTTTTTGGCACATTTCAATGGATTGAAATGAGATGATATGAAGGATTGGGGGCGTTCATTTGTAATGCAACAAAGCTATGAGTGTGTCATAAAAGCGGTGGTAACGTCAAAACACAAAGACAGTAGAGCTTTGCACTTTTGAAGCTTGATTATTTTTTATTATTAAAGCAATTTTATACACAGAAAGTCTGTGTTGAGGGCAGTCAATGGCATCCAATTGAACAAATGAGCTCTTGGGTTTGGGGGCAGGTTTGGTTTGAAAGGGTGGCAAACATCCATGAGGGCAGTAGCATGTCATCAATATATAAAAGTGTTAGTTTTTTTCCCACATCAAAGCCATGTTTACTCTACTTTGGGGGTTGAGATGACAAGAGGGCTTGTAGTTTTGATGTTCGTACTTCATGTTTTCAGACAGTAAAGGCGTAAGGTTACGGCGTAGGTAGAAAACAACAATAGCAGCATTATGGAACCAGCTAACACTTGCTGAATTCAAAGCCAGAAAGCGTGAGCGAATAGAGGAGCAGTATCAGGAATGTGCGAGGAGTCTTTAGCAGTCCTCTATGCGTCTCTTTAAGGTTGGTTTCATATAGGGTGGGAAGTGTCTTTAGAATGTGTCTTTAGCAGAGTCACATAATGGCTCAGTGTTTGTTCTTACTGGCATAAGGTGAGGTGAAACATGTGAGGAGTCTGTCCAGATCTTTTGGCCAAGGTCGACCTTATCTCAGACTCAGTTCTTCTTTTTGCTGGTCTTCTCGATCATGGTCTCCACCACCATGGCTGTCTCCTCATAGCCCTTGGTCTTGCGGTCGTTGGAGAACCTTTCCACTGACTCCACCATCTCCACCTTCTCGTAGCTCATGGAGTCAGAGGGCATGCTGCTAGCGCCGCAGGGAGAGGGCATGGGAGGAGGGCCCCTGCGGTGACTGTCGTCTTTACCCCCCTTGGGTCTGGAGGGATTGCTGGGGCCTTTGGGGTCAGGGCCTGGAGCTGGGGCAGGGTTGGGCTGTGGGGGGGGAGTAGGGTCCTTAGGCCTAGGCTCGGGGTCTCCACCCCTATATTTCCCCTTCCCACCACCTTTTCCACCCTTATCGTCTCCTTTTCCCCCCTCTCCGTCAGAGGGTGGGGTGGGGATACGGGGGCCAGGGGGTGGCATGGGCTGGGGATGAGGGGGGTTGGGGGAGGGGGTGTAAGGCCCGAAGGGGTCATGAGGGGAGATCATGCCGTTGCGGATGGTAACGAAGACGTGTCCGGCGGAGGGGCTGGAGGTGTAGAAGTGGGGGTGGAGGTAGCTGCCATCGCCTGTCACCAGCACATAGCGCCCCTTGGTGTAAAAGTCAGCAATTGGCTCTGGCTTCTTGTACTTCCTCATTCGGTCTCTGACGATGTTACAAAGCGTGTCGAAGGCTTTGCTGATCTGAGCCCCGTCTGGCACGTCCTGGGGCGTGTACAGGGACCTCTGCACCTCCCTCTTCACCTCACCTTCCTCCCCTGCCACCCCTCGCTTCTCGTCCTCCATGTGTTCAGCTCCACCCACTCTCTCCTCCTGGCCGCTGTCCATCACATCTTTGATCTCCTTCTTCAGAACCTTCTTGGCCAGGTTCTTCTGGCGAGGCTTGACACTGGTGATGTCCTGGATGGCTTGGGTGATGTCTGGAGACAAAAAAACAACATAATACACTCACATTCTAAATACATTATCCAAGGAGGATAGTACCCCCATGGGACCATGATCATCCTTATCGGCCATGAATAGACCTCAGGAGGATCTATTGTGTTTTCTGTTCTATGGTCTTTGTATCTGAGTGGGTAGGATACACATCACTGTGTGGCTGTATACATCAGGGTTCTAGCTAGTGTGGTTATAGCCTATGATGACGATGGGGTGTTATGTGTCTGCTCTGTATGTATGGAGACTATCCGTGTGAAGCAGCTGTGGAATGAGACATGGCATGTCCTCACCTCTGCCCCTGCTCGACACAGTGGGTGTGTGGGTGTAGCGGTAATTGGTGGTGAACAAGGTAATGGGAGTCCCAATTATTGCTGAATTCAACCTGTGGAAGAGAATGATGAAGAAATGTTAGTGTATTTTTATGTGTTAGTAATAAACATTATACACATGTTTTATTTATTTTACCTTTTATTTAACTAGGCAAGTCAGTTAAGAACACATTCTTACTTATAATGACAGCCTAGGAACAGTGGGTTAACTGCCTTGTTCAGGGACCGAACAACAGACTCTTACCTTGTCAGCTCAGGGATTCGATCTAGCATCTTTCTGGTTACTAGTTCAACGCTCTAACCACTAGGCTACCTGCCGCCCCATAATAATAATAATAATAATAATAATAATAATAATAATAATAGTAATGTGTATTCTAAGAGAAATTCATTTGTCTTTTATCAAATTACACTGAACAAAAAATAAGAACGTGACATTCAACAATTTTACAGTTCATATAAGGAAATCGGTCAATCGAAATACATTCATTAGGCCCTAATCTATAGATTTCACGACTGGGAATACAGATACACTACTGTACATGACCAAAGTATGTGGACACCTGCTCGTCGAACGTCTCATTCTAAAATCATAAGCATTAATATGGAGTTTCTCCCCCCTATAACAAACCTCCACTCTTCTGTGAAGGCTTTCCACTAGATGTTGGAACATTGCTGCGGGGAGTTGCTTCCATTCAGCCACAACAGCATTAGTGAGGTCAGGCACTGATGTTGGGCAATCAGACCTGGGTTGCAGTCAGCGTTCCAATTTGGGCTCCCGAGTGACGCAGTCGGTTTAAGGCACTGCATCTCAGTGCTGGAGGCATCACTACAGACCCTGGTTAGTTTGGGAGTCCCATAGGGCGGCGCACAAGTGGCCCACCGGATTAGGGTTTGGCCGGGGGAGGCAGTCATTGTAAATAAGAATTTGTTCTTAATTAACTGACTTGCCTAGTTAAATCAAAAATGTAATAAAAAAAATTCATCCAAAGGTGTTCGATGGGGTTGAAGTCAGGGCTCTGTGTAGACCAGTCAAGTTATTCCAAACAAATCTCGACAAACCATTTCTGTATGGACTTTGTGCACGGGGGCATTGTCATGCTGAAACAGGAAAGGGCCTTCCCAAACTGTTGCTACAAAGTTGGAAGCACAGAATCGTCTAGAATGTCATTGTATGCTGAAGCGTTAAGATTTCCCTTCAATGGAAGTAAGGGCCCTGCCCCAAACCATGAAAAACAGCCCCAGAACATTATTCCTTCTCCACCAAACGTTACAGTTTGCACTATGCATTGGGGCAGGTAGCCTTCTCCTGGCATACGCCAAACCCAGATTCGTCAGTCGGACTGCCAGATGATGAAGCATGATTCATTACTTCAGAGAATACGTTTCCACTGCTCCAGAGTCCAATGGCAGCGAGCTTTACACCACTCCAGCCGACGCTCGGCATTGCGCATAGTGATCTTAGGCTTGTGCGCGGCTGCTCGGCCATGCAAACCCATTTCATGAGGCTCCTGACGAACAGTTATTTTGCTGACGTTGCTTCTAGAGGCAGATTCAAACTCAGTAATGAGTGTTGCAACCAAGGACAGACGACTTTTACGCGCTACCCTCTTCAGCACTCGGCGGTCCCGTTCTGTGAGCTTGTGTGGCCTACCACTTCGCGGCTGAGCCATTGTTGCTCCTAGACATTTCCACTTCACAATAACAGCATTTACAGTTGACTGGGGCAGCTCTAGCAGGGCAGAAATTTGACAAACTGACTTGTTGGAAAGGTGGCATCCTATGACGGTGCCACGTTGAAAGTCTATGCTCTTCAGTAAGCCTGTGCTCTTCAGTAAGGCCATTCTACTGTCAATATTTGTTTTTGGAGATTGCATGGCTGTGTGCTCGATTTTATACACCTGTCAGCAAAAGGTGTGGCTGAAATAGCCGAATCCACATACTGTTGTATACGTAGTGCATGATTCTGTTGGTCACAAGTACTTTTAAAAAAAAGGTAGGGGCGTTGATCATGCAACGCGACACATCTCCTTCACATAGAGTTGAACAGGCTGTTAATTGTGGCCTGTGGAATGTTGTCGAACTCATCTTCAATCGCTGTGCAAAGTTGCTAGATATTGGTGGGAACTGGAACATGCTGTCGTATATATCGAATCAGAGCATCCCAAACATACTCAATGGGTGACATGTCTGGTGAGTATGCAGGCCACGGAAGAAGTGTGACATTTTCAGCTTCCAGGAATTGTGTACAGATCCTTGCAACATGGGGCCATGCAATACCATGCTGAAACTTGAGGTGATGACGGCGGATGAATGGCACGACTATGGGCCTCAGGATCTCATCATGGTATCTCTGTGCATTCAAATTGACATCGAAAAAATGCAATTGTGTTCGATTATGTGTGCCACAACCATAACCCTACCGCCAACATTATCAACATTGACATCAGCAAACCGCTCGCCCACACAACTCTATAAATGCTGTCTGTCATCTGCTTGGTACAGTTGAAACCAGGATTCGTCCATGAAGAGCACACTTCTCCAGAGTGCCAATGGCCACTGAAGTCGGTTACGACGCCGAACTGCAGTCAGGTCAAGACCCTGATGAGGACTACGATGCAGATGTGCTTCCTTGAGAAGGTTTCTGACAGTTTGTGCAGAAATTCTTTGGTTGTGCAAACCCACAGTTTCAGCTGTCTGGGTGGCTGGTCTCAGACGGTCCCGCAGGTGAAGAAGCCAGATGTGAAGGTTCTGGGCTGGCGTGGTTACATGTGGTCTGTGGTTGTGAGGCCTGTTGGACATACTGACAAATTCTCTAAAACGAAGTTGGAGGCGGCTACTGGTAGAGGAATTAAAATTCAATTCTTTGGCAACCACTGGTGGACATTCTTGTAGTCAGCATGCCAAATGCACGCTCCCTCAAAGCTTGACACATCTGTGGCATTGTGTTGTGTGAAAAAACTGCACATTTTAGAGTGGCCTTTTATTGTCCCCAGCACATGATGCACCTGTGTAATTATCATGCTGTTTAATCAGCTTCTTGATATGCCACACCTGTTAGGTGGATGGACTCGTTTGGCAAAGGAGAAATTATAATTGACAGGGATGTAAACACATTTGTGAGCAAAATTTGAGAGAAATAAACTTTTTGTGCATATGGAACATTTCTAGGATCTTTTATTTCAGCATATGAAACATGGGACCTACACACTACATGTTGCGTTAATATTTTTGTGCAGTATACTTCGTGATTTTTGCATTGAGAGACTGAAAAGAAAACGTGTTAATACAGTAAACAAAAGAAAGATTAGGCAATACAGTATATTCTACTACTGGTTTTCCAAGAGTCAATACGTTGAAGTGCTGCCTATATCCAGTAGCAGCAGGACACTGGTCCCTGTGTGTTGTGGTTATAAAATTACCTGTTGTCCTCGTTCTCGATGATCCTCTTGTACCTTTCCAGCTCATTCTCCAGTGAGGTCTGGTACATGGCCAGGTGGCGGCACTCATTTGTGTATTTCTCCAGGGATCTCTCGGCTTCCTCGATGTCCTTCCTCAGAGACTCAATCTGCTCGTTGTACAGCTGGATCTCATCATCATAGCTCTCCTGGGTGCTCTTGATGGAACTCTCCAACACTGACGTCTGACACAGACAGACAGACGGATGGATGGAGAGATACTATAAACTGCTTCTTTAAAAAAAACTGAATGCACTCCATGCATTGGTTTAGTTTCACTGGCACTGTTTCCAAATGCTAACGTTTTAGCATTTGTGGCACAAATCCCATTCAAGTAATGGGACCTATTTGCATTTTTACGCATCCAGATCATCCGAAAGTCTCTACAACTGATTGTGAAGCGCACCAAAGTCACTTAAATATCATTAGTTTGCTGAACATTAGCATTTGGAAACAGTGCCAGCCACTGCCAGGGAAACTAAACCAAAGCATGGATAGATGTCATACCTTGTATATCGGAAACCAATGCTTCAAGTTGGGTGAACAGTCCCTTACATTTCTTGCCTAACTCCAATTATTTATTTGTGTGGTCCTTTGTAGCTCAGTTGGGATAGCGTGGACTTGTATTGCCAAGGTAGTGTGTTTGATTCCTGGGACCACCCATACGTAAAAGTGTCTGCTAAATGGCATTTATTTATGCAATCTTTGTCATTCTTGCAACTGAATGTGAATGAACTTCAGTTGATGGATTACTGTGGTCACTGAACTACCTCATGTGCCAGCTGTCTGGCTATACAAAGGCTGAATAAATCAGAACTTTTGTCAAGAGAAACTCATGACTACGGTACTCTGAGGATGTTGTGGTGACAGTTGTAGTACTTAAAAGATGCTCAACCCACGTATTTAATCTTTCATGGCAACCTGTCTCGGATTGAAAATGGAATCTTTAGAGTTTTTAGAGAAATTTATGAAGAAAAAAAATTGCAACAATTATATTCAAACATTTTTAAATAAAATGTATTTCAGTTATAAAACACCATTTGAAAACCTTTTTTCTAGGGAACACAGACAGCTATGAGGTACAAGCTACAGAAAACAAAGTGAAAAGCATAATTTGAGAGTAAAGCTGAGGTAGCAAAAATCTGTAGGGACAAAATAAAACTCATTTGATGGGATGTTCATCTAATATATTATTCAATAGATTCACAACTTTCGATAAAATAAACATGGACTTCGAAGTTTGATGTCTTATTTTTTACTAATATTTTTAGTTTTCTAAGAAATACACCTGTATTTTCCTACTTCTCTGTAGCTTTTATCACCTTTACTCACTAATCTGAAGGTGATGACTGGCACCTACTGGCACCCCTTTGCAACTACAACCAATTTACACTATGTACTGTACTCCATGGGTACATCTCAACTTTCTACCTCAAGTAAAGCGGCTACCTCATCTCCCTTCCTCACTAATATGCATAGAGGGTAGGGCTTAGGGGTTGATTTGGAGTGGGACAATTTCAAACACTTGAGCTTGAGATGCTTCCTAAATTGTCATAGTGACGGAGACGGGGACCTACCTCGTACTGCAGATGCTGCTTCTGTGCTTGGAGCTGGCAGAGGGCGCTCTTGTATTCCTCCAGCTGACTCTGCAAGGCTGGAACTCTCCTCTGGGCCAGCTGCTTCTCCTGCTCCTTCACACAGAGGGAGGACAGACCAGTTATAATACACACTGATCACACAGAGGCAAGACAGGCCAGTTATAACACATAGAGACCACACAGAGGGATTACAGGCCAGTTATAACACACAGAGATCACACAGACACAAGACAGGCCAGTTATATTACAACTAGACAGGCATGCAAAACATTGTTTTACTTGCAACTTCAAAGACAGACAAGCAAACAGCTTACAGACTAACTGACTGCATCAGCACACTTTCTGCAGAGAGACAACATGACACACAGAGCTGGGATTACCTGTCATAACACACAGAAGCTTATTATAAAAGGCAGTCACACTTCACAGAAAGGTCAGTACACCTCAACACATTGGAACACATTTGAACGCATCACAACACATTTTCCAGTCACGGACACACGGTTATCCACAAAGCTCTGCACATGTAGCTGATTTCAAGGCCCTATTGTTATCTGGTCTGACACCTCTGGTCTGACTCAGCTGGTTCCCCTGGAAACAGACAGACGCATGTGACAGGGGGAGACCTTACCTCAGAGGTGCCCACGGCCATATTTGGCACCAGGTGTATCGTCTGGTTGATCTGGTGCAGGATATTCACGTAGGTCTGGATCTCTGACAGGTTCTACGGGGGGAGGAGACATTTCCCAATAAATTATTAGATCCTGGACTCCACATACACAGTGCACACAACACTGAGGAAAATAAATGGAAATGTCATACAGGGTGGGTGTATTTAACAAGGTTGCAATATTAGAGTACAGTACACAATGTCTATGTACTCTAATCACCCACCCTATTATTTTACCAGTGACAGAATTGGTTAAATTAAGATCCTACATTTGTAAGTTGTAATACGGGATGCTATGCACACTGCATCGGTTTCATTTGCAATACATCTGATCTAACTGTATAAATGTACAGTATAAAGGCAGAATGAGTTCATAATGGATTCCAGGTGATTTGTACAGTGCATTCAGAAATTATTCAGACCCCTTGACTTTTTTCTACATTTTGTTACGTTACAGCCTTATTCTAAAATGGATTCAATTGCATCCTGTTTCCATTGATCATCCTTGAGATGTTCTTGCAACTTGATTGGAGTCCAGATGTGGTCAATTCAATTGATTGGGCATGATTTGGAAAGGCACACGCCTGTCTATATAAGGTCCTCCAGTTCACAGTGCATTCAGAGCCAAAACCAAGCCATGAGACCGAAGGAATTGTCCGTAGAACTCCGAGACAGGATTGTGTCGAGGCACAGATCTGGGGAAGTGTACCAAAACATTTCTGCAGCATTGAAGGTCCCCAAGAACACAGTGGGTTCCATTATCATTCTTAAATGGAAGAAGTTTGGAACCACCAAGACTCTTCCTAGAGCTGGCCACCCGGCCAAACTGAGCAATCGGGGGAGAAGGGCCTTGGTCAGAGAGGTGACCAAGAACCCAATGGTCACTCTGACAGAGCTCCAGAGTTCTTCTGTGGAGATGGGAGAACCTTCCAGAAGGACAACTATCTGCAGCACTCCACCAATCAGGCCTTTATGGTAGAGTGGCCAGACGGAAGCCACTCCTCCGTAAAAAGCAAATACAGCCCGCTTGAAGTTTGCCAAAAAGCACCTAAAGATTCTCAGACCATGAGAAACAATATTCCCTGGTCTGATGAACCCACAAATAAACTCTTTGGCCTGAATGCCAAGCGTCACATCTGGAGTGAAGGTTCCCCTTCCAAACGGACAAGAATCCTAAGCACACAGCCAAGACCACCCAGGAGTGGCTTTGGGACAAGTCTCTGAATGTCCTTGAGTGGCCCAGCCAGAGCCCAGACTTGAACCCGATCAAACATCACTGGAGAGACCTGAAAATAGCTGTGCAGCGACGCTCCCCATCCAACCTGACAGCGCTTGAGAGGATCTGCAGAGAAAAATGGGAGAAACTCCCCAAATACAGGTGTGCTAAGCTTGTAGCGTCATACCCAAGAAGACTCAAGCCTGTAATCGCTGCCAACAAAGTACTGAGTAAAGGGTCTGAATACTTATGTAAATGTGATTTTGCATTCTTATTTTTAATATATTTCCAAACATTTCAAAAAACCTGTTTTTGCTTTGTCATTATGGGGTATTGCGTGCAGATTGATTAGGGATTTTTTTTAATCCATTTTAGAATAAGGCTGTAACAATAAAATGTGGAAAAAGTCAAGCGGTCTGAATACTTTCCGAATGCACTGTATGTTGTACACCTCTTACCTTCCTGTGTCTGTCTTTGGTGGAGTTGATGTCATCCTGAAGGAACTGGGACTGGATCTGAAACTCCAGGTTCCTGAGTAGGTTATGGTCAGCCTCCTAGGAGAGGAGACGAAAGGGGAAAATGAGGAGTGGAGAGGAGAGAAGAGGAGAAAAAATAAGAGAAGGGAAGAGAAGAAGATGGAAGAAAAGGAGAGAAGAAAGAGAAGTCAATAGGTATATATCGACTCCACTCCTCATAAAGCCTCAAACAGTATCACAATGCTAGTATTGTTGAACTGAACACCACACAAAGCCTTTTTCTTCATTAGTACATTCCTCCAAAGCCTCTAAGATCAATAGAAGCAATTTTAATTCAATTCCATCACCACACTGTATTGTCCTGATCTCATAAGCTTTGTCTCTCTGACCACAAAGTCCTACCAGGGTTGCAGTTACACAATTTAATTATGATTCTGACACTCTGGACAAAGCTTGTAGATTATTAACAAGACAGATTATATAATACCCATTGCAAAGCACCTTTCATGCACAGGGGAATGCAGAAAACGTTTCTCACAAGTTGAGTTCACAACCTGTTTTTTATGACTAGGCCGCTAATAATGCAGCATGACAGTTTAGCAGTTTTATAACAGTTTAGCACATTATGGGAGGCTTCCCAGAAACAGATTAGGTTTACTGTAGTCCTGGACTAAAAAGAACTCAATGGAGAACGTCCATCAAAACAAAATGTGGGTCTAGGACTAAGCTTAATCTGTGTCTGGGAAACCACCCCTATTTGTGTATTTTAACTAAAGAAAGAATCTGTCCATTTTTTTATAATAGAAACAAACAAAAAACTGGGAAATTGTCATAGGACTCACACACATACCTTGTTGAGTTGTTCCAATGTACCCCGCAACTGTTCTTGATACTCACACTCATTTCTGTATCTATGGAGGACAAAACATAAATCACAAAACATACATTCAGGAATTCCACAATTATGTGTGGCCTACCTTTTATTGATCTGTAATTTTTGTGTGTTGAGCACATACGAGAATTGGTTTTCATCTATAGGGCTTTTCTGACTTTACAATGTCTGTATTGATTAACTATTAATTGTCCTTAACCAACCTGGCTCTCCTTGAGAGCACTTGAAATGGCTGTTGCTTCCCTTTTTTCAGCACACAACCACCTGTGCAGCATTCATCTAAATCCCGTCTTGGTGTTAGAATTTAGAAATCCATGACACTTACCATGACTGATTTCCAAGGCAATAGACACCTTTATTGAAGACAGACTTTTAGCAGGTGGACAATTTATCACAGAGGTAAGATCAGGTTATCTGGAAGCCTTCACCAGCACAAAAACTGTTTACGCTGCATCTGGTCAACATAAGAGCTCACAACTGCACTGTGTATGCACAGAGGGTGGCCCATACAAACTTTCCTTCTCTCTGACCCACACATCAGTTAAAAAAAACACATAGCCCTACTGACGCACACACGCACGCACTTACCCTTTCAAAAGCAAGCACATCACTTACTTGTTGGTGAACTCGTCCAGCATGCGGCATGCGTCCTTCAGCTCGTGCTCAAGTTTGGCACGGTCGGCGGAGAGCTCACTGATGCGCTGCCGGTTCAGGCCAATCTGTTCAGTAAAGGCCTCCTCAAGCCCACTGGCCTCCTCCATCCGCTGCAGCGTCTCTAGCTGCTTGCGGAACACGGAATTGCGCTGCTCCAGTACGCGTGCCCGATTAATATAGCGGGCGAAGCGGCTGTTGAGCTCCTGCAGGCTCTCCCAGCCCTGGATGGCTGAGGTGCCCGCCGATGCATCAGGGCCGTAGGGCTCCTCGAAGACATCAGAACGCTCATACTTCTCCTTGCGCACCTCACGCAGGTAACTGGTCTTGTACATGGTGGTGGTCGTCGCTATCCCGCTGCCTCGGTTGGTGTTATCCCCGGAGTGCGTTCTTCCCTGCGGCACCTTTAGTGTGTGAAAACTCGGGTGCTCACCCTTGGCTGTCTCATTATAGACTAAAGGCTGCCTGGCCCTGGGCGGCTGCGAAATAGACCCACAAAAATCTCACGCTGGCCTGTTCCCACGCAAGCCTCGCACGTGGGACCTTCCAGAGTTTGTTAGCCTTTGTGGCTGACATTACAAACACTCTGCAAATGATGACCAAGCAAAAATACAAAAACAAACAAAAGGCAGGCGAGGGAGAATACTGCTGTGTCAAATGTACCATTATAAGAAGACCCTTTGTTTCCAATCAACCGTTTTTTCTAGATCTTTGTTTGAGGGAATATTGGACCATGGCCTAGGTTTACCACATGACAAAGTGGAAATAGCATGCTGTGTAGTTTGTTACAGGCCATACACAGTTACTAATGTGCCAAAGGTAGGCTAGTAAGCTCTAGAGCAGATTGTGTTCTCCTTATTATAGCCTACATAGGGAAGACCAAGGATGGTTGAAACAGGATATAGTTTCAGTGATGGCTGGCTGGCCCATTAGGTCACAATTGGTCAACAACAAAAAAGTTGAAAACTTGTGTAAATATACAGTACCAGTCAAAACTTTAGACACACCTACTCATTCAAGAGTTTTTCTTTATTTTTACTATTTTCTACATTTTAGAATTATAGTAAAGACATCAAAACTATGAAATAACACAATTGGAATCATGTAGTAACCAACAAAGTGTTAAACAAATCAAAAAGTTTTGGATTCTTCAATGTAGCCTCCCTTTGCCTTGATGACAGCTTTGCACACTCTTGGCATTCTCTCAACCAGCTTCACCTGGAATGCTTTTCCAAGGATTTCCCACATATACTGAGCACTTGGTGGCTGCTTTTCCTTCACTCTGCAGTCCAACTCATCCCAAACCATCTCAATTGGGTTGAGGTTGGGTGATTGTGGAGGCCAGGTCATCTGATGCAGTACTCCATCATCTCCTTTTTGGTCAAATAGCCCTTACACAGCCTGGAGCTGTGTTGGGTCATTGTCCTGTTGAAAAACAAATGATAGTCCCACTACGCGCAAACCAGATGGGATGGCGTATCGCTGCAGAATGCTGTGGTAGGCATGCTGGTAAAGTGTGCCTTGAATTCTAAATAAATCCCTAACAGTGTCACCAGCAAAGCACCCCCACACCATCAAACCTCCTCCGCCATGCTTCACGGTTGGAACCACACATGCCGAGATCATCCATTCACCCACTATGCATCTCACAAAGACATGGTAGGATATGTAAACATTATATAAATGGCATTGTTTAAAGTGGCTAGTGATACATTATTTCATCCAATTATAATTATTAAAGTGGCTAGAGATTTGGGTCGATGGCCGAACGGCATAGGCAAGATACAGTAGATGGTTTAGAGTACAGTGTATACATTTGATATGAGTATGTCGGATATGTAAACATTATATACAAAATTGTTTAAAGTGGCTAGTGATACATTGTTACATCCAATCCTATGTTTAAAGTGGCTAGAGATTTAAGTCAGTATGTTGGCAGCAGCCACTCAATGTTAGTGATGGCTGTTTAACAGTCTGATGGCCTTGAGGTAGAAGCTGTTTTTCAGTCTCTCGGTCCCAGCTTTGATGCACCTGTACTGACCTCGCCTTCTGGATGATAGCGGGGTGAACAGGCAGTGGCTCGGGTGGTTGTTGTCCTTGATGAGATGACGTAATTAGTACTATTGGATAGGAAACACTCTGAGGTTTCTAAAAGTGTTCACATAATGTCTGTGAGTATAACAGAACTCATTTAGCAGGCGAAAACCCGAGAAAAATCTATCCGGAAATCAGTTTCTGGTGACCTATTGCTCTGTTTGACACACTCCCTATTGAATCCATTTGTAACCAGGACTGAGACTGCAGTACCTATGGCTTCCACTAGATGTCAACAGTCTATATACAAAGACTCAGAGAGATTGGAGTAAACAGAATGAATAGGTACAGGAAATGGCCAAGGTAGCTCAGATGTCAACAAGTTTTCTCGGGCGCGAGTCTGGCTGCGCGCCCCACTTTATTTGACTTATATAAGGTATAGGTGACCATCCGAGTGAAATATTATCGCTAATATTCATAAAAGGATAGCTAAGGTTGCATTTTAACTGGTATTTGATTTGTTTAGGAAACGTTTATAGGTATATTTGAACGCGTTCTCTTCACGTTTCAATGGGCGATTCGACGTTGGATTTTCTGAACATAACGCGCCAACCAAACAGAGATTTATGGATATAATAAATGACTTTTTTTGTCTCTGCTACCACACGGCAAGCAGTACCAGAGCACCAAGTCTAGGTCCAAGAGGCTTCTAAACTGCTTCTAGCCCCAAGCCATAAGACTCCTGAACATTTAGTCAAATGGCTACCCAGACTATTCACATTGCTGCTGCCGCCCCCCCCCCCTGCCACTCTCTGTCGTCATCTACGCATAGTCACTTTAATTAATTAACTCTACCTACATGTACATACTACCTCAACTAACCGGTGGCCCCGCATTTACTCTGTACCGGCACCCCCCAGTATATATTTTTATTTTTACTGCTCCTCTTTAATTACTTGTTGCTTTTCTCTTATTCTTATCCGTATTTTCTGAAACTGCACTGCTGTGTGACTAATACAATTTGATTTGATTGGCCTAGTCAAAGCACATACCTCAATCCAATTGAGAATCTGTGGTATGACTTACAGTGAGGGAAAAAAGTATTTGATCCCTTGCTGATTTTGTATGTTTTCCCACTGACAAATAAATTATCAGTCTATAATTTTAATGGTAGGTTTATTTGAACAGTGGGAGACAGAATATCAACAAAAAAATCCAGAAAAACGCATGTGAAAAATGTTATAAATTGATTTGCATTTTAATGAGGGAAATAAGTATTCTTTCTCTCACTGTTCAAATAAACCCACCATTAAAATTATAGACTGATCATTTCTTTGTCAGTGGGCAAACGCACAAAATCAGCAGGGGATCAAATACTTTTTTCCCTCACTGTAAATATTGCTGTACACCAGTGGAACCCATCCAACTTGAAGGAGCTGGAGCAGTTTTTCCTTGAAGAATGGGCAACAATCCCAGTGGCTAGATGTGCCAAGCTAGAGACATACCCCAAGAGACTTGCAGCTGTAATTGCTGCAAAAGGTGTCTCTACAAATGATTGACTTTTGGGGGTGAATAGCTATGCACGCTCAAGTTTAGTTTTTTTGTCTTATTTCTTGTTTGTTTCACAATAAAACACATTTTGCATCTTCAAGGTGGTAGGCATGTTGTGTAAATCAAATGATAAAACCCCCCAAAAATATATTTTAATTCCAGGTTGTAAGGCAACAAAATAGGAAATTTTAAGAGGAGTAAACAAGGCTGTCCGTTGTCTCCATATCTATTTATTATGGCCGTTGAAATGCCGTTGAATTATGGCCGTTGAATTATGGCCGTAGATCCAACAAGAACATCAAGTGGTTAAAAATCCAGGGGATAAAAACAAAAGGTGTTAATGTATACCGATGAGTCTAGTTTTTTCTTAAATCCGCAATCTGGATCCTTGCACAGTCTAGCCTTTCTGGATTAACCTGTTACGGATCCAATTCCGTGATCGGGATCGATTTTGACAACATCCGGTGAAATGCAGAGTGCCAAATTCAAATTACAAAAATACTCATTTCAAACATTCATGAAAATGCAAATGCTGCACACCTTTCAAAAGCTTAATCTAACAGCATTGTCAGATTTCAAAAAGGCTTTACGGCAAAAGCAGAACATTTGATTGTCTGAGGACAGCACCCCCACTCAAAAACTCAATTAGCATAATAACATAACCAGCAGAGGTGTCACAAAACTCAAAAATAGCATAAAATAAATCGCTTACCTTTGATGATCTTCCTCTGATGGCATATCAAAGTGTCCAGGTTAGACAATAAAAGGTATTTTGTTCGATAAAGTTCCTCTTTAAATCCATATAGCTCCGTTTGGTTGGCGCGTTTTGATCAGTAATCCACCTGCCCAAAGGCTTTCATCCGATATCCCAAAAGTACCTGTAAAGTTAATCTAAAAAAGTCAAACAGCATTTGTAATCAATACTCAGATACCCTAAAATGAATATAAACTATAATATTTCAGACGGAATATAACCTGCTGAATAGAAGAGAAAAAGAACTGAGCGCGCATTCCCTGTTACGCGCAAAATCCAAAACAGTACACTTGACGTGAACTCAATAACAAGTGGTCTTACTCCCTTGATTTTCATGATTGAACGTTCCAACCTTTTTCTAAACGGTAATCTGGGGGAAGCTGTAACCTATAGCAAACCTCGTTTAGTCTCCTCAGGACTTTGAATGGCCCCACATACCGCGGACCCAGCTTCCAGCAGGGCAGGCGGAGGGGCAGGTTTCGGGTCGAGAACCAGACCCGGTCGGCCTCACTGCGGTGGCAGTCGGCACTCGCCTTCTTCCGCCTCACGGCCCGTTGCAGGTGCACATGGGTGGCGTCCCAGGTCTCCTCCGAGCGCCTAAACCATTCATCCAACGCAGGAGCCTCGATCTGGCTCTGATGCCACGGTGCCAGAACCGGCTGATACCCTAGTACGCACTGGAAGGGAGAGAGGTTAGTGGAGGAGTGGCGGAGTGAGTTTTGGGCCATCTCTACTTAGGGGATGAAAGCCGCCCACTCCCCCGGCTGTTCCTGACGATATGACTGCAGAAACCTACCCACATCCTGGTTAACTCTCTCCACCTGCCCGTTACTCTCGGGGTGAAAACCTGAGGTGAGGCTGACTGAGACCTCCAGACAATCCATGAACGCCTTCCAGACCATGGACGTGAACTGGGGACCCTGATCAGAGACTATGTCCTCAGGCACCCCGTAGTGCCAGAAGACGTGGGTGAACAGAGCCTCTGCAGTCTGTAGGGCCGTATGGAGACCGGGCAAAGGAAGGAGATGGCAGGACTTAGAAAACCTATCCACAACGACCAGGATCGTGATGTTTCCCTGTGACGGAGGAAGATCCGTCAAGAAGTCCACCAACAGGTGCGACCATGGCCGTTGTGGAATGGGTAGAGGTTGTAATTTCCCTCTGGGCAGGTGCCTAGGAGCCTTGCACTGGGCTCACACCGAACAGGAGGAAACATAAACCCTCATGTCCTTGGCCAAGGTGGACCACCAGTACTTCCCACTATGACAGCGCACTGTCCGACCGATGCCAGGATGACCAAAGGAGGGTGATGTGTGGGCCCAATAGATCAAACGGTCACGGACAGCATACGGAACGTACAGACGCCCAGCTGGACACTTAGTTGGAGTGGGCTCTGTACGTAACGCCCGCTCGATGTCCGCGTCCAGCTCCCACACCACCGGTGCCACCAGGCAAGAGGCCGGAGGTATTGGAGTGGCATCTATGGACCGCTCCTCTGTGTCAAACATCCGGGACAGTGCGTCTGCCTTAGTGTTTTGGGAACCTGGTCGGTAGGATAGGGTGAAAACAAAACGGGTGAAATAACATGGCCCACCTTGCCTGACGAGGGTTAAGTCTCCTCGCCGCCCGGATGTACTCCAGATGGCGGTGGTCAGTCCAGATGAGAAAAGGGTGTTTAGCCCCCTCAAGCCAATGTCTCCACACCTTCAGAGCCTTTACGACAGCCAACAGCTCCCGGTCCCCCACATCATAGTTTCGCTCCGCCGAGCTGAGCTTCTTCAAAAAGAAGGCACAGGGGCGGAGTTTAGGTGGCGTACCCAAGCACTGAGACAGCACAGCCCCTATCCCAGCCTTGGACGCGTCCACCTCCACTATAAGTGCCAAAGAGGGATCCGGGTGAGCCAGCACGGGAGCCGAGGTAAACAGAGCCTTCAGGTGACCAAAAGCCCTGTCCGCCTCAGCTGACCACTGCAGTCGCACCGGTCCCCCCTTCAGCAGTGAGGTAATGGGAGCCGCTACCTGGCCAAAGCCCCGGATAAACCTCCGGTAGTAGTTGGCAAACCCTAAGAACCGCTGCACTTCCTTTACTGTGGTGGGAGTCGGCCAATAACGCACGGCTGAAATGCGGTCACTCTCCATCTCCACCCCTGACGTGGAAATGCGGTACCCTAGGAAGGAGACAGACTGTTGGAAGAACAGACATTTCTCTGCCTTGACGTACAGGTCATGCTCCAACAGTCGACCAAGCACCTTGCGCACCAGGGACACATGCTCGGCGCGTGTAGCGGAGTAAATCAGAATGTCATTGATATACACCACTACACCCTGCCCGTGCAAGTCCTGGAAAATCTCGTCTACAAATGCCTGGAAGACTGATGGAGCATTCATCAACCCATACGCCATGACGAGGTACTCAGAGTGCCCTGAGGTGGTACTAAATGCTGTCTTCCACTCGTCTCCCTCCTGGATACGCACCATTGTATGCGCTCCTGAGATCCAATTTTGTGAAGAAGCTCTGACCATAATTCTATCCTCCAGAGTCCTGCTTACAAGCAAAAACTAAAGCAGGAAGCACCAGTGACCCGGTCAATTAAAAAGTGGTCAGATGAAGCAGAGGCTAAACTACAGGACTGTTTTGCTAGCACAGACTGGAATATGTTCCGGGATTCTTCCGATGGCATTGAGGAGTACACCACATCAGTCACTGGCTTCATCAATAAGTGCATCGATGACGTCATCCCAACAGTGACTGTACGTACACAACCCAACCAGAAGCCATGAAGAACAGCCAACATCCGCACTGAGCTAAAGGGTAGAGCTGCCGTTTTCTCTAACCCGGAAACTTTAAGAAATCCCGCTATGCCCTCCGACGAACCATCAAACAGGCAAAGCGTCAAGACAGGACTAAGATCGAGTCATACTACACCGGCATCGATGTTTGTCGGATGTGGCAGGGCTTGCAAACTATTACAGACTACAAAGGGAAGCACAGCCACGAGCTGCCCAGTGACACGAGCCTACCAGACGAGCTAAATTACTTCTATGCTTGCTTCAAGGCAAGTAACACTGAAACATGCATGAGAGTATCAGCTGTTCCGGACAACTGTGTGATCACGGTCTCCGTAGCCGATGTGAGTAAGACCTTTAAACAGGTCAACATTCACAAGGTCGCAGGGCCAGATGGATTACCAGGACGTGTACACCGATAATGCTCTGACCAACTGGAACGTGTCTTGACTGACATTTTCAACCTCTCCCTGTCTGAGTCAGTAATACCAACATGTTTCAAGCAGAACACCATAGTCCTTGTTCCCAAGAACACTAAGGTAACCTGACTAAATGGGGCGGCAGGTAGCCTAGTGGTTAGAGTGTTGGGCCAGTAACCGAAAGGTTGCTAGATCGAATCCCTGAGCTGACAAAGTAAAAATCTGTCATTCTGCCCCTGAACTAAGCAGTTAACCCACTGTTCCTAGGCCGTCACTGTAAATAAAAATTTGTTCTTAACTTACTTGCCTAGTTAAATAAAGTTTAATAAAAAAATTAAAGAAATTATTACTGACCTGTAGCCCTCACGTCTGCGTTCAACACCATAGTGCCCTCAAAGCTGATCACTAATCTAAGGACCCTGGGACTAAACACCTCCCTCTGCAACTGGATCCTGAACTTCCTGATGGGCCGGCACCAGGTTGTAAGGGTAGATAACAACACATCTGCCATGCTGATCCTCAACACGGGGGCCCCTCAGGGGTGTGTGCTCAGTCCCCTCCTGTTCACTCATGACTGCATGGTCAGGCATGACTCCAAAACCATCATTAAGTTTGCAGATCACACAACAGTGGTAGGCCTGATCACTGACCATAACGAGACAACCTATAGGGAGGAGGTCAGAGACATGGCTGTGAGGTGCCAGGACAACAACCTCTCCCTCAACGTGATCAAGACAAAGGAGAGGACTGTGGACTACAAGAAAAGGTGGACCAAGCATTCCCCCATTCTCATTGACGGGGCTGTAGTGAAGCAGGTTGAGAGTTTCAAGTTCCTTGGTGTCCACATCATCAACAAACTAACATGGTCCAAGCACACCAAGACTGTTGTGAAGAGGGCACGACAAAATCCATTCCCCCTCAGGAGACTGAAAATATTTGGCATCGGTCCTCAGATCCTCAAAAGGTTCTACAGCTGCACCATCGAGAACATCCTGACTGGTTGCATCACTGCCTGGATGGCGCCGAAGAACATGGCTGATGTTTTACCTTCTCCCAAACAATTGTGCTATTTTGTTCACTTTTTTGCGTTTTGTATAACTTATTTTTTTACTTATTTTGTTCATGATATTGCTGATACTGTCTCTTATGACCGAAAATAACTTCTTGATATCAGAACAGCGATTATTCACTGCAGACTGGAGGAAACTTTTTCCTTTAACGAGTCCAACGAGAAGGATATACTGCTTTCACTGGAACAGGCCCAGATCCAGGCCCAGATTTGCTTGAAGAAAAGACGCAGGAAAAGGGTCTGCAGATCGTCTGCCTTCTGAGAATCCGTAGGTGAGCGAGTAAACTCCCACTGCCATCCGTTCTTCTTGCTATCGTGCAATAATTGGAAAATAAAATGTATGACCTACAATTAAGATTATCCTACCAACGGGACATTAAAAACTGCAATATCTTACGTTTCACCGAGACGTGGCTGAATGACGACATGTGAACAAAACCTTTAAACAGGTCAACATTCACAAAGCCGCTGGGCCAAACTGATTACCAGGACGTGTACTCAAGGCATGCGCGGACCAACTCTTAAGTGTCTTCACTGACATTTTCAATCTCTTCTTGACCGAGTCTGTAATAACTACATGTTTCAAGCAGACCACCACCCTGTGCCCAAGAAAGCGAAGGTAACCTGCCTAAATGATTACCTCCCCATAGTACTCACGTCGGTAGCCATGATGTGCTTTGAAAGGCTGGTCATGGCTCACAACAACAGCATCCTCCCGGATACCCTAGACCCACTCCAATTCGCATGCCGCCACAACAGATCCACAGATGACGCAATCTCAATCGCACTCCACACTGCCCTTTCTCACCTGGACAAAAGGAACACCTATGTGAGAATGCTGTTCATTGACTACAGCTCAGCGTTCAACACCATAGTGGCCACGAAGCTCATCACTAAGCTAAGGACTCTGGGACTAAACACCTCCCTCTGCAACTGGATCCTGTACTTCGTTTATCCCCGACCCGGTGAAACACAAGATATTACAGTTTTTAATGTCCCGTTGGTAGGATAATTTTATTTTCCAATAATTGCAATGCTTTTAGTTTTTTAAATATTTACTTTTAAATATATGACTTATTCTTTACTAACCATTCTGAAACTAACTGCAGCGATTTCACTCGCTGTCGTAGCTGACGTATATAGTGTTGAGTCATCCGGATACGTAGACACACTGGCTGTACTCAAGGTCAGTGGCAGGCGTCCAAAAGATTTAAGTACCAATAAAAGCATTTAAGTGCATTTGAATAGGGTATGGTAGTTTTGTGTCAAAAACTGCAACACTGCTGGGTTTTTCACGCTCAACAGTTTCCTGTGTGTATCAAGAATGGTCCACCACCCAACAGACATCCAGCCAACTTGACACAGATGTGCAAGTCAATATTAGGTAGGTGTTCTGGTTTACATTGCATGTGTGGTTTTTGCAGCTGGTGCGTGTGTGTGCATTGAGCATTAGGTTATTGTTCTGTATGGTGGGTGGTCAAACTGGACAGATCTAGAGGGCTGTCAGCCTGTAAAAGCCTGAATGGAGCACATGCCACAATGTATTTCATCAGCACTTATATCCTAAAAAAAATTGTTACGCAGTGCAGGCAGCTAGAACTGGACACAGGCTCTGAGTTCTGTAAAATATATGTAAGTTGGTATTACTTTATCTATATGAATTTGTTATTTGTAGATCAGACCTCTGTAGGCCCCTATTGTTGTACCAGTCAATAACACATTATTTGTCCCTACTCTCACTATTCACTCTGTGAATTTCAATTGGGGAATTTCAAATAGGTGAAAGTAAACCTGAGATGTCATTGAAAAATGTCCTATACTTTTCTTAGTAGTTTGAACCAAAAAGGATTGGTTATAGGGTTAAACTAAAGTTAGGCATTCATTCCGAGTGCTTAAGGTTAAGATTAAGGTTTAGAATAGGGTTAATATAGAAAAACAAAAATTACAAAACGACTGCCTAGCACTGGGATTGAATGTTCGGAGACGTAGCTCGTGGTTTAAGCCCATCGCCAAACCCATAGCTTGTCGCAATCCTACTAGACGGTAACAGACACTAAAATGCCACGCCATGCCATAATTTCATAATTCTAAATATGGCTGGACAGCACATAATCGAGGGGAGTTTGGGCTTCTTCCAACATGACCGTCTCCAAAATTTAGCTCCGATGACGCTGATGGTCATTAGTAGCCTTCTAAACTTGATAATGGCCAGTCTCTAATGGCCAGTCTCTAACTCTATTGTCCCTTTAATCACTCTGACATCAATGCAAATGCAATTGAAAATCAAGCTCATAAATGGTTGATGCATGGTATGAAATAAGTGTTCCTATAAGCCCATGTTGTGCCACATTTCTTTTTTTTTTGTACGATTTCATAAAAAATGTAAAATCTCAAACAAAAACAAACCATACTTAAACAAAAGACAATAAACAGACGGACACAAATTTCAACAAACATCAATGACATCACACCTGCTCCACATGTTCCCAACGCAACCATACACGTCACGTATGCCTCACAACCACACTCCCCTTCATCCTTCATCGCCTGGAACTTTCCAGTGCTTGTAGCACTCGATGGCATATGGCCTCAAATTGCACTGTTCTATATTTCTCCGTAGCCCGCACCTTTTCAATATTTAAATAATAATAGTATATTTGATTAATCCAGTGTTGTAGTGATGGAGAATCATTTGATTTCCAGTTATTAAGTAGAGTTTTTTTCAAAATCATTGACGAGAGGGTCCACCCGTTGGGTATCTCACTGCACCCTCATATGCCATGTCTTCAAATATGCAGATAGACGGATGAAAAGTACATTTACATTGTAAAACTTCTGACAGCCAACTCCAGGAAGGCATGAATTATTGAGACCTTGTTAGTTTTTCACTTAAGACATGACTCTGCTGTTGTGCTGCAGAATTTGTGAATTTTCAGGACTTGGAAAAGAGGAGGAGTGAAAGAGGCTACATCAGTAAAGTTTCATAGCCGTGAAACTATAGGTGCCAGTGGCGGTCTGTGACGTTTAAGATGGGGGAGGAGGATATTTTTTTGTTATGAACATGGCCTTATTTCTATTACAGCATTTTGGATGACTGTCATTCATATTCCATTCACCCAGCTCAATGTAACAGGTTTAGGCTACTATTTGATTCTCCCTTTACCCATCATAAGGTTGCTACAACCTAGCCTATGAATGAAAGTTTACAACGTACTATTGCGTACTATTGTTTGTACAGATGAACGTGGTACCTTCAGGCATTTGGAAATTGCTCCCAAGGATGGACCAGACTTGTGGAGGTCTTCTGAGGTTTTGGCTGATTTCTTTTGATATTCCCATGATGTCAAGCAAAGAGCCACTGAGTTTAAAGGTAGGCCTTGAAATATATCCACAGGTACACCTCCATTTGACTCAAATTATGTCAATTAGCCTATCAGAAGCTTCTAAAGCCATGACATCCATTTTCTGGATGGCACAGTCAAGTTAGTGTATGTAAACTTCTGACCCACTGGAATTGTGATTCAGTGAATTGTAAGTGAAATAATCTGTCTGTAAACCAAAACAATTACTTGTGTCATGCACAAAGTAGATGTCCTAACCGACTTGCCAAAACTATAGTTTGTTAACAGGCTTTACAAAAGTTAATATTACGGCACGTTTCCAACAAGAAGGTATAACCCCCCCACTCCACATCTTATTAAATAATCCCAGGAGAACATGTATGACCTCATCAGGTAGATGATTAAACACTATATAGCAAAACTGGTCGTCCTGGGGCTGGATGTCCACAGCCTATTAAGGCTGCACGCATGTAGGGTAAAAACAGTCAACAGTATTCCTTTTCTTATACACATTAACATGAGCATTTAAAATTTCACACCTGCGTTGCATATATACATCACCCACTATGTACCCTAGCAAATGTCTTCCCCAACAAGTCAGATTTTTCTTTAGCAGTTACGGACATGTTTTGACCCACAACCAAAACTGGAATTTGAGTTGACTTGCGTCTTCCAGTCATTTTCTTCAACATAGACCATACATCCCCCATCTCAGTACCCCTGCCTATTGTAGAGCAGAACTGTCTCCATGCATTTCTCTTAATAGACTTAATGACCCTATGTACTAAAGCTCTCTTCCTTTGGAAATCAAGTAGATTTTCAGGAGTCATATTCCTACGCAACACTCTGTAAGCCCTATTACTTTCTCAAATAGCTGCAGTGCACTCTTCATTCCACCGAGGAAACACCTTCCTTTTCTCACCTGCTTTACTCACTGGTACATATACATTTGCAGCACTCAAAATCAGAGAGGTCACAGAGGCAGCATATACTTCAACCAGCCTCTCTAAAGACAACTCTCCAACAGACTTTGAGCAATGATCAACAAACCTTTCCCAGCTTTATGAAAGCACCACCTTCTGAATGGTACCCTATGTGTAATAGTAACATCACAGTTCATGGTACACAAAATTGGGAAATGATCACTTCCAACAGTAGAATCATTCATTACATTACATTCACACATACAGTAGATGCAATAGTTAGAAGGTCCAGGCAGGATGTAACCCCTCTAACAACATCCACTCTTGTACCACAATCATTGTTAAAACATAATAATGCTTGTTTCCATCATATCTTCCACAATAGTATCATTAGCATCTGTATGTTTGCTTCCCCATAAACTATTATGTGCATTAAAGTTGCTGCACCATATCTCTCTAGAGCCAAATTCTCCTAATATTTCATCAAACATCGATACAGATAGTTAACGACAACGGTTATAAAAAATGTGTAACTTACTATTACTACCCGCAATGTAGATTTCCACCATCACCCTATTATTAGCCTGTTTAACCTCTCTTTCGTATCGTCTGAGATCCCCAAAGATTGGAAAGCTGCCGCGGTCATCCCCCTCTTCAAAGGGGGAGACACTCTAGACCCAAACTGTTATAGACCTATATACATCCTGCCATGCCTTTCTAAAATCTTCAAAAGTTAACAAACACCATTTAGAATCCCACCGTACCTTCTCCACTATGCAATCTGGTTTCTGGAGCTGGTCACGGGTGCACCTCAGCCACGCTCAAGGTCCTAAACAATATCATAACCGCCAATGATAAAAGACAGTACTGTGCAGCCGTTCTTCATCGACCAGGCCAAGGCTTTCGACTCTCTCAATCACCGCATTCTTATCGGCAGACTCAATAGCCTTCGTTTCTCAAATGACTGCCTCGCCTGCTTCACCAACTACTTCTCAGATAGAGTTCAGTGTGTCAAATCGGAGGGCCTGTTGTCCAGACCTCTGGCAGTCTCTATAGGGGTGCCACAGGGTTCAATTCTCGGGCCGACTATTTTCTCTGTATATATAAATGATGTCGCTCTTGCTGCTGGTGATTCTCTGATCCACCTCTACGCAGACGACACCATCTGTATACATCTGGCTCTTCTTTGGACTGGTGTTAACAAACCTCAAAAATAGCTTCAATTTCATACAACAATCCTTCCGTGGCCTACAACTGCTTTTAAATATTAGTAAAACTAAATACATGCTCTTCAACCGATTGCTGCCAACATCCGCCCGCCCGACTAGCATCACTACTCTGGACGGTTCTGACTTAGAATATGTGGACAACTACAAATACCTAGGTGTCTGGTTAGACTGTAAACTCTCCTTCCAGACTCACATTAAGCATCTCCAATCCAAAATTAAATCTAGAATCGGCTTCCTATTTCGCAAACAAAGCCTCCTTCACGCATGATGCCAAACATACACTCATAAAACTGACTATCCTACCAATCCTTGACTTTGGCGATGTCATTTACAAAATAGCCTCCAACACTCTACTCAGCAAATTGGATGTAGTCTATCACAGTGCCATCCATTTTGTCACCAAAGACCCATATACTACTCACCACTGCAACCTGTTCTCTCATTGGCTGGCCCTCGCTACATATTCGTCACCAAACCCACTGGCTCCAGGTCATCTATAAGTCTTTGCTAGGTAAAGCCCCTCCTTATCTCAGCTCACTGGTCACCATAGCAACACCCACCCGTAGCACACGCACCAGCAGGTATATTTCACTGGTCATCCCTAAAGCTAACACCTGCTTTGGCCGCCTTTCCTTCCAGTTCTCTGCTGCCAATGACTGGAACGAATTGCAAAAATCACTGAAGCTGTAGACTTATATCTCCCTCTCTAACTTTATGCATCAGCTGTCAGAGCAGCTTACCGATCGCTGTACCTGTACACAGCCCATCTGTAAATAGCACACCCAACTACCTCATCCCCATATTGTTATTATTCTTTTTTGCTCTTTTGCACCCCAGTATCTCTACTTGCACATCATCATCTGCACATCTATCACTCCAGTGTTAATGCTAAATTGTAATTATTTTGCCTATTATTTTGCCTATTTATTGCCTTACCTCCCTAATCTTACTACATTTGCACACACTGTACATAGACTTTTTCTATTGTGTTATTGACTGTATGTTTGTTTATCCCATGTGTAACTCTGTGTTGTTGTATTTGTCGCACTGCTTTGCTTTATCTTGGTCAGGTCGCAGTTGTAAATGAGAACTTGTTCTCAACTGGCCTACCTGGTTAAATAAAGGTCAAATAAAAAAACATTAATACAAATATTCAGATGGGTCAGGTATATTACGATATACAAGTCCTTCTTTTGTGAATGTAGCATACCCACCACCCTGTCCAGTTGAACTATCAGATATGATTGAGGAATAATAACCAGGAATAATAAAATCAAGATGTGGTCTAAGCCATGTTTCTTGAACACATACTGTACCACATCAGGTTTGATCTCTAAATCGATTACATATTTCCTGACCGTTAGCAATAAGGCTTCTGGCATTCCACTGAAGGATAACAAATATCAGAACTTTAATGATCATCATATTGAGACGTTCCATCATTAGTATTATTAGGAGTCAACATATCAACAATCATGACGACAGTAACATCTGTTACTCCTAAAAACCATTTTGCTGCTTCCACAATGATCTTCAACTTGGCAGTTGTTCTTTCCACAAACGCAGTCACGTTGATAACTTTTCCAATGAAGGCTATGAAGTCAATCTGATTAAGTATTAAGGTGTCCTTTGACACAACATATCTGTGTGAGCAAGATTTCTGAACAAGTCTCCTATCCGTGTCTGGACCAACATAACTACTTAGGGAGAAATGGCGCGCTAGCGGGCCGCTCCCGACACTACCCGGTGAAATGTAAGGCGCCAAATTCAAAATCCAAAAGTTGAATTATTAAACATTCATCAATATACAAGTGTTGCATAGTCATCAAAATATCACAGCGTTGTCAGATTTCAAAAAGGCTTCACGGCAAAAGCACATTTGATTGTTTGAGGATAGCACCTCCAATATTTAAGCATTAGCATAAATTCATATCCAGCGCGGGTCACACAAAACCCATATAAGAGCTAAAAAATATCACTTACCTTTCGAAGAACTTCTGCTGAGGGCTTCCCAAGTGTCCAACAAAGACATCCAATGGTTCTTTTGTTAGAAAAAGTAATTTATTTTATCCATAAATCTCAGTTTGGTTGGCACGTTATGTTCAGAAAATCCAACGTTGAGTTGCCCATTGAACCGTGAAGAGAACTCATTCAAATATACCTCTAAAATTTCTCCAAACAAATCAAACATCATTTTTAATGTATCCTTAGGTATCCTTTTATGTATATTTACTGTCATATTTCAACCGGACAATAACGTGAACGATAGGAAAGGAAAAGAATGTGGGGTGTGCTCACAATCTCGCGCATGTGAAACGTTGTTGACAAATGTGGTCCCCTGACTATTTCCTCTTCCTATCTGTTCTGCTTAGTGCTAGAGCCTCCAAACACTGTATAAAGACTGTTGACATCTAGTGGAAGCCATAGGTACTGCAGTCTCAGTCCTAGATAACTTAGAAATCAATAGACAGCCTGGAGAAAAAGGTAATGTACAAAAAAAACTGCAAATCCGGATGGATTTTCCTTGGGTTTTCGCCTACTATTTCAGTTCTGTTATACTCACAGACATTATTGTAACACTCTTAGAAACTTCAGAGTGTTTCCTATCCAATAGTACTAATTATGTGCATATCCTATTTTCTGGGCCTGAGTGGCAGGCATTTTACTTTGGGCACGCCAGACTCTCCAAAACCGTCACCTCTGCTGCCGCTCCCTAAGAAGATAAGCAATATTTTCTACAGTAGGTCCACTTATTCCAGGAGTAGCCCTATTATCTCCATCATTATGCCTATTAGTTCCACCAATCTGCCTTGAGAGACATTATGAGTGATTTTATATCTTTGGGTCTCTCTAGCCTCTTTCTGCACCTGGCATCCATAAATGCTGCATTGTGTTCCCCCCCACAATTACAACAGTTAACTTTTACATTGTTCACACATTCACTATAATCATGTTCCCCTCCACAATAGCACATACTTTCTTTCCTTTGCACAGAGCTGCTACATGTCCCATTCTTTGGCATTTAAAACGGAAAGCCTTTCCTCTTTCTTACTGCACAGCCTTTTGGCTTCAACAACTATGCCCCCCTCTACATTTTATTTTACTATATAATCTATGAAATGCCCCTCGAATGCGTCCTCCCGCTCCCACTACCGCATCAGGCGCCAACTTCAGTTCAATTTCTTCCTTCATGACAGCTGGTGCGTTCTTAAAGTGGCAGCGCAGGGTGAAGTCTGTGCAGGATTACCCCACACCCTTATGCTTGTTGTCTCTTCCCTCCTCTGGGCTCAGTTGGGATTGTATCTTTTTAGGGTAGGTATCAGATGACCCAAAGTTGCCTGTCTGGTTTGATGATAATGTCTATTGCAGGTATACACAAATTGGTCTGAGAAATAAGGGGGTTTCAACATCTCTTAAACTGACACTATTCAATTCCCTGTGAGGATACCTCTCCAGTATTGCAGATTGAGATTAGGGATACAAAGGGATTTGATCAAAAACCTGGTTGTTGGGTTGGTCTTTTCACTCATCACTGGTTCAAAGGAAAAATAATACTGTCACTACCATGCTTTCCAAACAAGATGCATTCACAAATGAGCTGAACATGTTAAAAATGTTCACCAAAGAGGACAATGGAAGTGGACTTCAAAGATACACATTCATTATATAAACCAATGTCTTATGATTTACAGGCTTCATCTGTATATTTTCACATTGATTTACACACAGTCAAACTAGTACATGCATTTCTAATTGAAAACAATTTATACTGAACAAAAATATAAACACAACATGCAACAATTTCAACAATTTTACTGAATTACAGTTCATATAAGGACATCAGTCAATTGAAATGAATTAATTAGGCCCTAATCTATGGATTTCACATGACTGAATAGTCTTGAATTTGTATTTTAGAAATTGTGTTAACTTCTTAGGGAGCGGCAGCAGAGGGGACGGTTTTGGAGAGTCTGGCGTGCCCAAAGTAAAATGCCTGCCACTCAGGCCCAGAATCTAGGATATGCACATAATTAGTACTATTGGATAGGAAACACTCTGAAGTTTCTAAAACTGTTAAAATAATGTATGTGAGTATAAAAGAACTGATATGGCAGGCAAAAACCTGAGGAATTTCTTTCCAGAATTTTTCTTGGTGTGACATTTCCTGAGTTTGATAGGCTTCCTATTGAAATCCCAGTATAATAGCTCCCAGATTGCAGTACCTATGGCTTCCACTAGATGTCAACAGTCTTTAGACAGTGTTTCATGGCTTTTTTTGGAACAGAACCGAATAGAAGAAGAATTGGTGAAAGAACCACGGATGTCAATAACTTTTCCTGGGCGCGAGACCGTGAGTGCGCTCCTCTTTATTTTCCTTTTATATCATTTAGGATATCATCGTTTAGGATATCATAACGCGCCAACCAAACAGAGATTTATGGATATAATAAATGACTTTTTCTAACAAAGGAACCTTGGATTGTCTTGTTTGGACACTTCGGATGCCCTCAGCAGAGGACCTTCAAAAGGTAAGCGATTTATTTTAGCTCTTATATGTGTTTTGTGTGACCCACGCTGGTTATGGATTTATGCTAATGCAGAAATATGAGGGGTGCTATCCTCAAACAATCAAATGTTGTGCTTTCGCCATAAAGCTTTTTTTAAATCTGACAAAGCTGTGATATTGCCAAGACTCAGAGCTTTTGATGACTATGCAACACTTGTATATTGATGAATGTTTAATAATTAAACTTCTGGATTTTGAATTTGGCGCTTTAAATTTCACCAGGTAGTGTCCCGGTTATCCCTAAGAGGTTTTAAACATTGTGTCCTTGTGAGTGAGCAAACTGCGACCTCTGCCAAAATACTGGCTAAGCTCCCCATTAGCTACTGTAGGCTACAACATTATTACAGTTGCAACACAATTCAATTAGCAAAGCCAGTGATGTCAAAGTAGGCTAGCTGGAACAGGAGTTCCCACATCCAACTAGTGACTGAGTGAACAACATCCCACATAAATGGGAGCCTCTCCTCCTTTATAAAAATGAATAAGCAGAGAGAGGATCAAGACGCGTCTTTTTTGCTTCTCTAGAGCATGTTGGTGGAGAGGAGAGAACCAACAGCGAGAAGGAATGGAGCGACAGTGCACTATGGAGAGGATAGAGAGGATTGTTGTTTTCTAACAATAGCCTAAGGAAAATACTTGCCCGAGGAAGTACATGTTATATCAATGAGCTGCTCAAGATGAGATTGATAATGCAAGAAGACTGTACAATTCATGGGATCTGCTGAAAGTAAGTGAGTATTCTGCATTTATTTTCAGAGTCTTATGTATCAAAGTGGTGGTAAAACATGTTTTTGTGTGAAATCAATTCAATTTAGAATGAAACCTCTTCAAATTGAAAAACCAAAAGGACATGGGGTGGAGAAAACCAAATAAAGCTGTCACTATGTGTAAGTTATTCAATAAGCATTAGCTGTTGTGGAAAGTAATATATATATATATATATATATTACTTTCCACAACCGTAAATGTACAATGCTTATTGAATAACTTACCCATAGTGACAGCTTTATTTGGATTTCTCTACGCCATGTCATTTTGCTTATTTAATTTGAAGAGGTTTCATTTTAAATTAAATTGATTTCACATATTGAGAACACAGGAAAGTACCGTCTGTATGCATGCGTAATCAGATGTTTGTAGCCTATCCGTTAGAATAACTCTCCTCACATAGTGGTGTAACTTCAGCTCATTAAATAATAAATATGCCTATAAACATTTTATAGTTAGATGTTTAATCTTAAAAAATCTGTGTGATGCTTTATTGGACAGTGCATTGTTCCTAATTACTACTTTTTTTCATTGGGGTGAGAATGAGATCAAATAAAATAAAATGTTATTGGTCACATACACATGGTTAGCAGATGAAATTGCGAGTGGAGCAAAATGCTTATGCTTCTAGATCCGACAGCGCAGCAGTATCTAACAGGTAATATCTAACAATTTCACAACAAAACCTAATATCTAACACATTCACACAATCTAGTAAAGGAATAGAATGTGAATATATAAGTATAAAATATATGGATGAGCAGTGACAGAGTGGCTAAGATGCAATAGATAGTAAAGAATAGATAGTGAAGGATACAGTATACAGTATATACAAATGAGATGAGTAATATGGAAACATTCTTAAAGTGGCTTTATTAAAGTGACTAGTGTTCCATTTATTAAAGTGGCCAATGATATCAAGTCTGTAGGTAGGCAGCCGCCTCTCTGTGCTAGTGGTGGCTGTTTAACAATCCCTTAGCTGTTTTCTGAAGTCCACGATCATCTCTTTTATTTTCCTGACACTACACTCCGAGGGCCCTCACTTCCTCCCTAAAGGCTGTCTCGTCGTTGTTGGTAATCAAGCCTACCACTGCAGTGTCGTCTGCAAACTTGATGATTGTGTTGGAAGCGTACATGGCCACGCATGTGTGGGTGAACAGGGAGTACAGGAGGGGGCTGAGCATGCACCCTTGTGGGGCCCCAGTGTTGAGGATCAGCGGAGTGGAGATGCTGTTTCCTTCCTTCACCACCTGGGGGCGGCCCGTCAGGAAGTCCAGGAGCCAGTTGCACAGGGCGGGGTCGGGACCCAGGGTCTTAAGCTTAATGATGAGTTTGGAGAGTACTATGATGTTGAATGCTGAGCTGTAGTCAATGAACAGCATTCTTACATAGGCATTCCTCTTGTCCAGATGGGATAGGGCAGTGTGCAGTATGATGGTGATTGCATTGTCTGTGGACCTATTGGGGTGGTAAGCAAATTGGAGTGGGTCTAGTGTAACAGGTAGGGTGGAGGTGATATGATCCTTCACTAGTCTCTCAAACGACTTCATGATGACAGAAGTGAGCGCTACGGGGCGATAGTAATTTAGTTCAGTTACCTTAGCTTTCTTGGGAACAGGAAAAATGGTGTCCATCTTGAAGCATGTGGGGACAGCAGACTAGGATAGGGAATGATTGAATATGTCCATAAACACACCAGACAGCTGGTCTGCGCATGTTCTGAGGACGTGGCTAGGGATGCCGTCTGGGCCGGCAGCCTTGCGAGGGTTAACACGTTTAAATGTTTTACAAACGTCGGCCACGGAGAAGGAGAGCCCACAGTCTTTGGTAGCGGACCATGTCGGTAGCACTGTATTGTCCTCATAGCACGCAAATAAGTTTTTGGGTCTGCTAAATAGTTACCCAGGCTATCTGCACAAGTAAAACCTTAGAGGAAAACCTGGTTCAATCTGCTTTCCACCAGATACTGGGAGATCAATTGATCTTTCAGCAAGACAATAACCTAAAACACAAGGCCAAATCTACACTGGAGTTGGAGTTGCTTACCAAGAAGACAGTAAATGTTATTGAGTGGTCGAGTTACACTTTTGATTTAAATCTGCTTAAAAATCTATGACAAGACCTGAAAATGGTTGTCTAGCAATGATCATAAACCAATTTGACAGAGCTTGAAGAACTTTAAAAAGAATAATGGGCAAATGTTGTACAATCCAGGTGTGGAAAGCTCTTAGAGACTTACCCCAAAATATTCACTGCTGTAATCACTGTAAAAGGTCATTCTAACATGTATCGACTCAGGATGTTGAATACTTACAGTATCTAATCAAGATATATTAGTGTTTTATTTAAACATATACAAATGTTAGATTTTTTCTCCCAATTTGATATTACAGAGAATTTTGTGTAGATCGTTGACATTGGTGTAGATCAATTTTAGTCCCACTTTCTAACACAACAAAATGTGGAAAATGTCAAGGGGTGTGAATACTTTCTGAAGGCACTGTATCTACCTCAATTACCTCGTACCCCTACACATTGATCTGTTACTGGTACTGCCTGTATATAGCTCCATTCTTATGAATATTATTTTGTGGACCTAATTATTTATTTGTAGTTTTTACCTCTGCATCTTTGGGAAGGGCTCTTTAGCATGCATTTCACGGTAAAGTCCACACCCACTGTATTCGGCACGTGACAAATCAAATTTGATTTGGTGGAATATTACACCTCACAATTAGTGATCTCAGTTTGAATTACATTACTGATCAGCCTGTGTGTGTGCACAATTGATTCTATAAATTGTATTAATTGATTGATTGTGCTCACACACACACGCATATATAATTCCTTCCCTCTCTCTGTCACCCTCTACCTGTCACTTGTACCCCCCCCCCCTTTTTTTCGGAGTGTTTCATAACACTCTATTGTGCGTTGGAGGGTGTCCAGGTTATTACAGCCAGCTCATATTCCACAATATTAATTCTCTTTCAGCTTGTCATGGTTATTCTATCCTCTGGCCACAAATCACTATTTTTAATGCACATAACGTTAAGTCATTAACCCAGGGTTTCTCTTGGATAGAGAGAAGTCTGGTGGCATGAATCTGTGTCATTGACCAATAATAAAACTATGAGCAGAAAATAAATGATGTCATTGATAATTCTGATTAGTTTACTAGCTCTACAATATATATATTTTTTTTCATGCTTATTTGATCTAGCCAGCGTGTTCACTTCTGAAATGTGTATTTCATTAATCTCCAGAAACAATCTCTGGTCTCTATGTGAGTCATGCTAAATTGAGAACTACTGTGTTCCAGGTGAAGATGTTCTCTTTACTGTCTGAGTGACGAGTGGGATCTTCTCTTCACTCCAAAAGACCCTCCATCATCGATCCTGCATGGTTCCTGCAAGACACTTACACCATGACCCAAACACCTTATAAAATGATTCCTGGAAGACACTGACATAACTTATAAAGTGGACACAAATAAAAACAAGAAACCCAAATTTCCTTTGGAATTCACCATGGGAGATCCCAACATCAGCCACCTAGCGGAGGTATATGCTGAGACCCGTGACCACATCCTGGGAGGAAGCGAGCTTGACCCATTGACGGATAACTACGACATGGACTATGGTGTTCCCGACAACGAGATGCCCGACACCACACAGGGCACAGCCTTCTTCGTCGCCACCATCATCATCGCCGTGGTGTTCATCTGCATTATGCTCATCTGTGGTGTTGGCAACTTCCTGTTTATAGCTACTTTGGCACGGTACAAGAAGCTGCGTAACATCACTAACCTACTCATAGCTAACCTTGCTATATCAGACTTCATAGTGTCAGTGGTGTGTTGCCCATTCCTGGTGGATTACTATGTGGTGAAGCAGCTGTCCTGGGACCATGGCCTGGTGATGTGTGCCTCAGTCAACTACCTCAGGACTGTGTCTCTCTACGTGTCCACTAACGCATTGCTGGCTATCGCTGCAGACAGGTGGGTGCCTCATCCCCTTTAATTGGGGTCCGTCCGTCCGTGCTGTAAAGCTGACTTGTGTACCAACAACACAAGGGGTCAAGATGGCTTCAACAAAATAAAACTGTGCAAGGCAATTACCGGACGGACGGGGTCCGGTCCGGTAATTGCCTTGCACAGTTTTATTTTGTTGAAGCCATCTTGACCCCTTGTGTTGTTGGTACACAAGTCAGCTTTACAGCAATCAATAAGGAACTCAGCAGGGTCTACCATCAAAAGTCAGTGTCAATATCTCTAAATTGTCCCCTGTACATGTCTTCCTTCCTTTGTCACTTCCTTCCTTTGTCATACTGCTTCCATCTGTCAAATCATTTCAAAACAAACTAAAAAAGAGGAAGTAAGCTAGCTATTGGAGCACATCTTTAATAAAATATCAGCCTGCTGTATAGAAGAGAATAGACTACTCTAAGGCGGGATTCAACAGAAGTTTCTTCATTCACTCATTGAAAAGACCTGTCTCTCATCTTTTACATGCTTGAAAAACATTTCTTAAATCAAAACTGTATCAATAAGTAGAGAAGAAGTTGATCACAATTCTGGAAATGAGTAGTTAACTTTCTTCATGCCAATGGCTTGTGTATGTATTCATAGTATTTTATGTGCTGGCTGCAGTAGGTCCTGGATTTGATTGTGCTGATTGAGGTGTTCAAGTCTATAAAGAACGAAAACATCAGATAACCCTAAGGGGCACACCACGTAAATTCAACGTGGAAATGTTGGAAATATTTGGTAAAGACAGTGATCAATGAGAGTTCAACCTTTATTCACCCAGGTTTGTTGAATTCCCAATGTGATATCACAAAACAAAATGTCAGATATTTGGTTTAGTTGTCATATAAATGTGTTATCATTGCGTTTCAAACATTTAAAAACACATCAAAGTTCACATGGGAATACAATGTCAGATATTTTGTATTTATACAACAACTTAATGTATCACTGTGCTTAATCTGAAATACATAGTGCAAGTGATCAATGCTGTTTGAGATTCTGCACAGATTATTATACCAATTGTGAAGATCTTCACAGAACTGCGATCTTTGCATGCTATCATGAACATGCATGCTATCTATGATTATATTAGATGTCGTTATAGTTACAGTAGGCTAACTGTAAAAATTCAAAATGTGGCCATGGACTCATTTTGTGACTCATTTTAAGGTTGAATAAATACTGTTACATTAGTTTGTAAAATAGCCTTAACTTTAATCAATTTCCTGTATTACAAAAGTAATATTGAATAATGTCTGGTTGTCAAAGCAACCAATTATCAACATTTAAAGGATATCTAATGCCTGGATAGTAAACTGGTAGTTTCACTGGCTTTATCCTATTTTTGATGTAGTTGGAGATGTGAATCCAACATATCATTTGTTTAACTTGTCAACAGGTTAAAAGGCTATTTAGTCTATTGCAAAAGTGATACTGAATTGTGTTTGGTTGTCAACACAACAAAATATCACACTTGAAGGAGATGTATCTTTTGTGCCAGTTGTTCTACAAATTAGTCATTGATATGTTGGATTCACATTTACATCTCAACCAAGAATCAATGTTAAAGAATAGGACTACATCAATCAAATGTATTTATAAAGCCCTTCTTACATCAGCTGACGTCACAAAGTGCTGTACAGAATCCCAGCCTAAAACCCCAAACAGCAAGCAATGCATTTGTAGAAGCACGGTAGCTATGAAAAACTCCCTAGAACGGCCAGAACCTGTGAGGGGTGGCCAGTCCTCTTCTGGCTGTGCCGGGTTGAGATTATAACAGAACATGGCCAAGATGTTCAAATGTTCATACATGACCAGCAGGGTCAAATAATAATAATCACAGTGGTTGTCAAGGGTTCAACAGGTCAGCACCTCAGGAGTAAATGTCAGTTGGCTTTTCATTGCCGATCATTCAGAGTATCTCTACCGCTCCTGCTGTCTCTAGAAAGTTGAAAACAGCAGGTCTGGGACAGGTAGCACGTCCGGTGAACAGGTCAGGGTTCCATAGCCGCAGGCTACAACATTCAAACTTTATTTAAAGTGCATTTCAAGTTTGATTTGATAGTCATATTCTTTAACTTTGATGTTTGGTTGAGAATCCACTTTAACTTTAAATGCACTTTAAATAAAGTTTATTTTTGGGGACCATTTTTGTCTTGTGGAAGAATCTTTTAGAACTACTGGCTAAAAAGATCGAAAATCTCGAACTTCTGTTGATAACGCATTGTCCATTTGATGAAACAATTCAGAATTCTACAGCTATGTTACTGATTCAAGGCCCATGGCTTTGACTGCAGCACCCTCAACACACGTACTTCCCACAGCTATGAGTCCATGCAACTTAATATGTGAATTGTTAACCCTTTAGACCCAAATAGAATAAAAAACTGCTGCTGTAGATTACTGAGAATTTAAGATAAAGCTAATTTTTTACAAAAGTATGTGGTACTAAATATGTGCATATCCTATTTTCTGGGCCTGAATGGGAGGCATTTTACTTTGGGCACGCCAGGCTCTCCAAAACGGTCACCAAGTGCGCTACTCCCTAAGAAGTTAATTTGCATGTAGCCTAATAGCCTGACGCAAATCTAAACTGACTAGTTCTCTCCCCTTGATGCAAGTAGTGACCGCATACATTTGTTTACATTTTATGTATATTAATACACCCTCCTCTGTCCTCAGGTACATGGCCATCATCCATCCTCTGAGGCCCCGTATGAAGTACCAGACGGCCTACTGTCTGATTACTGGTGTGTGGATCGTACCCATCCTCATCTCCATCCCTTCTGCCTTCTTTGCCTCCGAGACCATGTACCCTCACGGTGGTGCCAGTGCCTCTCACAATACCCACAAGACCTTCTGTGCCCAAATCTGGCCCGTGGACCAGCAGGCCTACTACCGCTCCTACTTCCTTTTTATCTTTGTTCTGGAGTTCCTCGGGCCCGTTTTTGTCATGGCGCTATGTTATGCACGGATCTCCCATGAGCTCTGGTTCAAGAACGTCGCAGGCTTCCAGACGGAGCAGATCCGGAAGAGGTTGCGTGGTCGGCGTAAGACAGTCATGGTCCTGATCGCGATCCTGACGGCATACATTCTGTGCTGGGCACCATATTATGGCTTCACCATCCTACGCGACTTCCACCCGACACTCATCTCCCGCCAGAGGAACTCCCTGGTGGCCTTCTACATCATTGAGTGCATCGCCATGAGCAACAGCATGATCAACACCTTCTGCTTTGTCAGCGTCAAGAACAACAGGTATCTAAAGAGGAATGTGCTGCTGTGCTGGAGGTCTGCCTATGCTCCCAGTAAGACTGTTGACGTGATCGACATCAACGTTCTCCATGCCCGTAACCAAGGAAGTCGAATGCATTCGCTTGAGGTGAACGGGAAGACGCCATTTTGAAACATTCATAAATGTTTTTGGGATGTTAGTGTTGCATCTGAAACTTGAGGCGGGTTTAGGGTTAGTGTTTGGAGTTCCACAGTTATGTCTCTTTCATGGAGTCTTTGAGTTGGTGTTTTCCTGTGTTTTGGCACAACAGAAACTTAAAAGAAGCTAATGTAAATATTGTTTTATGATATCACCACATGTCCTAGTATCCTGGTACAATAAGGGATTAAGGGAAATTTACCATCTTTTTTTCTGTCAACCAAGTATGTGAGAAATTCTGTATTCCATCGACCCATTTGTTTAAATTATTTCAAGTCCGACATACATCTGGTACCTGGTCGGACATGAATAATTCGGGCATTCTCCAAGGTGTCAGAAATGTTTTCCACAGGGACAGACGCGATGGCATCACACAGTTGCTGCAGATTGGACGGCAGTACATTCATGCTGTGAACAGCCCGTTTCATCTCATCCGAAAGATTCTCTATTGGGGTGAGGTCTGGGGACTGTGCAGGCCACTCAAGTAAACTGAACTCGCTGTCATGTTCCTTGCAAGGTTTTTCCACTCTTCAATTGTCCAGTGTTGGTGATCGAGTGCCTACTGGTGCCACTTCTTTTTAGCTGATTGGAGTGGAACCTGGTGTTTTTTTTTTTTTTTTAAATAAAAGTCACCAAGTAAAATACAACTTAAAAAAGTCAAAGTATTTTGTTTAAAATATATTTAAGGATCAAAAGTAAAAGTAGAGTTATAAATTATTTCAAATTCCTTATATTAAGCAAACCAGACAGCACCATTTTATTTTTTTATTTTATTGACAGATAGCCAGGGGCACACTCCAACACTCAGACCTAATTTACAAATGAAGCATGTGTGTTTAGTAAGTCCACCAGATCAGAGGCAGTAGGGATGCTCTGTTGATTAGTGTGTAAATTGGACCATTTGCCTGCCCTGCTAAGCAGTCAAAATATAACGAGTACTTTTGGGTGTCAGGGAAAATGTTTGAAGTAATAAGTACAATATTTTCTATAGGAATGCAGTGAAGTAAAAGTAGTCCAAAATATGTAAAGTCAAGAACAGATACCCGCAAAAACAACAAAACTTTAATGTATTTTTTCTTATGTACTTTACACCACTGCTCTTGTGGAACCCAAACCTTCTAAACTTTATGTCCTACTGAAACATTTAGAAAAAACTGTTAAGTGCATTTCTATGGTTTATAAATTGTTGTTAGATCACATGCCAGTAAACACAGATGGAAACAAGATTTACAGATGGAAATAAGGTCTTACTGTATCTTTGAAAGCCCACAAATGTTCCTATAACCTCTAAGTTCAGACACACACTCTCTCAGTTTAAAACAATTCACATAGGGCCCGATTCCAATCGGAGTTAAGTGCACGTAAGTGGAATGTAATTCCATTTTTATGCACTTTTCTCTCTGCATATTCTGATCTTGAACTTAAGCATGAGTAAAATGTGCTATTCACCTACTATTCATTTTGAGTGGAGATCGAATAAAGGTGGGTCTACAGATATGCCGTATTCTGACCTTTAGTTCCCTAATAATTCCACCACTTTTACGCACAAGGAAACAGTCAATAAGGTCTAGCGAACCTACCGGTTCAAAGTGGAAAAAGCATCTACTTTATTTTTTCAGATAGAAATAACATTTTCCATGCACTGTAGTTTACAACTTGATTAGAGCTGTTGATAAGAGTTAGGCAAATGAGTAATCCGTTTGGATACGGGAATTGTAAATGTGACATTTTACCTTATAATCGCTGGAGACAAATATGAAAAAAGTAATATGGCAGCTGTTAGGTTCTAAGTTCTGTCGCAAATTCATTCAGATATTTTATGGAAAATCTACATAGGAGTACAGAGGCCCATTATCAGCAACCATCACTCTTGTGTTCCAATGGCACGTTGTGTTAGCTAATCCAAGTTTATAATTTAAGGCTAATTGATCATTAGAAAACCCTTTTGCAATTATGTTAGCACAGCTTAACTCCTTAGGGAGCGGCTCCCGAGGTGACGGTTTTGGAGAGTCTGGCATGCCCAAAGTAAAATGCCTCCCACTCAGGCCCAGAAAAATCAGATATGCACATAATTAGTACTATTGGATAGGAAACACTGAAGTTTCTAAAAGTGTTAACATAATGTCTGAGTATAACAGAACGGATATAGCAGGCGAAAACCCGGGGAATTTCTGTCCTGGAAAAAGTGTTTGACACATTGCCTCATTTTGAACCCCTCCCTATTGAAAACAGCCATTTCTGGGAGTAAGATTGCAGTACCTATTGCTTCCACTGGATGTCAACAGTCTAGACAGTGTTTGGTGATGTTATAGTTGCTCTGGATGTAAACAGAAGAGGATGCGCGTTCACGGGCTCGCGCGCGCTGTGGTTTTTTTCCTTTCCTATCGTCCAGTTTATAATCCGGTTTAAATATTATAGTAAATATACATAAGTGTTCCTAAGGATACATTATCAATGATGTTTGATTGTTCTTGGACAAGTGTATAGGTATAGGTTGAACGTGTTCTCTTCACGGTTCAATGGGCGAGTCGACGCTGTATTTTATGAACAAAACGCGCCAACCAAACAGAGATTTATGGATATAATAAATGACTTTTTCTAACAAAAGAACCATTGGATGTCTTCGTTGGACACTTGGGAAGCACTCAGCAGAAGTTCTTCGAAAAGTAAGGGATTTTATATTAGCGATTTTATGCGTTTTATGAGACCCGCTTTGGTTATGGATTCATGCAAATGCATCAAATATGAGGGGCAAGGGCTACAAACTGTTTGTGGACAACTTCTACACAAGCCCTACTCTGTTTACAGACCTGAGGAAGCTGGATGTGTGGGCTTGTGGCACCATTCGTCCCAACAGAGTGGGCTTTCCAAAATCAAAGGTGAACGACATGCCTAAGCGGGCTGATCGGGAAACCATGAGATGGATTCGTGAAGATGGCGTGCTCTTTGTAAAGTGGATGGATACCAGAGAGGTGGTCATGTGCACAACTTTCCACAAATCCTTTAGTGGTGATCACGTCGTCAGACATGTGAAGAACGCTAGTGGGGCATGGACCACAAAAAATGTCCCCATTCCAGCTGCTGTGAAGGACTACAATAAAAGCATGGGAGGTGTGGACCTGTCAGACGCGCTGATAGGCTACTATAATGTTCTCCACAAGACAATGAAATGGTACAGGACATTGTTCCTTTATTTCATCAAAATTGCTGTGGTGAACGCAGCCATTTCCTTCTGGAGGATGAATAAGAGCTGTAGACAGACCCCCATCTCACAGCTAGCCTTCAGAGAGCTGCTCATCCAGAAGCTTGCTGCCTACAGCAAGTCCACTGAATCACCTTCTGTCACCTCTACCTCTGCCCCTTCTGCTCCTGCCACCAGTGGTGTCCACTTGCTGAAATTCATATCTGCAGAAATGAATTTTCCTCCGGGCAGAAAGGGCACAGTAGGGAGGCGTCGCTGTGCTCTTTGTCACAGGAAATCCCATGTCACCTGCCCCACTTGTTTGATGACCCTCTGCTTTAGACCTGAAAGAGACTGCTCTGGGCTATGGCATCAGCAGCACAATATTGTGTAGAGGACTGGGGGTCTTCAAATATTGTACAACGAAAGTGTGTAAATAGTTACCCTTGTTTTTTTTTGTTTTAAATATTTAAAAATGTCTAATTTTTCATTTTCTTTTCATTTTCTTTTTTAAATCTTTTTTTTGGGTGTGTTAGAAAAGTTTGTTTGTATGCTGTATATAGTTATTTGCTTCAAAATGTATCACTTTACCAATTCGGCCACTTGTTTGGGCAACTTGTGGGACACCTGGGTGACTTGGTGGTGGTGGTAAATGTCATGTAGCTCACTCATTCCTGAAGTCTGAAGCTTTGCACACACAGAGTTGCCCTCTTATGTTCTCCAGCATCCTATCTGAATGTTTGGCTTTTCTTGTTCATGTAAAAGACGTTGCAACAACAATAAAAACAGAAAACATATGTTTTTTTCTTAGCATTTTCTTCTACCAGATCTATTGTGTTATATTCTCCTACATTCAATTCACATTTCCACAAACCTCAGTGTTTCCTTTCAAATGATACCAAGAATATGCATATCCTTGCTTCTGGGCCTGAGTGACAGGCATTTTACTTTGGGCACGGCAGACTCTCCGAACCTCTGAACACTGCCGCCGCTCCCGAACAGGGTAACCACTTAGGGAGAAGCGGCGCGCTAGCACCAAAAAAATGTGTCCGAAAGCACAACATTTGATTGTTTGAGGATAGCACCTCATATTTTCCACATTAGCATAAATTCATATCCATCGCGGGTCACACAACACCCATATAAGAGCTCAAATAAATCACTTACCTTTCAAAGAACTTCTGCTGAGGGCTTCCCAAGTGTCCAACGAAGACATCCAATGGTTCTTTTGTTAGAAAAAGGTTGAATCGCCCATTGAAACGTGAAGAGAACGCGTTCAAATATACCTATAAACTTTTCCTAAACAAATCAAATACCAGTTAAAATGCATCCTTAGCTATCCTTTTATGAATATTAGCGATAATATTTCACTCGGATGGTCACCTATACCTTATATAAGTAAAACTTGTTGACATTTCAGGTCCCCATGCCATTTCCTGTACCTATTCGTTGTGTTTACTCCAATCTCTGAGTCTTTGTATATAGACTGCTGACATCTAGTGGAAGCCATAGGTACAGCAGTCTCAGTCCTGGTAACAAATGGATTCAATAGGGAGTGTGTCTAACAGAGCCAAAGGTCACCAGAAACTGATTTCCGGATGTTTTTTTTTCTTCGGGTTTTTGCCTGCTAAATGAGTTCTGTTATATTCACAGACATGTTAAAACTTTTAGAAACTTCAGAGTGTTTCCTATCCAATAGTACTAATTATGTGCATATCCTATTTTCTGAGCCTGAGTGGCAGGCATTTTGCTTTGGGCACGCCAGACTCTCCAAAACCGTCACCTCACCTGCTGCTCCCTAAGAAGTTAAAACCTTCCCCAACCAGAAACCGTGGATTGATGGCAGCATTCGCGCAAAACTGAAAGCGCGAACCACTGCTTTTAATCATGGCAAGGCGACCGGAAACATGACAGAATACAAACAGTGTAGCTATTCCCTCCGCAAGGCAATCAAACAAGCTAAGCGTCAGTATAGAGACAAAGTAGAGTCGCAATTCAACGGCTCAGACATGAGACGTATTTGGCAGGTTCTACAGTCAATCACAGACTACAAAAAGAAAACCAGCCCCGTCGCGGACACCGATGTCTTGCTCCCAGACAAACTAAACTTCTTTGCTCGCTTTGAGGACAATACAGTGCCACTGACACGGTCCGCTACCAAAACCTGCGGGTTCTCCTTCACCGCAGCCGACGTGAGCAAAACATTTAAACGTGTTAACCCTCGCAAGGCTGCCGCCACAGACGTCCTCAGAGCATGCACAGACCAGCTGGCTGGTGTGTTTGAATATGTCTGTAATCAATCCCTATCCCAGTCTGCTGTTCCCACATGCTTCAAGAGGGCCACCATTGTTCCTGTTTCCAAGAAAGCTAAGTTAACTGAACTAAATGACTATCGCCCCGTAGCACTCACTTCCGTCATCCTAAAGTGCTTTGAGAGACTAGTCAAAGATCATATCACCTCCACCCTACCTGAAACCCTAGACCCACTCCAATTTGCTTACCACCCCAATGGGTCCACAGACGACGCAATCGCAATCACACTGCCCTAACCCATCTGGACAAGAGGAATACCAATGTAGAATGCTGTTCATCGATTACAGCTCAGCATTTAACACCATAGTACCCTCCAAACTCGTCATTAACCTCTTACAGCTAGGGGGCAGAATTCCTAGTTTCTGCCTGTCTGACGTGCCCAAAGTAAACGGGCTGTCACTCAGGCCCAGAAGCTAGGAAATGCATATTATTTAGTAGCTTTGGATAGAAAAAGACTCTGAATTTAAAAATTATGTCTGTGGCTATAACAGAACTGATTTGGCAGGCGAAAACCCGAAGGAAATCCAACCAGAAAAAAAAGAAATTCTGCTCCCATGCTCTTATTTTGAAAAGCTATTGAAAAGCATTGAATCCATCCACCATTTTCCTATTCCTATGGCTTCCCCTATATGGTAACAGTCTACTATTGATGGCTTTGGGCTTGTATTTTGAAAAATGAATACGTTTCTTCACATGAAGGAAAGAGTGAGCCGGAAGAAAAACAGTGTTTGGGCGAGTTCTGGGGAGAGCACTTGCGAGGGAATTTGCCTTGTCTATTGAACATAGTTGTTCCGCGTGAAGTTTTATCATTGTATAACATTTTAGACAACCTAAGGATTATATAGAGTCTTTGTTTGACAAAAATAGACAAAGTTTACCAGGAGCAATTTTGACTTTTCTGTCGTCGTTTTGACGGAGGTGTTTCCTGTGGATTTCTGAATTCAATGGCGCTGTCTAAATGGCGTTTTTCAGATATAAATATGTACTTTATCGAACAAAACGAACAGCGGTTTTGTAGCTGGGACCCTCCTGGTTGGAAACATCAGAAGATCTTAAAAAGTAAGGGAGTTTTTATATCTTTAATTTGTGATTTTGTGTCGCCAGTGCTGGTTGAAAAAGCTATTTTTGTGAGGTGCTGACCTCAGATAATCAAATGTTTTGCTTTCGCCGTAAAGCCTTTTTGAAATTTGACAGATTTAGATTACCAAGAAGCTAAGCTTTGTAACCATGTGCAACACTTGTATTTCCATGAATGTTAAATATTACAAATTCTTATTTTGAATTTGGAGCGCTTTGTTTTTATCGAAAATGATCCCGGGATCACGGGATCCGTGCGGCAAGAAATTAAGCTCCGCCTTGTGCAACTGGGTCCTGGATTTTCTGACGGGCCGCCTCCAGGTGGTGAGGGTAGGAAACATCTCCACCCCGCTGATCCTCAACACTGGGGCCCCACAAGGGTGCGTTCTCAGCCCTCTCCTGTACTCTTTGTTCACCCATGACTGTGGCCATGCACGCCTCCAACTCAATCATGGAGTTTGCAGACGACACTACAGTAGTAGGCTTGATTACCAACCATGACGAGACGGCCTACAGGGAGGAGGTGAGGGCCCTCGGAGTGTGGTGTCAGGAAAATAACCTCACACTCAAAGTCAACAAAACATAGGTTATGATCATGGACTTCAGGAAACAGCAGAGGGAGCACCCCCCTATCCACATCGACGGGACAGTAGTGGAGAAGGTGGAAAGCTTTAAATTCCTCAGCGTACACAACACGGACAAACTGAAATGGTCCCCCCACACAGACAGCGTGGTAAAGAAGGCGTAACAGCGAGGAGGCTGAAGAAATGTGGCTTGTCACCAAAAACACTCACAAACCTTTAAAGATGCACAATCGAGAGCATCCTGTCGGGCTGTATCACCGCCTGGTACGGCAACTGCTCTGCCCACAACCGTAAGGCTCTCCAGAGGGTAGTGAGGTCTCCACAACCATCACCGGGGGCAAACTACCTGCCCTCAAGGACACCTACACCACCCGATGTCACAGGAAGGCCAAAAAGATCATCAAGGACAACAACCACCCGAGCCACTGCCTGTTTACCCCGCTATCATCCAGAAGCTGAGGTCAGTACAGGTGCATCAGAGCTGGGACCGAGAGACTGATAAACAGCTTCTATCTCAAGGCCATCAGACTGTTAAACAGCCATCATTAACATTGAGTGGCTGCTGCCAACAAACAAACTCCATCTCTAGCCACTTTAATAATTGGATGTAATAAATGTATCACTAGTCACTGTATACAATGCCACTTTATATAAGGTTTACATACCCTACATTACTCATCTCATATGTACAGTGAGGGAAAAAAGTATTTGATCCCCTGTTGATTTTGTACATTTGCCCACTGACAAAGAAATGATCAGTCTATAATTTTAATGGTAGGTTTATTTGAAGTGAGAGACAGAATAACAACAAAAAAATCCAGAAGCAAGCATGTGAAAAATGTTATAAATTGATTTATTTTAATGAGGGAAATAAGTATTTGACCCCTCTGCAAAACATGACTTAGTACTTGGTGGCAAAACCCTTGTTGGCAATCACAGAGGTCAGACGTTTCTTGTAGTTGGCCACCAGGTTTGCACACATCTCAGGAGGGATTTTGTCCCACTCCTCTTTGCAGATCTTCTCCAAGTCATTAAGGTTGAGGATGACGTTTGGCAACTCGAACCTTCAGCTCCCTCCACAGATTTTCTATGGGATTAAGGTCTGGAGACTGGCTAGGCCACTCCAGGACCTTAATGTGCTTCTTCTTGAGCCACTCCTTTGTTGCCTTGGCCGTGTGTTTTGGGTCATTGTCATGCTGGAATACCCATCCACGACCCATTTTCAATGCCCTGGCTGAGGGAAGGAGGTTCTCACCCAAGATTTGACGGTACATGGCCCTGTCCATCGTCCCTTTGATGCGGTGAAGTTGTCCTGTCCCCTTAGCAGAAAAACACCCCCAGTCTGCTTCTGTGGACAGGTGTCTTTTATACAGGTAACAAACAGATTAGGAGCACTCCCTTTAAGAGTGTGCTCCTAATCTCAGCTCGTTACCTTTATAAAAGACACCTGGGAGCCAGAAATCTTTCTGATTGAGAGGGGGTCAAATAGTTATTTTCCTCATCAAAATGCAAATCAATTGATAACATTTTTCCACATACGTTTTTCTGGATTTTTTTGTTATTCTGTCTCTCACTGTTCAAATAAACCTACCATTAAAATTATAGACTGATCATTTCTTTGTCAGTGGGCAAACATACAAAATCAGCAGGGGATCAAATACTTTTTTCCCCTCACTGTATATACTGTACTCTATACCATCTACTGCATCTTGCCTATGCCATTCGGCCATCGCTCATCCATATATTTATATGTACATATTCTTAATCATTCCTTTACACTTGTGTGTACAAGGTAGTTGTTGTGAAATTGTTAGATTATTTGTTAAATATTACTGCACGGTCTAAACTAGAAGCACAAGCATTTCGCTACACTCACATTAACATCTGCTAACAATGTGTATGTGACCAATAAAATTTGATTTAATAATCTTTTACCACCCCTTTCTCCCGGCCTCTCTCCAGCCCTGCTACAGGCCTCTGAAGACCATCTCACCTTTCTCCCAGACATTTGTGTGTATAAGGTAGTTGTGAAATTGTTAGATTACTTGTTAGATATTACTGCATAGTCAGAACTAGAAGCACAAGCATTTCGCGACACTCGCATTAACATCTGCTAACAATGTGTATGTGACCAATAAAATATGAATGTAAAAGTCGAAAATTGATGTATCAGTTTTCAGATTGACCCTTTAAATGATCCTTCTCCTTCAAATAATTACATGTATATAAAAATATATAGATTTCTACTGTAAGTCCGATCTAAATGTACAAAAGCAGCTTCTATAAAGGTTGTGCTGTTAATATTTCACTTATGTATGATGTATATGTAAGTGCCATTGTACCATTTGCACTGTTCTATGATTTGAACTTGCTGTAAATCTGTACATTTTGCTGTATTGTCTAGGGTCAGATCTAAATCTGTGAAGAAGTTCTCTTTGTTACATTTTATTTGGATTGTCCCATATAGGTAATCTACAGATGGTCATACTATCAACAAAGTATTTGTTGCAAATGCTTGCTAAGGTTTCAGTTAGGGTTGGGTTTAGAAAAAAGTTTAGCGTAAAGGTTAGGGTTAAGATTAGGGTTAGGATAAGGGCTATGGTTAGTGGATAATTAGTTGAAATTCCACAAGTATTTCAAAATAATTTCTGTGAGCTCGAAGAAACTCATCCCTTACCAACAGTCTGTCATTTGAACACCTATGGGTGTGCTGCATTGAACATACAGTATTTCATTATTCCAATTTACAATACCTCTCACATTACTTGCTATCAAATAACAGTCAATGTACCACAGATCTTAGCGGTTTCCTTTGATGAACAGGTGACTCACAGCACAAACAGTTGTAATACTTTTGGAAAACACAAGGGCATACCACTCGGAGGAGAAACATTTGCTCATTTGAAAATGGGAAAATGCCTCTGTTGTTGTTTTGTTGTTGTGTTTTTGTTACAGGGAATATTTTGTCTTGTCTGTGAGTACATGTACAGTTAATAAAGCATGAGAGTAAAAAAGCAGTTTATATACACTGCAGTAAATACACAATCTAATAAAAACCGTCTAGTCCAAAACCGGAGTCTACACTGACCAGTGCACTATAGCCAATCAGCGCTGGGCTCCGAGAGGCGCAGCGGTTTAAGGCACTGCATCTCAGTGCAAGATTGGTTCGAATCCAGGCTATATCACATCCGGCTGTGATTGGGAGTCCCATAGGTCAGCGCACAGTTGGCCCAGGGTCGTCTGGGTTTGGCCAGAGTAGGCTGTCATTGTAAATAAGAATTTGTTCTTAACTGACTTGCCTAGTTTAATAAAGTTTATATTAACTAAAAATGTTAAATTAAAAGAGCTACAGTAGGCCTTTATACAAACAAGCCATTTGCCACATGGGCCTGCCATCATTCACTTTGAACTGGACTGTGTGTTTACAGGCAGTTGCAACAGCGTAACTTTAGATCATTATCTAGACAGGGAGCGGTGGGTCGCCCACTCCCGACACCACCAGGTAAAATGTAAAGCGCCAAATTCAAAATCCCAAAGTTGAATTATTAAACATCTACCAATATACAAGTGTTTCATACTCATCAAAAGCTCTGTTTCTTGGCAATATCACAGCGTTGTCAGATTTCAAAAAGGCTTTACGGCGAAAGCTCTACATTTGATTGTTTGAGGACAGCACCTCACATACTTTCTCATAGCCATGAATTCATTAGCCAGCGTGGCACACACATAACACATTTCACAGCGAAAACAAATCAATTACCTGTTGAAGAACTTCTGCTGAGGTCATCCTAAGTGTCCAACGAAGACAATCCATGGTTCTTTTGTTAGAAAAAGTCATGTATTATATCCATAAATCTCCATTTGGTTCGCGCGTCATAGTCAGAAACGACAGCCTCCACTAGTCCATTGAAACGTGGCGCGAACTCGTTCATCTTATACCTATAAACTTGTCCAAGAACATTCAAACATAGTTTTAAATGTATCCTTAGGAACACTTTTACGTATATTTACTATTATAAATCAACCGGAATATAAACTGAGCTCTAAAGACGGTAAATAAGACACTGCGCGACTTCTCGGGCGCGCGCCCTGGGTACTGTTGNCCAAGCTAACTGTCTAAAGCTCTGGCACACTCAGACGAGAGTGCTCTGAAATCGAAGTAGATAGCCAGTGAATTTGCGAACGCAAGAGATATACTGGATAACAGTCGTTCAATTTATTGCTAGTTAACCAAATGACACCTGCATCTCTAGCTGTGTATAGCCACCAAAAAACAATATGAGGTGAAAAAGTCACTCACCCACTCCTCCAATGGCATCACTTGACTTCCTTCTAGCTAGCTAGCTTTCTAGCTAACGTTAGGCTCTGTGTTTTTAGTTTGCTACATAAATAGATACGCTATCCTATTAGCCACGTTATGACGGACTTGTGATCCTTGCCCTTGCTAGTTTGATTGTATTGGCATTCTTAGTTACAGCCTTAGTTACATTTGTCCGTTTTTGCCGAAAATATTGAGGAATTGAAACTGAAACAGTGCATAACAAATGGATGCAGCAAACAATGTACCAGGCCAGCTGTGATTTACAACCTGATAGCAATATTTTTTGGACTACCAAGAAATGTACTGGTGAATTATATTAATCATGCATTGAACTGCATCCTTCTGTTCTGCCAACAATGCCTTAGTGTACATCATGGAATGTTCAGTCAAATAGAACCAATTTTTAAAACTTCTTATGAAGTTGGGAATTTGTATTGTCTGTTTGTTTCATATTTGCAAAGTAGTTTTAAAAATGCTGTGAGTTCCACGTTAAGGACATGAGCAATGGTAACATTTCAGAGGAGGGTTTCAATAGGGAGTTGACAATTAACAGTGGGCTGGATATGACCCAAATAACAATTGTATGAATCATACAGATATTTAGATACTGTGTCCATGTGTGTCTTAATGTTAATAATGCAATATTTGATAAAAAATGTTTCACTGCAATATCCAGTCTTACATAGTGATACACTCTCTTAATTTGACCCTGCTTCTCACAGCAGGATAATTATGTGGATTATAATTGTTTTGTAGGGGTCGATGCATTTTTCGTTAGGGCAAACTTTTAAAGTCTAAATTACAAACTTTAGAAGCCATTTTAAACCTTGAATACACTACATTTTGCATTTTCTGCTGCCGATAGCAAATCTGTAGATATAATGTATTTCTTATCAAGTACAGCATAATTTAAATTCATTACATTATATTCTGTAGCTCTGTAACTTGGAAAAGAGCATGTCCTCCCCTGTCAATCGGAAAATAAATTGACTTGGTAAAATGTATATATAAAAAAAGACCAGCATAACTATCCTGGGCCCTTGTTCACCAAAAGCATCTTAAGGCTAAGTTAATCGTTAAAACCTTCGTAGGAGCATCGTTATATCTCTGAGCTGTTTCCCAAAACCATGGTTATTAACGTTGCACTTGAAAGACCACTCGTAGAACAGCTAAGTGTGTCGTTAGATGCTTTTTTGCCCCCCTGCGTGACTTTATACACAGAAGATCCTGCTAAACATTGAAAAACATGGCTTATCCACCCGCCAGTAACTTCAGAGCAAAGTTGACTAGAAATACAACTTTGCAATTGATACATTGTCAAAGACAAACAAGCAAAGTATAAAAAGATTCTTCAAATGAAAACAACGATGACTGATTTAAAATATAAACCTTTCATATTGAAATACATTTCATTTTCAATCAAGTTCCATTTTGCTATTTGTAGTTTACTGACTGTAATTTGTCTCAATATATTTCATTATGTGTAGCCTAACATGTGCGCAATGATGTGCCAAGTCGGTGATTTAGTGCATTTTCATTGGGTAAGCGTTATAAGCCGCCTCAATATTTGCAGCCGTAGGTGGTAATACTGTATCTCTCTAGGAGCTGATCCGTTGTCAGCATTGTGAAATAATTATAATATTAAGGTAAGATTTGAATGGAGAAAGCTGATCAGAGAGCAGCGCTGCTTTTTTCTCTCGATCCTATCAGTATCGACAAATGCTCCAACGATGCACTTAACAAATGTTCTTTTTGCATGGTGTTTTGGGAAACACATGTTACATCTTTGGCCGTTGTAGGAAAGATATATCTTTAAAACACTCGTAAGTTTCATCACTATCAGGAAACTGGGCCCTGGGGGCTAAATGGGTCTTTATAAATGTATTAGTACACTGTAGGACTTCCTATATCCTGATTGGTTAGCACTGGAGCACCAGATGAACTGGTAAAACTCATGTCTATCATGCTGGGATGATTATGTACTGTCTTCTGATCATCGTTACTCTGCCTCAACCCACAGCAACAGGTTAGAAGGTCAGCTTGCACAGTACAGCTTCCTCATGAATACCAACAACCACTTATTCACCATAACATGATGAATACATCATGCGGTAGTTGACCCATCTCTGCAGGTACTATAATTAACATAAATGTTTATATCACCTCATTTGGATGCTGAGTAAACAGTGACCTCAGCCCTCCATTCACGGCACCTGTCCCTTGTGTTTTTCAATTAGCTGCCGTGATAATCCTCGTCAGTCTATGGGTGATCATTTAGCGTGCTGGCAACTAATAGTGCTTGTTACGCTATGCTAATTAACTGCAGGACCTTGGTGTGAGACTGGGAGCTGTTTATTTGCCACTATCACTTATTGCTGACATCAGTCTCCCTTTAGGTGGACTGTCATTTAGCTCATGGACTGTCATCTCTCTCCATCTCTCTGTGTGTCTGTGCGTGGCCGGGGGTTCTAAAATTGTACCGAAACTTCCTGTTTTCATCACAGCTGTTGTCATTTTTTTTTTTATACGGTATGACTACTCAAATATCACAGCTGTCGTGATTTTACTAGCATATAAACTATGTACGGAAATGTGGTTTATGTGGGGAAAATGGGCATACTGTACCTTCCGCTTCAAACCAATGTGAAGCAACAAGTGGGTGTGTGTCCTTGAAGAAAGTGAAATATATGTTTACAAGAGTTATAGTCACAAGTGAAACCAGGCATGTTGAGGGCACAGGTCACCCGCTGCCTGATTAATCAAATGTTTGTGTGCATCTACACACACTCGTAGCCTGCAGGTTTTAATGGCCAGATATGTTTTGTGACAACAAATAACTGTCTGGTCATGAATAATGGCACTGATTCCAGGCTCAATTAATGCTCACCGGCAAATCATTTCATAAATTATGTTCTTGAGGCAATGAGGAAAAGCCTATTTGTCACCACTGTAAGAGAAACATGCCACAGTGAATGCAGAGATTGAATTGAACCTTGCTATCGGTGGGATGGAGGGACATGCACCACAGGGCTTGACATATACATTTACATAAGTATTCAGACCATTTGCTATGAGACAAGAAATTGAGCTCCGGTGCATTCTATTTCCATTGTTTGTACAACTTGATTTGAGTCCACCTGTGGTAAATTCAGTTGAATGGACATGATTTGAAAAGGCACACACCTGTCTATATAAGGTCCCACAGTTGACAGTGCATGTCAGAGCAAAAACCAAGCCATGACGTTGAAGGAATTGCTCGCAGAGCTCCAAGACAGGATTGCGTTGAGGCACAGATCTGGGGAAGGGTACCAACACATTTCTGCAGCATTGAAGGTCCCCAAGAACCCAGTGGCCTCAATCATTCTTAAATGAAAGAAGTTTGGAACCACCACCACTCTTCCTAGAGCTGAACGCCTGGCCAAACTGAGCAATCGAGTGAGAAGGGCCTTGGTCAGGGAGGTGACCAAGAACCCGATTGTCACTCTGACAGTGCTCCACCGTTGCTATGTGGAGATGGAAGAATCCTCCAGAAGGACAACCATCTCTGCAGCACTCCATGAATCAGGCCTTTATGGTAGAATAGCCAGACGGAAGCTACTCCTCAGTAAAAGGCACATAACAGCCCGCTTGGAGTTTGCCAAAAGGTAACTAAAGGACTCAGTCCATGAGAAACAAGATTCTTTGATCTGATGAAACCAAGATTACACTTGTCAACATCGAGGTAAAGATGAACGGAGCAAAGTACAGAGAGATCCTTGATGAAAACCTTCTACAGAGCACTCAGGACCTCAGACTGGAGCAAAGGTTCACCTTCAAACAAGATAACGACCCTAAGCACACAGCCAGGACAACACAGGAGTGGCTTCGGGACAAGTCTCTGAATGTCCTTGAGTGGCCCAGCCAGAGCCCGGACTTGAACAAGATCAAACATCTCTGGAGAGACCTGAAAATAGCTATAAAGTGACACTCCCAATCCAACCTGACAGCGCTTGAGAGGATCTTGGGAGAAACTCCCCAAATACAGATGTGCCAACCTTGTAGTGTCATAACCAAGAAAACTTGAGGCTGTAATCGCTGCCAAAGGTGCTTCAACAAAGTACTGAGTAAACGGTCTGAGTAATTATGTAAATGTCATATTTTAGTGTCTTATTTTTTATACATTTGCAAAAATGTCAAAAACACAGTTTTTGCTTTGTCATTATGGGGTATTGTGTGTAGATTGATGAGGGGAAAAAAACTTAAGACATTTTACAATAAGTCTAACGTAACAATGTAATGGGGTCTGAGTACTTTCAGAATGCACTATATTTGTCAAATTATTGAGCATGTCCTCAAAACTTAAATAAGCACCTGAAATTGTCCTTGTTTAGCATATCAAGATCCTGATATAGACCTCAGTCAAGAGCAAATGCATTGTATGTGCTGAGAAAATATACTATGTAGGCCCACTGTCAGAATTTGTCAACAAAGAGAAAATAGGCCTCTCAGGATATGTGAATATCTTATCTAATGAGTCAATAACTGGTCATACCATGTATGATATCCAGAGGGAATTCAAAAATGATTTGGGCATGAAAGAAAAATATGGATTTCATATTTGTCAAATTATTGAGCATGTGCTAAAAACTCTGAAATGTACAGAAGAGTATTAGAGCCAAGTGAAGAGAAAAATGATATACAGTTGAAGTCGGAAGTTTACATACACTTAGCTTGGAGTAACTCGTTTTTCAACCACTCCACAAATTTCTTGTTAACAAACTATAGTTTTGGCAAATCTACTTCGTGCATGACAAGTAATTTTTCCAACAATTGTTTACAGATTATTTCACTTATAATTCACTGTATCACATTTCCAGTGGGTTAGAAGTTTACATACTCTAAGTTGTCTGTGCCTTTAAACAGCTTGGAAAATTCCAGAAAATTATGTCATGGCTTTAGAAGCTTCTGATAAATGATGTCAATTAGCCTGAGTCAATTGGAGGTGTACCTATGGATATATTTCAAGGCCGACCTTCAAAGTCAGTGCCTCTTTGCTTGACATCATGGGATAATCAAAATAAAAATCAGCCAATACTTCAGAAAAAAAAACTGTAGACCTCCACAAGTCTGGTTCATCCTTGGGAGCAATTTCCAAATGCCTGAAGGTACCACGTTCATCTGTACAAACACTAGTACACAGGTTTAAACACCATGGGACCACGCAGCCATCATATAGCTCAGGAAGGAGACGCGTTCTGTCTCCTAGAGATGAGCGTACTTTGGTGTGAAAAGCGCAAATCAATCCCAGAACAGCAAAGGACCCTGTGAAGATGCTGGAAGAAACAGGTACAAAAGTATCTACAGTAAAACGAGTCGTATATCGACATAACCTGAAAGGCCGCTCAGCAAGGAAGAAGCCACTGCTCCAAAACCGCCATAAAAAAGCCAGACTACGGTTGTCAACTGCACATGGGGACCAGAAGACATTTCTCCAAAGTACATTTTGGAGAAATGTTCTCTGGTCTGATGAAACAGAACAGTTTGGCCATAATGACCATCGTTATGTTTGGAGGAAAAAGGGTGAGGCTTGCAAGCCGAAAAACACCATCCCAACCGTGAAGCACGGGGGTGGCAAATTCATGATGTGGGGGTGCTTTGCTGCAGGAGGGTGCACTACACAAATAGTTGGCATCATAAGCAATGGAAGTTATGTGGATATATTGAAGCAACATCAGTCAGGAAGTTAAAGCTTGGTCACAAATGGGCCTTCCAAATGGACAATGACCCCAAGCATACTTCCAAAGTTGTGGCAACATGGCTTAAGGACAACAAAGTCAAGGTATTGGAGTGGCCATCACAAAGCCCTGACCTCAATCCTCTAGAAAATTTGTGGGCAGAAATGAAAATGCGTGTGCGAGCAAGGAGGCCTACAAACCTGACTCCGTTGCACCAGCTCTGTCAGGAGGAATGGGCCAAAATTTACCCAACTTATTGTGGGAAGCTTGTGGGAGGCTAACCGAAACGTTTGACCCAAGTTAAACAATTTAAAGGCAATGCTAACAAATACTAATTGAGTGTATGTAAACGTCTGACCCGCTGGGAATGTGATGAAAGAAATAAAAGCTGAAATAAACCATTCTCTACAATTATTCTGACATTTCACATTCTTAAAATAAAGTGGTGATCCTAACTGACCTAAGACAGGGAATTTTTACTAGGATTAATTGTCAGGAATTGTGAAAAAGTGAGTTTAAATGTATTTGGCTAAGGTTTATGTAAACTTCCGACTTCAACTGTATATATATATAAAAAAATAATTTTCTTTGCACAATAGTACTTTAAAAAAGTGGTAATATAAATTGGCAATATTTTGAAAATAAAGTGAAAATATTTTGAGAATAGACTAAATTAAATTTTGATAATGAAGTCAATTTGTAGAAAAAAAGTCAGTTAAATTTCAAGATTAAAGTAGGGGATTTGCTGAACTGCATGTCTCCCTGGCTTCCTCTTGCTGTGAGCGCCACTGTTGAAATGCCTGCAGTTAGATGACAAGGTGAAACTATTCTGTAAAACTGGCTTTCGTAACAAGGAAATCCTTTACCTTTAAGCACATAATAACCATATTATAATAAGTAGGCCTATTAGGTCCTGGAAGAGGTTGTGCCACCATTCCTTTTCTCCACATACAGTGAGGGAAAAAGGTATTTGATCCCCTGCTGATTTTGTACATTTGCCCACTGACAAAGAATTGATCAGTCTATCATTTTAATGGTAGGTTTATTTGAACAGTGAGACAGAATAACAAAAAAAAAATCCAGAAAAACACATGAAAAATTTTATAAATTGATTTGCATTTTAATGAGGGAAATAAGTATTTGACCCCCTCTCAATCAGAAAGATTTCTGGCTCCAAGGTGTCTTTTATACAGGTAATGAGTTGAGATTAGGAGCGCACTCTTAAAGGGAGTGCTCCTAATCTCAGCTTGTTACCTGTATAAAAGACACCTGTCCACAGAAGCAATCAATCAGATTCCAAACTCTCCACCATGGCCAAGACCAAAGAGCTCTCCAAGGATGTCAGGGACAAGATTGTAGACCTACACAAGGCTGGAATGGGCTACAAGACCCTCGCCAAGCAGCTTGGTGAGAAGGTGACAACAGTTGGTGCGATTATTCGCAAATGGAAGAAACACAAAAGAACTGTCAATCTCCCTCGGCCTGGGGCTCCATGCAAGATCTCACCTCGTGGAGTTGCAATGATCATGAGAACGGTGAGAAATCCTCCCAGAACTACACGGGAGGATCTTGTCAACGATCTCAAGGCAGCTGGGACCATAGTCACCAAGAAAACAATTGGTAACACACCATGCCGTGAAGGACTGAAATCCTGCAGCGCCCGCAAGGTCCCCCTGCTCAAGAAAGCACATATACATGCCCGTCTGAAGTTTGCCAATGAACATCTGAATGATTCAGAGGACAACTGGGTGAAAGTGTTGTGGTCAGATGAGACCAAAATGGAGCTCTTTGGCATCAACTCAACTCGCCGTGTTTGGAGGAGGAGGAATGCTGCCTATGACCCCAAGAACACCATCCCCACCGTCAAACATGGAGGTGGAAACATTATGCTTTGGGGGTGTTTTTCTGCTAAGGGGACAGGACAACTTCACCGCATCAAAGGGACGATGGACGGGGCCATGTACCGTCAAATCTTGGGTGAGAACCTCCTTCCCTCAGCCAGGGCATTGAAAATGGGTCGTGGATGGGTATTCCAGCATGACAATGACCCAAAACACACGGCCAAGGCAACAAAGGAGTGGCTCAAGAAGAAGCACATTAAGGTCCTGGAGTGGCCTAGCCAGTCTCCAGACCTTAATCCCATAGAAAATCTGTGGAGGGAGCTGAAGGTTCGAGTTGCCAAACGTCAGCCTCGAAACCTTAATGACTTGGAGAAGATCTGCAAAGAGGAGTGGGACAAAATCCCTCCTGAGATGTGTGCAAACCTGGTGGCCAACTACAAGAAACGTCTGACCTCTGTGATTGCCAACAAGGGTTTTGCCACCAAGTACTAAGTCATGTTTTGCAGAGGGGTCAAATACTTATTTCCCTCATTAAAATGCAAATCAATTTATAACATTTTTCACATGCGTTTTTCTGGATTTTTTTGTTGTTATTCTGTCTCTCACTGTTCAAATAAACCTACCATTAAAATTATAGACTGATCATTTCTTTGTCAGTGGGCAAAC
>QNTS01000863.1:425298-457479 GCA_003317085.1 Hucho hucho
CCTGTCGTGCTCAAGGGCTGCCCCCAAACCCCTGTCATGGACCTTGCATAGCCATGGGGCAGGGGTTAGGGTAAAGCCCCATCTGAGATAGTTATTTTACTTTCAATTATTATAACCTATCAGCCAACAGGTCTAGCCACTAGCCTCTATAAGGTGAACAAGTGGTAGCCTAAGTTAGCGGTATAGCAGAGACGAATAGCCTATAACGGAGATGATGCCCCTGCTTTCAGATAATCTTTGCACACCTTCATTTCTCCCATTCTTGAAGACCAATAGATGGATAGTGAAAAGAGATAATACCAATCATGTCATGTCAGATCAGTGGTTAGTTATTTATAGCCAATAGGCCTGTATTTAGAACAATTACTATTTCAAGAAAGGGAGAATCCGTCCATTAATATATTCAAACAGCACCTCAGATTAGCTGGTTTGCGCATGCAGAAGTGGTCCTTGAGTTGCCTCTCCTCCCACAGACACTTGAGTAAAACCCTTGCTTCATTGTTCATTCCTCATACAGCCATTGTATAGGCCTATAATTTACTTTCACTTGCCCACTAATGTACAATTAGCCTATAGGTTAGGGTACTCAATCTAGTGGGCCGCTATAGGCTTATAATGTGCTGCAAAATAGTGGTGTTGTGTCAAATTTGTAGAGCAGCTTGACACGGGACTTACACACGCATAGCCCCCGGTCTCCGGGATCCCAAGTTTATACATGTTATTTATTGGGTGTGCTCACATGGCAATTATCCTTCAAATGACTAAAGGCTATCAGGGGGGAATACTACTGTTAATAAAGCAACATGGATAAGGTCGTTAATTGTTGCCATTATGTACAGACTTTTTTGCAAGGTGTTCGCCTAGGCTATGCAGCAGTTTTTGGTTTGTGCTCATAACGCACAAATGGCCGTTTGTATGCCTGTAGTCTGAAATTCCCAGGGGGATACATGGTGTGTGTGTGTGTGTGTGTGCGCGAGTTATTAGATCATTAGATTGATAAACATGAGTGAACGATTGTATTAGATCGATGGCTATGCTATTTTTTGCCCCTACTTTTTACCATCCATACACACACACACACACACACACACACACACAACCCTGTCTGTAACCACGGTTCCTCCTTCTGAAAATAATCTGTTGCAAAACCTTTTCCAGGTCCTAATACTTATAATAATATGGTTGTGTGCTAAAAGAGCATGGATTTCCTTTTTACTAAGGCCAATTACAAAATATAGTTTCACTAGGTCATCTAACTCAAGCATTTCAAAAGGTGGCACGCACAGCAACACTTTATTCCCAACAAGTTATTTCCACTTTATTGTCAAATTATAGCCACTTTATTCTCTAAATACAGTACAAAGTTTAGATACACCTACTCATTCAACAGTTTTCCTTTATTTTTACAATTTCTACATTATAGAATAGTGAAGACATCAAAACTATGAAACACATGGAATCATGTAGTAACAAAAAAGTGTTATACAAATCAAAATATATTTTATATTTGAGATTCTTCAAAGTAGCCAACCTTTGCCTTGATGACAGCTTTGAACACTCTTGGTATTTATGAAAAAGTATAAACACAAAAGCTACAGGCTGCATGACATCAGCAGCCTGGTGGTCCAAAATAGCATAACTAGTTTTAACACCAATGAACCGAACCGTGTATATAGTATATGTCAATCTAGCAAACAGGTAACTAAAAGCAACTTTCTAAATTATGTTTTTGGTTTGTTTCTAGCTTGCTAGCTAACTAGTTAATGTTAGGTTAGGTGGCTAGCCAGTTCAAATAATGACCATATCATTTAGCTGACATCTTCACTTTAGCTAATTTGTCATCATTTCAGAAAAATAAACTTACAACAAGATCATTATTTACAAGTTAATGGTGAGCCAAATAAAGAAAATAGCTTGCAGTTGTGAGTGCAATGAAATAAAAAGCAGGGCATTCTACCGGATAATTGATTTGACTTTGGTGCAGGTCATGTTCTTGACATTACCGTCTGTGGTAAAAACTTACTAGATCAAATAAAATCAAAGTGTATTTGTCACTTGCACAGAATACAGAAGGTTTAGTGAAATGGTTACTTGCATAGTGCAGGTCTTTTGTTTAGACAGGTCATACATGTAATGTTAGCTAGCGAGCCAGCCAGCCAGCTAGCTAGCTAACAGTACGCTACAACTTGAAATGAAACGACTTTGACAAAACAAAATATCTGAAAATGTAGCTAGCTAGACTATCTTACCCGTATATATGGATGGACGCTTCTCCCTCTCTATTAAAGATGCCATGGTTGCCCTTAGTTTGAAGATGTAATCCGGAGACAGGTGTTTTATACAAGAGTGTTCTCTTTTCGACTCTGCATATTTGCAATCAAACGCCAGAATTTTCTCAATCTCCTTAGCGATCATACTCTATTTCCACCGGGCATTCCACTGATTTCAAAACTCGGTCCTTCAAGTTTTTTTGCAGTTTTACGTGACATCTTTCAAAAAAGCTGCGTTAGAAAGGATTACCTACACATACTGACCATCTCATGTTATAGACAGAAGTGCGCTGCATGGCAGACCAATCTGAACTCATCTCTAGGCATGTCCAGGCCATTCATTATCTGAGCCAATCATGGCTAGCGGGAAGGTTCCTGTCTTTTTTCCGTGGCTAAACCAACTAGGCTCATGATTTAACAATTTTATTCATATTTACATATGGCAATCAAGTTTGTTATTAAGGCACATGCAAGTTCACATGTTCCAGAAGGCATTTCTGCCAAAAGACGCATAAAAAAAAATCTAGTTCAAATGCCTCTCCTGTGAAGTAGTGACGCAAAACATATGCCTAGTTTCCATACACCTAGTTTTCTAAAACACACATCTGAATTCGTCACGATATGGTCCATATCCACAAAACTCAAAATATGCATTGGAAATGGTATATATTCTCTAGAATATCAAAAAAGTGTCATGTAACGATATCCCTTGATATGGAAACTTTTCGCCCAGTGCTCATCAGAAAGAGTCTGCTGTTTGTCTTATCTTGAACAACCACCATCCTAAAACCTCTCAAGATTAACTTCTTAGGGAGCGGCTGCATAGGTGACGGTTTTGGAGAGTCTGGCGTGCCCAAAGTAAAATGCCTGCCACTCAGGCCCAGAAAATAGGATATGCACATAATTAGTACTATTGGATAGGAAACACTGAAGATTCTAAGAGTGTTAAAATAATGTATGTGAGTATAACAGAACTGATATAGCAGGCGAAAACCTGAGGAATTTCTGTCCTGGAAAAAGTGTTTGACACTGCCTCATTTTGAACCCCTCCCTATTGAAAACACATACACATATACAGTGGGGCAAAAAAGTATTTAGTCAGCCACCAATTGTGCAAGTTCTCCAACTTAAAAAGATGAGAGGCCTGTAATTTTCATCATAGGTACACTTCAACTATGACAGACGAAATGAGAAAAAAAAATCCAGAAAATCACATTGTAGGATTTTTAATTTATTTATTTGCAAATTATGGTGGAAAATAAGTATTTGGTCAATAACAAAAGTTTCTCAATACTTTGTCATTGCCAACAAAGGGTATATAACAGAGGTCAAATGTTTTCTGTAAGTCTTCACATGGTTTTCACACACTGTTGCTGGTATTTTGGCCCATTCCTCCATGCAGATCTCCTCTAGAGCAGTGACGTTTTGGGGCTGTCGCTGGGCAACACAGACTTTCAACTCCCTCCAAAGATTTTCTATGGGGTTGAGATCTGGAGACTGGCTAGGCCACTCCAGGACCTTGAAATGCTTCTTACGAAGCCACTCCTTCGTTGCCCGGGCGGTGTGTTTGGGATCATTGTCATGCTGAAAGACCCAGCCACGTTTCATCTTCAATGCCCTTTGCTGATGGAAGGAGGTTTTCACTCAAAATCTCACGATACATGGCCCCATTCATTCTTTCCTTTACACGGATCAGTCGTCCTGGTCCCTTTGCAGAAAAGCAGCCCCAAAGCATGATGTTTCCACCCCCATGCTTCACAGTAGGTATGGTGTTCTTTGGATGCAACTCAGCATTCTTTGTCCTCCAAACACGACGAGTTGAGTTTACCAAAAAGTTCTATTTTGGTTTCATCTGACCATATGACATTCTCCCAATCCTCATCTGGATCATCCAAATGCTCTCTAGCAAACTTCAGACGGGCCTGAACATGTACTGGCTTAAGCAGGGGGACACGTCTGGCACTGCAGGATTTGAGTCCCTGGCGGCGTAGTGTGTTACTGATGGTAGGCTTTGTTACTTTGGTCCCAGCTCTCTGCAGGTCATTCACTAGGNAGTTGATTTCTTCAAACCAAGCTGCTTACCTATTGCAGATTCAGTCTTCCCAACCTGGTGCAGGTCTACAATTTTGTTTCTGGTGTCCTTTGACAGCTCTTTGGTCTTGGCCATAGTGGAGTTTGGAGTGTGACTGTTTGAGGTTGTGGACAGGTGTCTTTTATACTGATAACAAGTTCAAACAGGTGCCATTAATACAGGTAACGAGTGGAGGACAGAGGAGCCTCTTAAAGAAGAAGTTACAGGTCTGTGAGAGCCAGAAATCTTGCTTGTTTGTATGTGACCAAATACTTATTTTCCACCATAATTTGCAAATAAATTCATAAAAAAAAATCCTACAATGTGATTTTCTGGATTTTTTTTCCTCATTTTGTCTGTCATAGTTGAAGTGTACCTATGATGAAAATTACAGGCCCCTCTCATCTTAAGTGAGAGAACTTGCACAATTGGTGGCTGACTAAATACTTTTTTGCCCCACTGTATGTATGTATGTATGTATGTATGTATGTATGTATGTATGTATGTATGTATGCATACACACATACATACAGGAGTAAGATTGCAGTACCTATTGCTTCCACTGGATGTCAGTCTCTAGACAGTGTTTGATGATGTTAGAATGCTCTGGATGGTAATAGAAGAAGAATTTCCAACTGGTCACCAGATGTAAACAGAAGCGGATGCGCGTAATTATTAAACATTCATCAATATACAAGTGTTGCATAGTCATCAAAAGCTCTGCTTCTTGGCAATATCACAGCGTTGTCAGATTTCAAAAAGGCTTCACGGCGAAAGCACAACATTTGATTGTTTGAGGGTAGCACCTCCAATATTTTTGCCATTAGTATACATTCATAAACCATCGCGGTTCACCCAAAACACATTTCACAGCGAAAACAAATCAATTACCTGTTGAAGAACTTCTGCTGAGGGCTTCCCAAGTGTCCAACAAAGACAATCCATGCTTCTTTTGTTAGAAAAAGTAATTTATTATATCCATAAATCTCCGTTTGGTTGGTGCATTATGATGAGAAAATACAGCGTCCACTCGCCCATTGAACCGTGAAGAGAACTCGTTCAACCTATACCTATAAACTTGTCCAAGAATAATCAAACATCATTGATAATGTATCCTTAGGAACACTTATGTATATTTAGTATAATATTTCAACCGGAATATAAACTGGGCGATAGGAAAGGAAAAAACCACAGCGTGCGCAAGCCTGTGAATGCGCATCCTCTTCTGTTTACTTCTTGTGACCACTTCCTAATTCTTCTTCTATTACCATCCAGAACAACTAAACCAAATCAAAAACACTGTCTAGAGACTGTTGACATCCAGTGGAAGCAATAGGTACTGAAATCTTACTCCCTTATATGGGCATTTTCAATAGGGAGGGGTTCAAAATCACTTTTTCCAGGACAGAAATTCTTCGGGTTTTCGCGTGCCATATCCGTTCTGTTATACTCACAGACAATAGTTTAACACTCTTAGAAACTTCAGAGTGTTTCCTATCCAATAGTACTAATTATGTGCATATCCTATTTTCTGGGCCTGAGTGGGAGGCATTTTACTTTGGGCACGCCAGACTCTCCAAAACCATCACCTCGGGCGCTGCTCCCTAAGAAGTTAAGCATGTCCCAGTTTAGGTCACCTAGCAGCGCCAGCTCTGAAGATAGATGGGGGGCAATCAATTCACATATGGTGTCTAGGGCACAGCTGGGGGTAGAGGGTCGTCTATTGCAAGCGGCAACTGTGAGAGACTTGTTTCTATAGACGTGGATTCTTAAGAGTAGAAGCTCAAATTGTTTGGGTACAGACCTGGATAGTAAGACAGAACTCTGCAAGCTGTCTCTGCAGTAGATTGCAACACCGCCCCCTTTGGCAGTTCTATCTTGTCGGAAAATGTTATAGTTAGGGATGGAAATGTCAGGGTTTTTAGTGGTCTTCCTAAGCCAGGATTCAGGCACGGCTAGGACGTCGGGGTTGGCAGAGTGTGCTAAAGCAGTGAATAAAACAAACTTAGGGAGGAGGCTTCTAATGTTAACATGCATGAAACCAAGGCTTTTACGGTTACAGAAGTCAACAAATGAGATCACCTGGGGAGTAGGAGTGGAGCTAGGCACTGCAGGGCTTGGATTAACCTCTACATCACCAGAGGAACAGAGGAGGAGTAGGATGAGGGTACGGCTAAAGGCTATCAGCACTGGACGTCTAGTACTTTCGGAACAGAGAGTAAAAAGAGCGGGTTTCTGGGCGCGATAGAATAGATTCAAGGCATAATGTAGGATGTGAGTATATTGGAGGTAAACCTAGGCATTGAGTAATGATGAGAGATATTGTCTCTAGAGATGTTTAAACCAGGTGATGTCACCGCATATGTGGGAGGTGGTACTAAATGGTTGTTTTGTCAAATTATCTAACTTTGTTCACATAATTGACCAATAAGGCACAGACTTAGGGGAACCCAACAGTCACTGCAGCACATCAGTCGTAGAGGTTAATAACACTTAAGTTGATAGGTCCTAAGGGTCAGGATATCTCAGTAGAAAGGTAGGTGATACATTGACATATGTGTTGTAACAGCTTCTGAATGTCTCTCTATTTGCCAAAAAATATGGTACAGTACATATAAGGTGTAGATTTGCCAAAGGTCAAAGTTCATATGTCTTTTCTGACTGTACAGTACATTATCCTGTTATGTATGCTAAGTGAGGTCAAAAGCTATTGGTAAGCTATGGTTACTGCTTTCTGTTGACATTGATTGCTTATTTAGTGGAAGATAATTATTACCTCTACAGCAGGTTAAAACTGGCTAATGCTGTACTAGGATTCTCTTCTTTGGAGCCAAATGCATCTGTCTGGGCAGCATCCTCTTTTCCCTTCACATCTGCCCCTCAGCATCGAGATGCATGAAATCAAGCGGGCAACCTACTGTTCCTCTGCGTGGTTAGCTGTCCGGTCGCCTCAACTTGTTCCTGACACCTGTCAAGCATTTGTGACAGGCTGTCAGAAGCCAACATTTTAGCCACCCAGCGGGAGGAGGACAACATAAGCAAATCTGCACACTCAAGTGCCTATCCCCACTTCTAGTACACACATCAGTATTCATGCTTCTAACAAAAATACCCAGGGTTTGTCGTACAAGACGGCCCATGTCAATCACGTTTTTCAATTAGTGTCTCGGTCAGGCTGCCCATAGTGGAAAACGAGAACATTGCGTCAATAGGAAGAGATTAATTGTGTTAGAGGAAGGGAAGCGAGAAAGATTGGAGTCGCCACCCCTCCTCAGCAGACACCTGTCAGGATGGTACAAGACTAATTACATTAAAGCCACAGTGATCTCGTAACTGCACTGAACAGTCAAATGCATGGCATCTGAATGTGGGTAGTATTTCAATGTATTCATTTATTTCCAATGAACTGTTGGTGAGTATTATCTGAGGCTGGGGTTTCTGGGTTTTCAATCCTTTCAGTTCTGTAGTATTGGTGATCTATATCTGTCTATATTAGTTACTATGCTGTTACTAAGCAGTAATGTATTACGGCAGTGTTATGTTATGACACCTAATAGGAAGTGCACATGCGCACTATTGGCCCGGGAGTTGTAGGACACGAGATGTTTTTACTAAACAGCACTCCCAACTCCTGCCTGGTAATTTTCTCAACAACACAAAAATTAGTGGCATCGAGGTGATTCATTGTTATCCTTTATTTAACTAGGCAAGTCAGTTAACTTCTTAGGGAGCGGCTGCATAGGTGACGGTTTTGGAGAGTCTGGCGTGCCCAAAGCAAAATGCATGCCACTCAGGCCCAGAAAAAAGGATATGCACATAATTAGTACTATTGGATAGGAAACACTGAAGTTTCTAAGAGTGTTAAAATAATGTCTGTGAGTATAACAGAACTGATATAGCAGGCGAAAACAAGAGGAAAATCCATTCGGATTTGCAGTTTTTTTTGTAAATGAGCATCTTCTCCATTGTGCCTATTGCATACAACTTTATGTAGGACTGAGACTGCAGCACCTATGGCTTCCACTAGATGTCAGTCTATATACAAAGTCTGGGAATTCTAGGAGTTACCAGAACAGATAGGAACAGGAAATTGTCAGGTGACCACTTTTGTAAACAAGGTTTGACGCACGTGAGATTGTGAACGTGCACCACTTTATTTTTCTTTCCTATCGTTCACATTATCGTCCGGTTGAAATATTACAGCAAATATACCCAAAAGGATACATTAAAAATGATGTTTTATTTGTTTGTAGAAAGTATATAGGTATAATTTGAACGTGTTCTCTTCACGTTTCAATAGGTGACTCAACGGTGGTTTTTCTGATCATAACGCGCCAACCAAGCGGAGATTTATGGATATAATAAATGACTTTTTCTAACAAAAGAAGCATGGATTGTCTTCGTTGAACACTTGGGAAGCCCTCAGCAGAAGTTCCTCAAAGGTAAGCGATTTTATATTAGCGATTTTATGCGTTTTGTGAGACCCGCGTTGGGTTATGGATTTAGCGTCCCACCACTCCGTAAGTAGTTAAGAACAAGTTCTTATTTACATTGACGGCCTACCCCGGCCAAACCCGGACAATGCTGGGCCTATTGGCCACCCTATGGGACTCCCAATCACAGCCGGATGTGATACCATGGGAGGCCATTAAGCTTCTAAAACAGACATTGCTTTAAGGGAAGAACGTTGCGTGAGTAATGAAGCTCAATATAATGATGTAAATCGCCAGTAGAAGACAGGCACAGTGTTCGGGAGCTGCTAAGTAGCAAGCCTATTGGAGTCCAGAATAGTGACACTGCCCTCTGGTGGTTAAAGTGAGAGCTGTCATTGAACCCATTGAAAATAGATGTCAGTGGAGAAATATAAAAATATATTTAAATACAAAGACGAAAAAGAACCTAACAGTGTGTACATTATTACAAATGAGTGCAAAGAATGAAGAAATTGCAGAAACTTATGAAATGGAGAAAGTGAAGAATTAGATAAATTCTGAAAATGAAGGAATACAAGGAATGTGCAAACTGAACAAATTAACTGTGAAAATGGCAACCATTGGTCGAGTACCAGAGTTTGATACTCCAAAAGAGGATTTGGATTCCTATTTAGAGCCCTTTGAGCGTTGTCTGGCTGCAAATTAAATCAAAGATTAAAAGAAAGCAGACATATTTCTCAGTGTTTTGGGTCCAACTGAGTATGGATTGCTGAAAGGTCTCATTGAACCAATAAAAGCAGTGGAGTTCATCTATGCAGAACTGACTGAAAGTCTCTCAAGGCATTTCTAGCCTAAGCCAATTCTCATTGCAAACCGCTTCAGATTCTACCAATGTCACCAGAGTCAAGGGGAAACCGTGGCTGACTACATCCTTGCTTTGAAAAGGCTGGCAAGTACATGTGAGTTTGCACAATTTCTTGATGACACTCTCCGAGACAAGTTTGTATGTGAAATAGATCACAGACGGCTTCTATCAGAGAAGGAATTGACTTTCAAGAAAACCTGTGATATCGCACTTGGACTCAAGCTTATCCATAGGGACACTATTGAACTATCGGGACATCAAATCAAATAAAATTGTATTGGTCACATACACATGGTTAGCAGATGTTATTGCGAGTGTAGCGAAATGCTTGTGCTTCTAGTTCCGACAGTGCAGAAATATCTAACAAGTAATCTAACAATTCCACAACAACTACCTAATACACACACATCTAAGTAAAGGAATGGAATAAGAATATATAAATATATGGATGAGCAATGACAGAGCGGCATTGGCAAGATGCAATAGATGGTATAAGTTACAATATATACAAATGAGATTAGTAATGCAAGATATGTAAACATTATTAAAGTGGCATTATTAAAATGACTAGTGATCCATTTATTAAAGTGGCCAATGATTTCAAGTCTGTATGTAGGCAGCAGCCTCTCTGTGCTAGTGATGGCTGTTTAATAACAGTGATGGCCTTGAGATAAAAGCTGTTTTTCAGTCTATTAGTCCCAGCTACAATAAATGCAGCCTCAGGATATATAGTTTCCAGTTTGCAGACATGCAGAACGTCAGAAAGTAGTTCACAGAATTCTCAAAAGTCACTTTATGTCCCGTACTCAAGGCAACACAAGAACATAGCAGCACACATCACAAAAGTCTAAGCCAAGTTGCTACAGATGTAGGGGAGATAATCATCAGCACAGTGCATGTCGATTCCAAAATGAAAAAAGTGACCCAATTTTAGAAAGGTTGGACATTTACAGAGAGTATGTAAAGCCCCAAAGCGCACAGCAAGAGCGCACAAGGTGTCAGAGGAAGGTACAGCTGATACAGTATAGGAAACTGTTCACAGCTCAACAACAAAAATATGGAATCTCTCAGCATGGAGTTAGCTGGAAAACCAATAAACATGCAGCTTGACCCCGGACCATTTGTATCTCTTGTTCCAGAGAGAATCTACAAGAGAACTGAAAGAGTGCCCCCTTCAGCCAGCATCCATCCGCCTTTCATCATACACTGGTGACACTATTCCTGTGTTAGGGCAGATCCAGGTACCAGTCCGGTATGAGGGGAAGGAGTGGATGCTATTGCTTATCATCGTTAAAGGAGAGAAATCAGCCCTGCTAGGCAGAAACTGGCTACAGATTATCAAGCTGAACTGGGGAGAAATCTTCAGTCTGAGAAATGACAAACCAGTGAGTCAGGCTACACTTACTAACATGCTGGAGAAGCACAAAGAACTTTTCAAAGATGGATATGGCGAGATAAAATACTTCACAGCAAAGGTCAGAGTGCAAGAAGGAACCAAGCCTGTCTTTGACAAACCATGTCCAGTTCCCTATGTTCTTAAGGAAGCAGTAGATAAAGTACTGGAGCGCCCTCAGAAGAATAACATCATCATGAAAGTGGAGAGTAGCGACTGGGCAGCTCCGATCGTTGTAGTCCCAAAGAAAGACCTTCAGAATGTGCGGAGACTACAAGGTCACAGTAAATCTCTGCATACTCCCAGAGGAATATTCACTACCAAATGCTGAAGATCTGTTTGCAATTCTAGCTGGTGGGAAGGTTCAGTAAGCTGGACCTGTCACTCGCTTATCAGCAACTGAAGCTGGATCTGGAGTCAGAACAGTATCTGACCATCAATACACACATGGGGCTATTCAGATTCAATCACTTGGCCTATTGAATCATGACAGCTCCAGTGATATTCAAAACACACAATGGATCAGATCTTGGACGGCATAGACAATGTTGTGTGCTTCATGGACGACATCCTTGTGTCAACACCAAACAATGAAGAGCACCTTGTAGTACTGGACATAAAGATGTCAAGACTGGAGAAATACGGAGTGAGAATGAAACGCAGCAAGTGTTCCTCCAGGACTCAGTGGAGTATCTCGGAGACAAGATTGACGAACAAGGCCTGCACCCAACCAACAGCAAGGTGGAAGCAATCGTACTTTTGCCAGGCAGTGATTTTTGGGGCTCCTGAACTATTACGAAAAGTTTGTGGCAAACTTGTCCACATTGTTGCATCCGCTTTACCAACTGCTGCAGGCCGATGCAAAAGTGGAATTAGTCTCCACAATGCGAAGAAGCATTCAAGACTTGCAAACAGTGTCTGCTAAAGAGCAGGTGGCTTGCCCACTACAACTACGAGAGAATGCCAAGAGTGTGCAAAGCGGTCATCAAGGCAAAGGGTGGCTACTTTGAAGAATCTCAAATATAAAATATATTTTGATTTGTTTAAAACTTTTTTGCTTACTACATGATTCCATGTGTTATTTCATAGTGTTGATGTCTTCACCATTATTCAACAATGTAGAAAATAGTAAAAAAATACATGCTGCAGGTGAAGCCGGATGTGGAGATCCTGGACTGGCATGGTTACACATGGTCTGCGGTTGTGAGGCCGGTTGGACCTACTGCCAAATTCTCTAAAAGGACGTTGGAGGTGGCTTATGGTTGAGAAGTTAACATTAAATTCTCTGGCAGTCAGCTTGCCAATTGCACACTCTCTCAAAACTTGATGCATCTGTGGCATTGTGTTCTATGACAAAACTGCACACATAAGAGTGGCCTTTTATTGTCCCCAGCACAAGGAGCACCTGTGTAATTATCAAGGTTTTTAATCAGTTTCTTGTATGCCACACCTGTCAGGTGGATGGATTATCTTGGCAAAGGAGATATGCTCACTAACAAAGATGTAAACAAAAAGATTGTGGGTATGTGAAATTTCTGGGATCTTTTATTTCAGCTCATGAAACATGGCACCAACTCTTTAAATGTTCCGTTTATTTTTCATCAGTCGCCTTAGAGAAAGAACACATGATTTTACATGAAATTTCACACGTGAATAGTAATTCACAACACAGAATGTGAAAAACAATGGTGTCTAGGCTTAACATCTCTGTACAACTCATTCTATAACATGTTTTTTGGAGCACTTCACATGTGATCACATTTTTACATGTGTAGTTTCATGTTATAATATAGGGATAGCACTTTGTGACAAAGGGCTTTGTAAATACATTTGATTGAATATGTATATATGAATAGTGTAAATAGTATTACAAATGTTTCTCTTGGTGCCTTGACAATATATTACTTATTTTATTGTAATGTAATAATATCGTATGTTGTTATTGTCCGTAACTGATCTATACTCCGTCATGTATTTTATATTTGATATGGACCCTAGGAAGAGTAGCTGCTGCATGTGCAACAGCTAATCGGAATCATAATAAACTAAACACCACTGAATTTCAATAACCAAAAACATCGAGAGCATCCTGACTGGTTGCATCACTGCCTGGCAATGCACTACAGAGGGTAGTGCGTACGGCCCAGTACATCACTGGGGCCAAGCTTCCTTCCAACCAGGACCTCTATATCAGGCGGTGTCAGAGGAAGGCCCTAACAATTGTCAAAGACTCCAGCCACCCTAGTCATAGACTGTTCTCTCTGCTACCGCACGGCAAGTGGTACCGGAGCGCCAAGCCGAGATCCAAAAGGCTTCTTAACAGCTTCTAGCCCTAAGCCATAAGACTCCTGAACACCTAATCAAAAAGATACCCAGAACCCTCTTTTACGCTACTGCTACTCTGCTTAGAATCTATGCATAGTCACTTTAACACTACATGTACCTACATGTACATATTACCTCAATTACCTCGACTAACCGGTGCCCCCGCACATTGACTCTGTACCGGTATCCCCTGTATATAGCCTTTGTTATTTTATTGCTGCTGTTTAATTATTTGTTACTTTTATTTTTTATTATCTATTTTTTATTTAACACTTATTTAAAAAAAATCTTAACTTCTTAAGCATTGTTGGTTAAGGGCTTGTAAGTAAGCATTTCACTGTAAGGTCTATTTTAGTTCTATTAGTGGTGGTTGTGTACACCTGTAGTGTGAAGTGGTCTCTCTCTGCATACACATCTATTTAACCATTCTGTCATATCACCCTGGTCAGAAAGTGTGTTTTGGACTGGTGCACAGAGTCCATCCGTTCCCTTAGATCGTGACTCACAGGGGGAGGCAAAGAGGGGAACACAATGTCCTGGAAGTCTCCAGAGTCATAACACATAGTGTTCTGGTCTGCAGTCTTGCCTTTTAACACAATTAATCATAAAACAGCTACCGCCTGTTCTCCCAGAGGAGTAGGGGAGCACGCCATTCTCTTTTTCGCATTGTGGTAACCCTCTAGTTTCCAGCAGCACGGCCAAGACCATGGAAGACATGCTTTACCACAGGGGCATCAGAAGATTCCATTTCACAAAACCACAGAGGTAGGCACAAGGGGAGAGTAGTCAAAGACGGGAACTTATGGGGTTCTCCTCAGAACATATTGCATTCATACGAGACGATTACTGACTCTGCAGTTCACTGGTCAATCTGTCACTGGGACATATACATATTTAGAAAAGTGACATTATAATCTTCTTATTTCCCTACATAGGCTGACTGATGCCCTATGTGAAGACGATGACTATAATCGTGTGGTGTAGCATGCCGTCATCCATCCTATCAAAGTATTGCATAAAAAACAAAAACTAGCTAACAAAAACTATTAGCATTGTTTAAACCAACAATAAGTTATTTTTAATAATAATAATAATAATAATAATAATAATAATATGCTGATCAAATAATTTAGGATTTGTCTGTAGAGTGCTTTCCTCAAATGAGTGTTTCGTATTACCAGTAAGCAGTCTATGGAACAGAGAAATCCAGAGTTGAAGGTTTTCCAGACGAGGTAAATAAATTGTGAATTATTGAGAAGAGAAACTATGAATGGTAGTTCACAACACAGCATGTGAAAAACAATGGTGTCTAGCCTTACCGTCTCTCTACGACTCATTCCGTAACATGAAAACACCATCAAATAGTAATTGCAGAAAATAGTGGCTTGCGAATGTATTCACCCCCCTTGGCAATTTTCCTATTTTGTTGCCTTACAACCTGGAAGTTTATCATTTGATTTACACAACATGCCTACCACTTTGAAGATGCAAAATATTTTTCTTGTGAAACAAACAAGAAATAAGACCAAAAAACTGACAACTTGAGCATGCATAACTATTCACCCCCCCCAAAGTCAATACTTTCTCGAGCCACCTTTTGCAGCAATTACAGCTGCAAGTCTCTTGGGGTATGTCTCTATAAGCTTGACACATCTAGCCACTGGGATTTTTGCCCATTCTTCAAGGCAAAACTGCTCCAGCTCCTTCAAGTTGGATGGGTTCTGCTGGTGTACAGCAATCTTTAAGTCATACCACATATTCTCAATTGGATTGAGGTCTGGGCTTTGACTAGGTCATTTAAATGGTTTCCCCTTAAACCACTCAAGTGTTGCTTTAGCAGTATGCTTAGGGTCATTGTCCTGCTGGAAGGTGAATGTCCCTGTATTTAGCGCCATCCATCATTCCTTCAATTCAGACCAGTTTCCCAGTCCCTGCCGATGAAAAACATCCCCACAGCATGATGCTGCCACCACCATGCTTCACTGAGGATGGTGTTCTCGGGGTGATGAGAGGTGTGGTGTGCGGCAGACATAGAATTTTCCTTGGCGGCCAAAAAGCTCAATTTGTCTCATCTGACCAGAGTAGCTTCTTCCATATGTTTGGGGAATCTTCCACATGCCTTTAGCGAACACCAAATGTGTTTGCTTATTTTTTTCTTTAAGCAATAGCTTTTTTCTGGCCACTCTTCCGTAAAGCCCAGGTCTGTGGAGTGTATGGCTTAAAGTGGTCCTATGGACACATACTCCAATCTCTGCTGTGGAGCTTTGCAGCTCCTTCAGGGTTATCTTTGGTCAATTTGTTGCCTCTCTGATTAATGCCCTCCTTGCCTGGTCCGTGAGTTTTGGTGGGCAGCCCTCTCTTGGCAGGTTTGCTGTGGTGCCATACTCTTTCAGATTTAATGGTGCTCAATGTTCAAAGTTTCCTTTTTTATAGCCCAACCCTGATCTGTACTTGGTGGTGCCCCACAGATCATGTGACACTTAGGATTGCACACAGGTGGACTTTATTTAACTAATTATGTGACTTCTGAAGGTAATTGGTTGCATAAGATCATATTTAGGGGCTTCATCGCAAAGGGGGTGATTACATTGCACACTCCAGTTTTCAGTCATTTTTTAAAACTATTTTGTGTATGTTCATTACATGAAATCCAAATAGAAATCCATTTAAAATTACAGGCTGTAATGCGACAAAATCGGAAAAACGGCAAGGGGGATGAATACTTTTGCAAGGCACTGTATTATTAGCAGGACAATATCAACTCAGCAAAAAAAGAAACGTTCCTTTTTCATGATCTTGTCTTTTAAAGATAATTCGTAACAATCCAAATAACTTCACAGATCTTCATTGTAAAGGGTTTAAACACTGTTTCCCATGCTTGTTCAATGAACCATAAACAATAATGAACATGCACCTGTGGAATGGTCGTTAAGACACTAACAGCTTACAGATGGTAGGCAATTAATGTCACAGTAATGAACACTTAGGACACAAAAGAGGCCTTTCTACGGACTCTGAAAAACACCAAAAGAAAGATGCCCAGGATCCCTGCTCATCTGCCGGAATGTGCCTTAGGCATGCTGCAAGGAGGCATGAGGTCTGCAGATGTGGCCAGGGCAATAAATTGTACTAAGACAGCGCTACAGGGAGACAGGACGGACAGCTGATCGTCTTCGCAGTGGCAGACCACATGTAACACCTGCACAAGATCGGTACATCCGAACATCACACCTGCGGGACAGGTACAGGATGGCAACAACAACTGCCAGAGTTACACCAGGAACTCACAATCCTTCCATCAGTGGTCAGACTGTCTGCAATAGGCTGAGAGGCTGGACTGAGGGCTTGTAGGCAAATTACTATATTGGAACAAAGTTGTCTAATGACGTGAAACAAATTGTTGCTTACTGGAAAATACTCTTTCAAACACAGTCACGTTGTACAACGCCATTATTGCTATTAGCAGGCAGCTGGACAATAGACTTGCCTAGGAGTGTAGGTGTATAATTCTAGCGTGAAATGTATTTCTTAGTTAGGTTAGCTGTATCACAACCGGTTGTGATCGGTTGCAATTTCAGTTTAATCCACCAGAAAAGACAAAACAAATAATACAAAAAGTATTATTATTATTAATAATCACATCCGACCGTGATTGAGAGTCCCATAGGGCGGTGCACAATTGGCCCAGCATTTCTCTCCCTATTAATACAGAAATACATGTTTTGGCCTTTAAAAATATGATTGTGGCCTTTATTCAGATTACAAATCGCTCACTTTGTTTTATTTAAAACTAAATATCTTACAAAATATTGTTATATATTATCAAGTTGATGGCACAGTCATGTAGCCGGCACCTACATAAAGCTGAGCGTCTCACTCATTCATGGCTTTTGATCAAAATAAATAAGTACCAACATTCTTTCTGATAGTCTAATAACTAAATGTTTTGGTTATCCTCACCTGGATACCATGTACAGTATTATAATAACCCATTATGGGCTATTAGCAGGACAATATACCTTGACCAACTCCTCTCTGTGTTTTGATACTTTGTGGATGGGGCCTCCCCTGTGGCGCAGTTGTCTAAGTCACCGCATCGCAATGCAAAATGCGTTGCTACAGATATCCATGCCGGCCACCACCGGGAGACCCATGAGGTGGCTTTTGGTTTTCATTTAGAATCCTCCAATCCTCTATGTAATTATTGGCGGAGAGTCACGTCATATTTTCCGGTATACTGTAGGCGACATGAATCTCACTAGTGTTGAGTAATGTGCTGTTAAAAGTGGTGTAGGTCTTATTTATTTAAAGAACATATTGAAGTTAGAAGCAATAGGATTTGAAGCAATAGCCTACAACTATTTTAGCACAGTTTCACAGTGCTCTGAAACAAGCATAGAGACTGGTCTTGATAAATCAATGAGATTGTTATTTTCACTGAATCTCCGTTTGGGTATTGGTTAGACTACAATTATGCAATTAGGGTGTAGAAATGTTATGCTCTTTGTGTAACCTTCATTTAACTAGGCAAGTCAATTAAGAATAAGGAGTAGGACTGCCTACTCCTTCCTCCATGTCGGGGGATTTAACCCCCGTCTCCCGTGTGCCAGCACGACATGGGGATTCTTTAACTAAATAGCCCAATACTGTAGCCTACTCCCGACCGTCACGTTGTACAGCGCCATATTTTTCATTTCTTATTGGAATAGAAACACCGTAATATTAGTCAAATGAATTAAGAAACAATTCTTAAAATCAGTCACATATACTATGTTCTTACAAAAAAAAAGGTTTTAAATTCGATAGTACAGCCACTACTGAAGGCTATCAAATGCTTCTCAAAGATGCCCTCTGGTGGTAAAACTAGCACTAACTAACATTATTGGTACCAGTGGTTGACATTAAATAACATGCCATAGAATTCTGCGGCACCGTGCAAGCTGTGCTGCAGTATGCTGCAACTTTTAAAGGATGAACCACTAATTGATTTTTGTTTCCTGAATTCAAATTTTATAAAAAAATAAAGAATGCTTTTATTAATAAATGTGATGTATTAGAGGTAAATGGCAAATATTAAACATGTATGCCGTCTATATTGCTTGTAGTTGATATACAGTTGAAGTTTACATAGACTTAGGTTGGAGTCACTAAAACTTGCTTTTCAACCACTCCACAAATTTCTTGTTAACAAACTATAGTTTTGGAAAGTCGGTTAGGACATCTACTTCGTGCATGACAAGTAATTTTTCCAACAATTGTTTACAGACAGATTATTTCACTTATCATTCACTGTATCACAATTACAGTGGGTTAGAAGTTTACATACTAAGTTGACTGTGCCTTTAAACAGCTTGGAAAATTCCAGAAAATGATGTCATGGCTTTAGAAGCTTCTGATAGGCTAATTGATATTTGAGTCAATTGGAGGTGTACCTGTGGATGTATTTCAAGGCCTGCCTATTTGCTTGACATCATGGGATAATCAAAAGAAATCAGCCAATACCTCAGAAAAATAATGGAGCCAACCACAAGTCTGGTTCGTCCTTGGGAGCAATTTCCAAAACGCCTGAAGGTACCATGCTCATCTGTACAAACAATAGTATGCAAGTATAAACACCATGGGACCACGCAGCCATCATACTTCTCAGGAAGGAGACACGTTCTGTCTCCTAGAGATGAACGTACTTTGGTGTGAAAAGTGCAAATCAATCCCAGAACAACAGCAAAGTACCTTGTGAAGATGCTGGAGGAAACAGGCACAAAAGTATCTATATCCACAGTAAAACGAGTCCTATATCGACATAACCTGAAAGGTTATAAAGCCACTGCTCCAAAACCGCCATAAAAAAGCCAGACTATGGTTTGCAACTGCACATGGGGACAAAGATTGTACTTTGAGAAATGTCCTCTGGTCTGATGAAACAAAAATAGAACTGTTTGGCCAGATTTACCATCGTTACGTTTGGAGGAAAAAGGGGGAGGCTTGCAAGCCGAAGAACACCATCCCAACCGTGAAGCACAGGGGTGGCAGCATCATGTTGTGGGGTGCTTTGCTGCAGGAGGGGCTGGTGCACTACACAAAACAGAAGGCATCATGAGGGAGGAAAATGATGTGGATATATTGAAGCAACATCTCAAGACATCAGTCAGGAAGGTATAGCTTGGTCGCGAATGTGTCTTCCAAATGGACAATGACCCCAAGCATACTTCCAACATCGTAGAAAAATGGCTTAAGGGCAATAAAAGCAAGTTATTGGAGTGGCCATCACAAAGCCCTGACCTCAAACCTACAGAAAATGTGTGGGCAGAACTGAAAAAAGCGTGTGCGAGTAAGGAGGCCAACAAACCGGACTCAGTTACACCAGGTCTGTCAGGAGGAATGGGCCAAAATTCACCCAACTTATTGTGGGAAGCTTGTGGAAGGCTACCCAAAACATTTGACCCAAGTTAAACAATTTAAAGGCAATGCTACCAAATACCAACTGAGTGTATGTACACTTCTGACCCACTGGGAATGTGATGAAAGAAATAAAAGCTTAAATAAATCATTCTACTATTATTGACATTCCTAAAATAAAGTGGTGATTCTAACTGACCTAAGACAGGGAATTTTTACTAGGATTAAATGTCAGGAATAGTGAAAAAGTGAGTTTAAATGTATTTGGCTAAGGTGCATGTAAACTTCCGACTTCAACTGTAAGTCAACATCTAAGTATTTTTATTTAAATTGTTATGGCTGTATTCTTTTAAAAACCCATTCTGTATTATTTTAAAAAAATCCCTGGTTTAGAAGCTAGAACAGAGGGGAAATTGGGCTGTGGGAACATAGGGCTGATGGAACATGGGCTGAGGGAACAGGGGGCTGAGGGAACATAGGCATGAGAGAAAATGGGGTTGAGGGACCTTAAGGCTGTGGGAACATAGACATGGTCCCATCTCCTGAGAAATACTCAAATTCTCGTATGGGAGACTAATTGGATGGGGCAGGGGCTCCAAAACTTTTTTGGCAGGAGACTCAGGAGATTACTCAATATAGGATATTGCATCGTTAAATAAACTGTTAGTGTGCAACAAAGGAACAAAAAGGCCTAACTCACATAATGAAATAAAATAACATCTAGGACTCTAAAGTTGTGGTAGAAAGATTTGACTTTTCAGAGTTCGACTGAGTTGGTGCATCATTATAAAGTGAAGAAAAAAAGTCCCTTCCATCACCTTATTAGGCTATGAAGTAAAGTCAGAAGTCACTCAACTTTTATCTGTAGACAAACTTCAAAAGGGGTTTCAATATCTCTCACACACACACAGCATGAGGCTGTGTTGCACTTGAACAGACAGATAAGAGGCTCTGACAAGGGCAGGTTTGACACTGAATGAGAATGAAGTGTGGAAACTGGATGTGGAATACATTGAGAGAGAGAGAGTTGTTTTCCCATTGGGACTTCAGACACCGCATCGGGGGAGTTTCCTAGAAGTCTTTATAACTGTATATTCCATCTCCTTTCTTCTCTAATTATATTTTCTCTATCGCTCCGTTTCTCTCTCACTCTCTCTCTCTCTCCCTCTTATCTGTCAAATTCCACATTGAACCAACCTGCTCCATTGATATTTTAAAAGAGTACTAACAGTTAACGCTATGGAAGTCATGAAATTCTGTCATCAGGTTACTGTAATGCAAAAGACTGCCGGTCTCACGATAATTTAGCATCTCCTGGCTCCACTCATACAAGCAGCATACAAGCCTCTGATGCGCGCCTTTGGAACATCTACATAAAAAAGTTGAATAAATCAATTGAATATACACCATACATTCATTATATATTTTAAACCAGTCTAAAGAAACATTGTGATATGAATAAAATGTATTTCAGAAGAACAGAATATGAGTTGGCCTACTATATGTTATCTGGCTGTGCACCATGCCATAGGTCAGGATGTAGGCTTGTTCATTTAGCAGACAAGACATGCTTATAAGTACCATGGCAATATTTTATATTATATGGTTTTATAGTAAGAATGTAATTCAAATTAGCTGAATAAAATAGAATGGATATTTTTCCCATTCCGGAGCGAGAGTGCGAGCATATAAAGTGGCTATGTTGAGCGTAAAAGTAATACTTTGAAACAAGTCCTATATGCTCGATTTTAAGTTATTTGGCAACTTTAGTTGTGAATGATACAAAACTTAGAATGCCTTATAAATCAAAATATATATGGGCTGCATGATGCGACTATAGGTTATTGATGATTTGAGAAAGTTGTAAAAGAAAGCTTGAGCTCGGTTCCTTGACGCAGGCTGCACATGCTATTCTCTCATCAAGTGATAATATTTTCACCCATCAGACTATTCTCAATTTAAACTTGTCTTTACTAATATGTCAAATTTGTTTTTCGATTTAGAATGCCCCATTATCAAATGGGCAAGAACAGAGGCAAGACAAAGGCATGTCATCCGTATGCAGTAGAATAGGGAGATGTAAGATGGCGCCGGAGAAGAAGGCAGACGTTTTACGTGCCCCCAGCCGATTGTGTTTTTTTGTTTGATACTTATTTTTTGTAACTTATTTTGTACATAATGTTGCCGCTACCATCTCTTATGACCGAAAATAACTTCTAGACATCAGGACTAAGATTACTCACCATGGAGGACTAGCAGAATCCTGAGTCTGACGAGCCCAACGCCAAGGATATACTGCTTCCTCGGGAACAGGCCCTGATCCCAGGCCCCGATCCCCATGTTCTGCGTAAAGAGGCAGAGAAAGAGGGGCCGAAGGTCGGGCTGCCTTCTTTGAAATCATAGGCAATCCAATAAACCTCCACTTCCCTCCATTCTGCTAGCAAACGTGCAATCTTTGGAGAATAAAATCGACTAGTTACCCAGAAGATTAAACGGGACATTAAAAACTGTAACATCTTATGCTTCACGGAGTGGTGGCTGAACGACGACAATATCGATATACAGCTGGCTGGTTATACGATGTACCGGCAGGATAGAACAGCGGTGTCTGGTAAGACAAGGGGCGGCGGTCTATGTATTGTTGTAAACAGCTGGTGCACGATATCTAAGGAAGTCTCGAGCTATTGCTCGCCTGAGGTAGAGTATCTCATAAGCTGAAGACCAAACTACCTACCGAGAGTTTTCATCTGTATTCTGTTGGGTTTGAGAATGTTTCTTTGCTAATTGTTAGGTTTGAGAATATGTTTCTTTGCTACACAGGAATATGTTTGAGCTAAGGCTGCTAAATTGTGGAACAATACAGTGAATTGTGCAAACACCTGGGGGCGGTTTCCCGGACACAGATTAAGCCTAATCCTGGACTAAAAAGTGCTTTCAATGGAGATTTTCCATTGATCTTGCAATTTAGTCCAGGATTAGGCTTAATCTGTGTCCGGGAAACCGCCCCCTGGTGTCTGGATAAGGGGCAGTATAACCTTGGGAGATAACAGTATGTTGAGCTAGGAACACATGAATAGAAAGATGTTGAGACAAACAGGACTGAGCCTGTGGCCTCAGTAACCCCGGACAACAAGCGCCAAGAGGCTGGGACCAGCCTGTGCGCCTACTATTGGCTAGGCAAGTCTAAACCACGCCCAGCCACTGTTCTGATAGGCCCATCCCGAGGTGGGAACTAAACTCTGTCAGAACATACTTATACCAATGCATTTAGCAGAAAGGGCAGTTTTCTGTTAACCCTGCGTGGTACTACATTGAACCCGTATATACGAAGATTGCATTTACCATTTATTGCTTGACTAATAATAAAAAACATAGAAGATTCTTGGTGACTCTGTCACCTTTTGTCCTGATACCAGATTTGATTTTCGCAACCCTAACAATTCTTGTAGCTGGTTACATACCACCACAGTCAGAGGCTGGCACTAAGACAGCATTGAATGAGCTGTATTCCGTCATAAGCAAAGAAGAAAATGCTCACCCAGAGCAGCGCTCCTAGTAGCCAGGGACTTTAATGCAGGGAAACTTAAATCAGTTATACCAAATTTTTATCAGCATGTTAAATGTGCAACCAGAGGAAAAAGAACTCTGGACCACATATACTCCACACACAGAGACGCATACAAAGCTCTCCCTCGCCCTACATTTGTCAAATCTTAACATAATTCTATCCTCCAGAGTCCTAGATCAATAAAAAAGTCATCAGATGAAGCAGATGCTAAGCAACAGGACTGTTTTGCTAGCACAGACTGGAATATGTTCTGGGATTCCTCCGATGGCATTGGAGTACATCACAGTGGTTCATCCTTTAAAAGTTGTGAGCTTGCACCGCAGGACTTAGAGGTATCCAGCATCATGGCTTCAGACCACCAGAAGGGGTAGTTAGAGCACTCATTATGCAAGGTTTTTATATGACCAATCATATCGAGTGGTTCCAATGACGAATTTGACGCAAGCCACCCGTCCCTGGGGATTTCAAAGATGTCTGACAAAACATGACTGTGGAACCAAATGTAAGTAGTTATAACGTCATAACGAGTCAAGCAAAAATTTTACATTTGATAGGAATATGTTAGTTAATGTAGAGACAAAGGTTTGTGCAATTCTTTTTGTCATAAGGTTAATTTACAAAAATCGCTATTTAGCAAGTTCTGACTAGCTACTTGGCCAGCTAGCTACTTGGTGTTATGACAGGAGAATCACTTTGTAATTCGTGTTGTTTATAATGTTTTAGGGACTCCTGAGAAAACCAGAAAACCAGGCTGTCGTCTTGTGAAACAGTGGACATAAAGAATCTAGATAGCTAATGCATTTACTGCAAATTGAATTACAATTGTGTAAGCTTGCCTTGCAATGCAGCTGAAGTAACATACTGTAGCTAGCTAACTATTAAGGGAATTGATCATTCACCCTAGAACTGTGGTATTGCTCATGCCTAATGCAGTATTTCTCCCAACAGGTGTTGAAACACACGGGAAACATGAGCGAGAGACTCTTTCTTTCTTGTGAGCGAATTATGGATATTACGCATTCACAGGCCACTACAGAGGAGCTTTGGTTCCTGACTCAAAGGGAATACCCTGCAATCTCTTTCCAAGCATTACTTATGGTGCCCTTCTACAGCTAATATCTGTGTTAAGTGGGAATCAGCGCTGTAGTCTGCATTAAATCCAAATATCGATCCAGGTTGGGTGTGACAGCAGAGATGTGGCATGCACTGTCGACCACTCCACCTGAATTTGACATGCAGCAAGCACACCAATCTCATTAGCTATTGTGAGTTTATTTTCAGATTCCCAAATGGTGGTCGACCCTGTGTTCCCTCATTAGCTTATTGTTATGGATGTATCCAAATAAATGTCACTAGAAATCAGCTTAAACTACTACAAATGCAGCTACTGTTATTCTAGCTGCACTGCTTGACGTGACTGTTAGTTAGCCGTAGCTGTTAGCTAGCAAGCAAGGGATGAGAACGTTGTCAGCCAGTATGGCAATGGAATATTTAGATACAGAACAATAAGACGGAACGACTGGGTCGCAGCAGCCCAAATTGCATCTCTCGCTCACATGGATCTTCCGATACCCGGTAATACTTAACGCCATATTATTTTGTCAGTGCCTAAAACCATACTACGATTGCATATGTAATACCACAACAGTTATACCGCGCTGATTTTGATCTAGACACACTTGACGTTAATGCCCATTAAATAACGAAGGAATGAAAGGTTTAATGGGGAAACTAAATACCAAGTCTGACTGGGTTGTTAAAAAGTGCTTTATATTGAAGTCTGCGCAAAGGGGACCATATAGTGCCTCTATTGAAGTAGGAACCTTTAACATGATGTAAGACAGGAGCTCTGCATAAAATCAGTGAGGATTAGGTTCCTTTGAGTACCATGTTATTTTTATTTTAAGACCATGTGGATAGAGGCACGGATTCGCTAGGGTGCTTCAAAAAATGTTCTCTTTTCATGTCAAAGTCAGATAAGAGTCATATCAGGGCTGGTATTTTTCTGCTCTTAAAATCGTAAATAAATCCTCCCAAACTGTCAACCATTATAGGCCTTATCTAGTTGTGATTAGCCACAAAAGAACAGAATACAGTACACATATTCACTCACAATTGCGCACATGTGCATGCGCGCGCGAGCACACACACACACACACACAGCTAAACTAAGCAAACAAATAAACATCCTCTCACTGTCTACTGCGTTTATTTTCAGCAAACTTAACATGTGTAAATATTTGTATGAACATAAGATTCAACAACTGAGACATAAACTGAACAAGTTCCACCCACATGACAAAAAAATTGAAAAATAATGTCCCTGAACAAAGGGGGTGTTAAATTGAAAAGTAACAGTCAGTACCTGGTGTGGCCATGATCTCCTCCTCATGGACTGCACAAGATTTGCCAGTTCTTTCTGTGAGATGTTACCCCACTCTTCCACCAAGGCACCTGCAAGTTCCCTGACATTTCTTGGGGGAATGGCCCTTGCCCTCACCCTCTGATCCAACAGGTCCCAGACGTGCTCAATGGGATTAAGATACGGGGAGATTGGATTGACAACAAGCTCAGTCCGATGATGCTGTGGCACACCGCCCCAGACCATGACGGTCGCATTACACCCTGTAATTCGGAAGTACGGAGAGTCTGACGTTCCCAAAGTAGGATATGCATATAATTGGTAGTATTGGATAGAAACACTGAAGTTTCTAAAAATGTTAAAATAATGTCTGTGAGTATAACAGAACTGATACGGCAGGCAAAAACCAGAGAAAAATATAATCCATCCGGAAAATGTGCTTTTTAGGTCACAGTCTTTCCAATGACTTGCTATTGATTTTAAAGGGAATTAGCTCCCAGATTGCAGTTCCTATGGCTTCCACTAGATGTCAACAGTATTTAGAAATGGTTTCAGGCTTGTTTTTTGAAAAATGAACAAGAAGTTGTTATTCTACCAAGTGGCTTTGGAAAAGGACAACACATTTTTGCGCGCGTGAATGGGTGCGTGCTCCTCGTTATTTTTCTTTCCTATTGAACATACTATTCTCCGTCTGAAATATTATCGTTTATTTAGATATTGACCACCTGAGAATTAGAAACATTGTTGGACGAACTTTACCGGTACATTTGGGATTTATTTTTCTGCATGTTGAATGACATGGCGCCAACTAAACTGACTTTTTGGGCTATGAAGGACTTTATCGAACAAAACGACCATTCTTTGTGTTCCTATGACCCATGGGATTGCAAACAGAGGAAGATCTTCAAAAGGTAAGTGATTTATTTTAATCGCCATTTTAAATTTTGTAACGCCCTGTGCTGGTTTGAATAATATGATGTTGTGGGGCGCTGTCCTCAGACAATCAAATGTTCTGCTTTCGCCGTAAAGCTTATTGTAAATTCTAAGCTTTTGAATGGTGTACAACACTTGTATTTTCATGAATGTTTAATATTACTATTTTTGTAATTTGGCGCACTGCATTTCACCGGATGTTGTCGTAGGTGGACCGCTAGCGTGCCACCGATCCCTAAGAAGTTAAATGGATTTTTATTTGGATTTCATGTAATGGACATACACAGAACAGTCCAATTTGAAATGAAAAAAAAAATAAAAACACTTGTTTCAAAAACTTTAAACAAATAAAAAAAACGGAAAAGTGGTGCGTGCTTATGTATTCACCCCCATTTCTATGACGCCCCTAAATAAGATCTGGTGCAACCAATTACCTTCAGAAGTCACATAAATTGTTAAAGTCCACCTGTGTGCAATCTAAATGTCACATGATCTCAGCATATATACACCTCTTTTGAAAGGCGACAGTCTACAGCACCACTAAGCAAGGGGCACCACCAAGCAAGCGGCACCATGAAGACCAAGGAGCTCTCCAAACAGGTCAGGGACAAAGTTGTGGAGAATTACAGATAAGGGTTTGGTTATAAAAAAAATCCAAAACTTTGAACATCCCATGGAGCACCATTAAATATGTAAAGAATATGGCACCACAACAAACCTGCCATTAGAGGGCCGCCCACCAAAACTCAGACCAGGCTAGGAGGGCATTAAATCAGAGAGGCAACAAAGAGACCAAAGATAACCCTGAAGAAGCTGCAAAGCTCCACAGCAGAGATTGGAGTATCTGTCCATAGGACCACTTTAAGCCACACTCCACAGACCTGGGCTTTACAGAAGAGTGGCCAGAAAAAAGCCATTGCTTAAAGAAATAAATAAGCAAACATATTTGGTGTTCACCAAAAGGAATGTGGAAGACTCCCCAAACAAATGGAAGAAGCTACTCTGGTCAGATGAGACTAAAATGTAGCATTTTAGCCATCAAGGAAAATGCTATGTCTGTCACAAACCCAACACCTCTCATCACCCCAAGAACACCATCCTCACAGTGAAGCATGGTGGTAGCAGCATCATGCTGTGGGGATGTTTTTCCATCGGCAGGGACTGGGAATTGAAGGAATGATGGAGGGTGCTAAATACAGGGAAATTCTTGAGGGAAACCTGTTTCAGTCTTCCAGAGATTTGAGACTGGGAAGGAGGTTGAACTTCCAGCAGGACAATGACCCTAAGCATACTGCTAAAGCAACACTCGAGTGGTTTAAGGGGAAACATTTAAAATGTCTTGGAATGGCCTAGTCAAAGCCCAAACCTCAATCCAATTGAGAATCTGTGACATGACTTAAAGATTGCTGTACAACAGCAAAATCTTGAAGGAGCTGGAGCAGTTTTTCCTTAAAGTGGCTAGATGTGCCAAGCTTATAGAGACATACCTCAAGAGACTTGCAGCTGTAATTGCTGCAAAAGGTGGCTCAAAGTATTGACTTTGGGGAGGTGAATAGTTATGAATGCTCAGTCCTATTTCTTCTTGGTTTCACACACAAAAAAAGGTTTTGGCCTCTTAATAGTAGGCATGTTGTGTAAATCAAATGATACAAACCCCGAAAAAATCAAATTTTAATTCCAGGTTGTAAGGCAACAAAATACAAAAAATGCCAAGAGGGGTGAATACTTTCGCAATACACTGTATATCTGTGAGAATATCCAAAGGTGCTTTTAAATAATAATAGTAATCGCTTGTTAAAAAAAAATTACAATATTTTGGAAAATGTGCAAGAAAAAGATCATTCTTGAACATGGGGTGAGACATTGTTACTAACTTGTAAATAAAGTCAGATTGTTATTTATTTCTGTTTTCAAAAGGGAGAGAAATCAAAAACCTACAGTCATATCATGGATCTCCCAAATCAAGGCTGGTGCAGGTATTGAACCATCATCTGTAGAAACACAGCTTGCACTGTAATGCATTGTCTTATGTCGTACAGCGCCTTACTGGCGCAACGGTCTAACTGGTCGGGAGTAGGCCACAGTACTACAGAAACACAGTAGCGCTTTGGGACCCAAAAGCACAATCAGTGCTCTAACTCCCCCTTGCGCTGGTCTGGAGCAATGAAATAGTGACGCAGGGTACCGTACTAAACCATAAATTTCCTCTAAGTCCTGCAGCATAATCGCAAAATTTTTGTGGAGCAACACTGTATAATCAAGACATGGGTGGAATAAATGATGTTTATCTTGAACAAATATAAATGAAACACGATTTATCACTATTGATGTTTATTGCCTTGAACAGAACAAATTGGAAGGACAAATTTTACATACAGTATTTTACGGAAATGATAAATGAGCCCCATTGAACACAAATTAACACCGGTCTACACACCACATGAGGGACAGAGTTTTACTGTGTGTGTTGCAAATGTATTTTTTGCACTTGATGCATGTGTACTGTGTCTTCCTGTCCTTCTTGGGTTCACACACATTGCAGCGCTTCTTGTTGCTACCGGCTGTAATCTAGAATGATGAAAACACAAGAGTTCAGGAATTTTACTAACATCTCACTCACAAATATAGTTACAGCAGGCCAAGCTAGGAGAGACAGACACACACATGCAGCAACATCACTCAAATGTACTTCCGGTATTGGAGTTGTTGGTTCTGGCGGATGGGGCACCAGCATCCTCCTCCTGAATCCTCCTCACAATGGCTGCAGAAGCTGGGCTCCTTGGGATATGTTGCCTCCTCTGGATTTGAAGTCTTACCAATGCCTTGCCCAGCTCCTCTGGAACTTCCCTCTGTTCCAATCTGGGTTACTATCTGGATACACAGATTCTCCCATCCCTATGCAGCGCACTCATGAGTTCCACATTTTTTCCTTTCTTTGGCATATAGGACACTAGGGGCGTGTTGTAGGGGTGTGTTGGCCGTGAACAAACTTAGAGGAATTGATAGATCTGATCTGTGTATTCAAAAGCTGAGTTGGGAGTTCTGGCTTGTTTTTTTTTCTACTAATCCTAACGTCGCCAGCTTCCGCTTGAGGTTCTCCTGTCCCAGCTTGTGGGAAGTTCAAAAGAAGACTTCATGTCCTGCACATAAGTAACCGCCATCCGCATCAGCCGTGGTTGCATCCTTATCACATTGGCAGCCATGGGAGTGGCTCATTCCTTGGGCACCATCCAGATTTCTCCTCCTGCAGGCTGCTGATGAGCTGGTTGCTGACGGGCTGGTCCTGGGGCTGGCTGAGGGTCAATCTCATCCTCTTCTTCCAACTCACTGTCAGACTCCGAATTGACAGAGACGTGATCGTGTAATGGGATTTTTAATGTTTGTGCTAGTAACTAATTTCTGTGTTCTATCCATGTGCTGTTCAATTAACCAATTGTTAATTGGTTAATTGATGTAAGTGTTAATGTAAGTGGCTGAGTGTACAAATCACAAACAATCAGTAGCTGCTATTTTGCGGTACACCCAGACCGTGTTTTGAGAAAGAATGACTGCGTTTTGAGAACAAACTAAAGATCTCAGTTTCAAGGTCTCAGCTTAGAGAGAAGTCTCGTGAGCTGTTGGTCTGTGACATGTTATGAAACAGTATTGGTCGTCACATGAATGAAACAAAAACGGTAATGATTAATTAATTATGCAAATACAACTTGTCTGAGTATAGCCGTATATAAGACAACAGTTGGGACTGCCCAAGAAGAGCTCCTGATTGACATGTGTACTATGCTGCATTGAGTTGGTTGGAACCTCAGCTTTCCAGTGGGGGGGGGTCTGCGAGGAAAACAGGTGGCGCATTTTATGAAGGTTGACAGAAATTCCTGTCTAAACAAAAGAGGACGAGGACCTGCCCAGACCAAACCCTTACTGTGAACTGCCCAGTAGGAGAAACATCATCCACAAACAATTAACCTTTTCATACGTGAGTTCCAAATATCTCTAACAGTCACCCCAGCGTGAGGTTTTTTATGCACGTGATGTTAGAATGCACTCACCATTCCAGAATGTGATTGTTACGCAACAGGACATTTAATCCACGCTGCCCTCGAACCAAGGCACGCTGCCTGTTTTTTTTATAGGCTGTTTCTAGTTTGAATTGAGGTGTGTTCCTCCTCATTAATTCACATAAAAGGCCTTTTTACTTTTGCGTACAATGAATTTTTTGGGAATTTCTGACCCTGACAAAATTCCCCTTGCACTTCACAATTGTTTGTGCAGTTGAAGTCTGCAGACATTTGCGCATCTCCCGTCAGAACTGAATCTGCACACACGTGTTCACATTTTCCGCCTGGTGCCCGCATCGCAGTCATTGTTTTCTTTACTTAGTGGCTGCAAATAACTTTGGAAATGTGTGTTTCTATCAAAGTAAGTGCCTTATTACCTTATAATAGTTTCTCTATGTCGAGTTGTCGTTTCTACTGTAGCTATGTATGGAGCATAATATATTGGTGTATATTCCTTATTACCACGGACACGCAAGGTAACGTTACTAATTTCATAACCTTTATGGTGTTATATTCAATCGTGTTTATGGTACATTCTTCTATTAGCTCTGTAAAATAATGCTAAATGCGTCAGAGAAGTATTAGCTTGTGTTGTGTTTTGTAGCGACTCTGGCCTTATGATTCCCAAGTGGCGTAGCAGTCTTAGGCACTGCATCTCAGTGCTAGAGACGTCACTATAGACACCCTGGTTCGAATCCAGGCTGTATCACACTCTGGCCATGATTGGGAGTCCCATAGAGCGGTGCACAATTGGCCTAGCGTCGTCCGAGTTTGGCGGTGTAGGCCGTCATTGTAAATAATAATTTGCTCTTAAATGATTTGCCTAATAAAAAAATATTCATTTGGCCTATCTCTGTTCTGCCCTGCCCCCTTTTGGAGCTCAACTGTTACTGTTGCTTACTGTTATAACTGAAATTTGTGATTTTGTAAATGCAATATATTATTTTTATAGCAGTGTTTATTATGTTACTTCTTTGTAATATTGTTTTATTGCTATATCCTGCTATTGTATTATAATTACTATATTCTGTACTTTCAGAAATCACAGACAAACAGTATTTGCCAATATCATAACTGGACATCTATCGAGCTGAAGATTGAGGCCAGCTTTTTTATGCTAGCGTACACTCCTTAACTTGTTAGGGATCACTGCACAACTTGACCATTTTGGAGAGCCTGGCGTGCCCAAAGTAAAATGCCTCCCATTCAGGCCCAGAAAATAGGATATGCACATATTTGGTACCATTGGATAGGAAACACTCTGAATTTTGTAAAACTGTTAACCATTTGTCTGTGAGTAAAACAGAACGGATATGGCAGGCAAAACCGAGGAATTTCTGTCCTGGAGAAAGTGGTTTTCACAGAGTGCCTCATTTGGAACCCCTCCCTCATGAAAATGCCCATATAAGGGCATATGAATGCAGTACCTATCGCTTCCTTTAGATGTCAACAGTCTCGAGACAGTGTTTTGATTCTGTTCAGATGAATTAGAGCAGAGAAGAAGAGGGAA
>QNTS01000863.1:459405-477900 GCA_003317085.1 Hucho hucho
AAGAGAATTCTATGAGTTATTCTTATACATTTTTTTTTATTTAACAGGCAGTGTTGTGTTTTTTTTCTTTCAGACGCATGAATCACAACGTGTACAAAGGGGGAATTACCGGTCCCCTGGAGCCCCTCGGTAAATATGCAAATGTATTTCCTTCACATGCCTGCCTGTAAAAGAGAAAAATATATTTTTGGTAATGGATGATAGTTACTTCAAATGAATTGAAGTTTTCCCCCACACAGAGTGATAGATATGTATTGCTGTTGTTTTCTTTGTTTTTGTTCTGCTTCAATAACAAATCTCACCCGAGATGGATGGTCGGTCCCTAAGGATTAGCCCTCTGACTCCCTGACCTTTAACTCTGCAGTGAGATTGCCAAGATGATAGGGGAGTATAAGCCATTTTAAGTTGTATAAGCCAATCAAATGTTGTGCTTTCGCCGTAAAGCCTTTTTGAAATCTGACAACTGTGATATTGCCAAGAAGCAGAGCTTTTGATTACTATGCAAAACTTGTATATTGATGAATGTTTAATAATTAAACTTTTGGATTTTGAATTTGGCGCCTTGCATTTCACCGGGTAGTGTCGGGAGTGGCGCAAGCGCCCCACTGCTCCCTAAGTAGTTATTAAACCATTCCATTATTCCATTCTAGCACTACACAGCTGATTAAAGTAAGCTTTGATTAGTTGAATCAGCTGTGTAGTGCTAGGGTAAAAACCTAAATGTGCACCCACTAATTAAGGAACTCTCCTCACCTGGTTGTCTAGGTCTTAATAAAAAGGAAAATCCAAAAACCCGCAGATACTCGGCGCTCCGTGGAATGAGTTTGACACCCCTGAGGTACATCATAGCAGAGAGTTGTGAAATTTATCACATCTGAGAAGTGTGAAGTTAGAAAACAAATGGAAAACACAGTTTGTGGTAGACATTGGTGTCTACCAAGAAATGCCAAGATAATGATTGTTACATAAGTATCTAGAGCAGGGATGGGCAACTCATCCACCGGGGCCAATTGCCCCAGCCCCAGCTAACACACCTGACTCCAATAATCAACTAATCATGATCTTCAGTTTACAACGCAATTCATTTAATCAGCCCTGTTTGCTAGAGATCAGGGAAAAGTGTGACACCACTCCGGCTCCCAAGGATTGGAGTTGTCCATCCCTGATCTAGAGCTAAAGTTGCGCATCTAGATTTAAACTTCAAGTCACATTGATTCTTGTAATAATGTGTTGTAGTCAAAGTGCCTTGAATCCCTATTCTGCTGACGATCAACCGTTTCATCTCATCTTATTTTCTGCTGAGAATGTGTCTTAGATCAGAGAAAAAAAAAAACAAAAAAAAAGTGTTTGACTTTAACTTTAAAGTGCTCTGAAGTTGAAAGGTTCAAGTGTGCATGTGTGGGATAGCATCCTTTGCTCCACTGTTTCATTTGAAGACTGTGTTGCTGTGAAGCTAGACACCCAGTAATGATTCCAGACAGGAAGGGTCAAACAGGAAGCAGCTCTCTGGGGACAGGGTATTTTGATGTCGGAGTAATGACTCCTCATAATACAAATATTTGCAGTTAATGTCATGTTGGATATCAATGTGAGTCATTCGGATATGTCTGGTCTCTTTTCATAATTTAGGTCAGTGGTTCCCAAACATGATGTCGGGACCCCAATAGGGTTCCACTGAAATTTAAATGGAAAATGTTATATCAAACAAATAATAACATTTTCAAATGGGTATAGAATACAACCTTTGTGTCAACTAAGATTTTTTTAAATTGTATTAGGGTACTCCTATGTCTACACTCTATGGTTTATACAGCGCCTTCAAAAAGGTTTCAGACCCCTTTACTTTTTCCACATTTTGTGTTACACCCTGAATTTAAAATGATTACATTTAGATGTCATTAACCTACACACAATACATCATAATGTAAAAGTGGAATTATGTTTATCGATTTAAAAGGGTTTTATTCATACAAAATTAAAAGCTATAACGTCATTAGTCAATAAGAGTTTAACTCCTTTGTTATGGCCTAAATATGTTCAGGAGTAAACATTTACTTAAGTCACAATACTATAAGTTGCATGATTTTTCAATGACTACCTCATCTCTGTCCCCCCCCCCCCACACACACAATTATCTGTAAGGTCTCATTTTCAAACACAGATTCAACCACAAAGACCAGGGAGGATTTCCAATGACTCACAAGAATGGCACTTATAGGTAGATCTGTACAAATAAAATAAAAAAACAGAGTTTGAATATCTTTGTGCACGGTGAAGTTATTAATTATACCTTGGATGTTGTATCAATACACCCAGTCACTACAAAGTTACAGGCATACTTCCTAACTCAGTTGCCGGAGAGGAAGGACACCGCTCAAGGATTTGATTATGAGTCGAATGAAACAGTTAGAGTTGAATAGCTGTTATGGGTGAAAACTGAGGATGGATCAACATTGTAGTTACTCCACAATACAAACCTAAATGAAGGAAGCCTGTGCAGAATATTTTTTTGCATCCTGTTTGCATTAAGGCACTAAAGTAAAACTGGAAATAATGTGGCAAAGAAATTAACTTTATGTCCTGAAGACAAAGTGTCATGTTTGGGGCAAATCCAACACATCACTGAGTACCACTTCATATTTTCAAGCATGGTGGTGACTAGGATGTTTTTAGGATAAAAAGAAACAGAATAGAGCAAAGCACAGGCAAAATCCCTGAGGAAAACATGGTTCTGTCTGCAGTCAAACAAACACTGGGAGACAAATTGACCTTTCAGCAGGACAATAACTTAAAAATTCAAGGCCAAATATACACTGTAGTTGCTTACCAAGACGACATTGAATGTTCTCTAGTGGAACACTTTTTTTCCCATATTACAATTATGCTAAAGTTTACGGAGATAAACAAATTCTAATAATATACGAGATGTATTTTTCTAGTATATCTTAAGTATACTATAAACATACTATCAACCTTCAATAAACTTATTAAAATTGTACTTTAAATTGTTTTTTCAGTATACTATAAACATACTATCAACCTTCAATACTACTCAGGTGTATTTAATACTACTCAGGTCTATCATTACACTTAAACAAAAATTGTCCTTCAATTTCAAACGCTTTAATTGTAATTCAGTATATTAATTCAAATTACACTTGGAGTTGTTTTTACATTTAATCATTGATTTCTTTTTTATAAAACTCTGCTTGTGAGTGATCAAGTACACTATAAATATACAGTGCCTTTCAAAAGTATTCATACCCCTTGTATTTCTTCACATTTTATTGTCTTAAAGGGATTAAAATGTATTTAATTGTAATTTGTCGTCAACAATGAACTCAAAATACTCTGTCAAGTGGAAGAAAAAAAATAGAATATACGATTCATAAAAATGTGATAACTGAAATAGAGCCATTGCATAAGTATTCAGCTACTTTAATTAGACAAGCCTAAATTAGTTCAGGAGAATAATTTGGCTTAACAAATCACAGTTACAATGTTACATGGACTCTGTGTGAAATAGTAAGGGGTTGATATGATTTTTTTAAATGACTAACCCTTCCTCTGCCCACCATACATACAACGTCTGTAAGGTCCCTCAGTCATGTATTGAATTTCAAGCACAGATTCAACTACAAAGACCAGGGCGTTTTTTTAATGCCTCATCAAATCAGAAATTTAATATATCTTTAAGCATGGTCAAGTTAATAGTTATGTTGTGGATTATGTATTAAACCACCCAGACACAAAGATACAATTGTCCTTCTGAACTGAGCTGCAGGACAGGAATGAAACTTCTCAGGGATGTCACAGTACCATGAGGCCATTGGTGGTTGTAAAACAGTTAGAGTTCAATGGCTGTGATGGGAAAAACTGAGGTTGGATCAGCAACATTGAAGTGACTCCACAATAATGATTTCAATGACAGAGTGAAAATAATATACAGACATACATATACAGAAAATATTCCAAAACATACCGTTGAAGTCGAAAGTTTACATACACTTAGGTTGGAGTCATTAAAACTTGTTTTTCCACCACTCCACAAATTTCTTGTTAACTAACTCTAGTTTTGGCAAGTCGGTAGGACATCTACTTTGTGCATGACACAAGTAATTTTTCCAACAATTGTTAAGACATTTCACTTATTCACTGTATCAATATTCCAGTGGGTCAGAAGTTTACATACACTAAATTGACTGCCTTTAAACAGCTTGGAAAATTCCAGAATATGATGTCATGGCTTTAGAAGCTTCTGATAGGCTAATTGACATCATTTGAGTCAATTGGAGGTGTACCTGTGGATGTATTTCAAGGCCTACCTTCAAATTCAGTGTCTCTTTGCTTGACATCATGGGGGGGGAAAGAAAAAAAAAAAAACTGCCAAGACTTCAGAAAAAAAAATTGTGACCCCAAACTTTTGAACAGTAGTTAAAGTACCAAGCAAACTCAGACAACACATTCTAAAAGTAAAAGAAATCCTTAGTTGACAAAGTTTGAATTCTATACCCATTTGAAGAGAAAAAAGCTATAATTTGTTTGATATGATAACATATTTTCTAAGGTAACCCAATTTAAATTTCAGGGGACCCCTATTTTCCGACATCGTGTTTGGGAACCACTGACCTAAATTATGAAAAGAGACCAGACATATCCGAATGACTCACATGAGAGCCCATTTAAATCCAACATGACATTAACTGCAAAAAAAAAATATTATGAGGAGCCATTACTCAGACATAAAAATACCCTGTCCCCAGAGAGCTGCTTCCTGTTTGAACCTTCCTGTCTGGAATCATTACTGGGTGTCTAGCATCACAGCAACCCAGTCTTCAAATGAAACAGTGGAGCAAAGGATGCTATCCCACATATGCACACTCAAACCTTTTAACTTCAAAACCCTTTGAAGTTCAGGTAAAAAAATATGTGTAGAGGTGTGGGCGTGTTCTCTCTGATCCTCAGCAGAAAATAAGATATGAAAAGGTTAAGCATCAGCAGAATATGGATAAGGCATTTTGACTACAACACATTATTATGAGAATCAATGTGAATTGAAGTTTAAATCTAGTTGTGCAACTCAAGCTCTAGATCAGGAATGGACAACTCCAATCTTCGGGAGCCGGAGTAGTGTCACACTTTTCCCGATCTCTAGCAAACACAGCTGATTAAACTAATTGCATTCTGAAAATCATGAATAGTTGATTATTGGAGTCAGGTGTGTTAACGGGCTGGGGAACAAGGCCCTGGTGGATTGGAGTTGCCCATCCCTGCTCTAGATACTTATGTAACAATCATTATCTTGGCATTTCTTGGTAGACACCAATGTCTACCACAATCACAAACTATGGATTTTTTTCTAACATAGTAACTTCACACTTCTCAGATGTGATCAATTTCTACTTTCACAACTCTGCTATGATGTACCTCAGGGTGTCAAACTCATTCCACGGAGGGCTAACTCTACTGGTTTTTGGATTTTCTGTTCAATTAAGACCTAGACAACCAGGTGAGGAGAGTTCCTTACTAATTAGTGACCTTAATTAATCAAGTACAAGGGTGGAGTGAAAACCCACAGACACTCAGCCTTTGTGAAATGGGTTTGACACGTGATCGAAAGCACCCTTGGCATTTGTCGTATTTTGTTTCCTTACAACCTGGAATTACATTTTTTTGGGGGGGTTTTGTCATTCGATTTACACAACATGCCTACCACTTTGAAGAGGCAAAATATTTTTATTGTGAAATAAACAAGACAAAAAAACTGACAACTTGAGCGTGCATAACTATTCACCCCCCCCAAAGTCAATACTTTCTCGAGCCACCTTTTGCAGCAATTACAGCTGCAAGTCTCTTGGGGTCTCTATATGCTTGGCACATCTAGCCACTGGGATTTTTGCCCATTCTTCAAGGCAAAACAGCTCCACCTCCTTCAAGTTGGATGGGTTCCGCTGGTGTACAGCAATCTTTAAGTCATACCACATATTCTCAATTGGATTGAGGTCTGGGCTTTGACTAGGCCATTCCAAGACATTTTAAATGTTTCCCCTTAAACCACTCGAGTGTTGCTTTATCAGTATGCTTAGGGTCATTGTCCTGCTGGAAGTTCAACCTCCTTCCCAGTCTCAAATCTCTGGAAGACTGAAACAGGTTTACATCAAGAATTCTTGTATTTAGCGCCATCCATCATTCCTTCAATTAGGGGGCATTGTTCGGAAGTACGGAGAGCTTGACGTGCCCAAAGTAAACTGCCTGTTACTCAGGCCCAGAAGCTAGGATATGCATATAATTTGTAGTATTGGATAGAAAACTATTTTAACTTCAATGTCTGAGTGTAACAGAACTGATATGGCAGGCAAAAACCAGAGGAAAATATATCCGGAAAATGTTTTTGATTGTCACAGTTTTTCCATTGACTTGCTATTCCCTATAGAGGGATTTAGCTCCAATATTGCAGTTCCTATGGCTTCCACTAGATGTCAGTCTTTAGACATGGTTTCAGGCTTGTTTTTAAGAAATAGAAGTTTTGACAAGTGGCGCTCTTCGTTATTTTTCTTTTCTATTGAACAGGCTATTCTCCATCTGAAATATTATAGTTTATTTACATATTAGGGTACCTGAGGATTGACTAGAAACATTGTTTGACTTGTTTGGATAAAGTTTGTAACTTTTTAAAGTTTCCTGTGTCTGTATATTGAACGAGTGGATTACTGAACAAAACGCACCAACCAGTTTTTGGGATATAAAGAGGGACTTTATCGAACAAACTGACCATTCTTTGTGTTCCTGGGACCCGTGGGATTGCAACCAGAAGAAGATCTTCAAAGGTAAGTGATTTATTTTATCGCTATATTTTATTTTGCAATGCCTGTGCTGGTTTGAAATATATTTATATGCAGGAAGTATGCAGGGCGCTGTCCTCAGATAATCAAATGCTATGCTTTTGCCGTAAAACGTACTGTAAATTGGACAAAGCGGTTCAATTACCAAGATTGGTGTACAACACTTAATATTACTATTTTTGTAATTTGAATTTGGCGCTCTGCAATTTCACCAGATGTTGTCAAATCGATCCCGTTATCCAATCCACAATGTCTTTTCTCTGGCCACTCTTCTGTAAAGCCCAGGTCTATGAAGTGCACGGCTTAAAATGGTCCTATTGACAGATACTCCAATCTCTGCTATGGTGCTTTGCAGCCCCTTCAGGGTTATCTTTGGTCTCTTTGTTGCCTATCTGATTAATGCCCTCCTTGCCTGGTCTGTGAGTTTTGGTGGGCGGCCCTCTCTTGGCAGGTTTGTTGTGGTCCATATTCTTTCATTTTTTTAATAATGGATTTAATGGTGCTCCATGGGATATTCAAAGTTTCTGATCTTTTTTTATAACCCAACCCTGATCTGTACTTCTCCACAACTTTGTCACTGACCTGTTTGCAGCGCTCCTTGGTCTTCATGGTTCCGCTTGCTTAATGGAGTTGCAGACTCTGGGGCCTTTCAGAACAGGTGTATATATACTGAGATCATGTGATACTTAGATTTCACACAGGTGGACTTTATTTAACTAATTATGTGACTTCTGAAGGTAATTGGTTGCATCAGATCTTATTTAGGGGCTTCATAGCAAAGGGTGTGAATACACTTGCGTGCATGAAAAAAACAATTTTTTTTCATTTCACTTCACCAATTTGGATTATTTTATGTATTCCATTACATGAAATCCAAATAAAAATCTATTTAAATTACAGGTTGTAATGAGACAAAATAGGAAAAACGCCAAGGGGGATGAATACTTTTGCAAGGCACTGTACTTTATAAAAATTCTACAGAGAGGAGGTGACATTTCACAGTTCTTTAAGGCAGGGTTTCCCAAACTCGGTCGTGGGTCCCCCTGGGTGCACATTTAGGTTTTTACACTAGCACTATACAGCTGATTCAATTCATCAAAGCTTGATGATGAGTTGGTTATTTGAATTAGCTGTGTAGTGCTGGAATGGAATAATGTCTGGTGTGGAGTATAATAGGTTGAATGGAGTGAATAGAATGGTATCAAACACATTCACTCCATTCCAGCCATTATTATGAGCCGTCCTCCCCTCAGCAGCCTTCAGTGCTGCACACACATTGATCCGTTAATGTAAGCTTCAGATGTCAAGCTTATGTAATTGTATTCTTAAAGGGCTATTCCACCACTTTCCAACCTCATTTTCATTATCTCCAGCACAATTCTACTGTCTGCATACTGTATTTGAAAACGATGCATTTCTACATTTTGTATAAAATAAATATAAAGTTAAAAAGTTATTCCCGATGACATAATAAAACGTTTTAAAAACATTGATTTTAAAACACTATACAATTTGCAGTGATGTGGGGAACCAAAAAATACCCTCCCTTTGGCTAGAAACTCATTGCAGGTTTTGAAAATCCCAATTTTTCTTACTTTTAATCCTACCCTGTGATGGCACAGAGAAGCATTTTTTAGGACCTTTCTTCTTATATTTGTTTCCACAGATCTTAGAAACACACCGTTTTTACAAATGTAGACACTTTTATGGTGCTGGAAGTAATGAATATGACGTTGAAAATTGGCTGGGATTTCATTATATTTCTGCTTTATCAAAAACAGGCCCACAATGTTGAAAATGAATGTACTTTTATGGATTTGTTGTATAAAAAACATTCCCTACACCCTTCTGTTAGGTTAAAGAGCAGTCAGAAATTATTCTTCGGCATCTTCCATTTTCTTTTACAAAACAGAGGTGATTGGTTGTCCATTCTTCTGTGTCGTCCTCACTATTTTAAAATAGCTCTTTTTTAGTGTTGATTGCCATTATAAAATACTTAAATAAGGAACATCTCAGCATTTAAACATCTCAGCTTGGAGAAAAATTATGAAAGGAATTTTCTACTGATAGTGAAGTTTTACATACTGTATGAACCAGGCAATTATGCCAAGAGTGTGCAAAGCTCTCATCATGGCAAAGGGTAGCTACTTTGAAGATTCAGAAATATTAAATATATTTTGATTTTTTTAACACTTATTTGGTTACTACATGATTCCATATGTGTTATTTCATAGTATTGATTTCCTCACTATTATTCTACAATGTAGAAAATGTTAAAAATAAAGAAAAACCATTGAATGAGTAGGTGTGTGCAAACTTTTGACTGGTACTGTAAGTATTCAGACCCTTTGCTATGAGACTCGAAATTGAGCTCGGGTGCATCCTGCTTCCATTGATCATCCTTGAGATGTTTCTTCAACTTGATTGGAGTGCACCTGTGGACAATTAAATTGATTTGACATGATTTGCAAAGGCACAGTTTGATATGAAATGTTTGATATGCTGCTTTTCATGAAAGTTCTGAACCCTGACTTTTGTTTTTCGGGAGGCATTACATCTTTCAGGATGTCATAACGCCCGGTCGGAGTAGATTAACACGAGAGGAGTCAAAGGTACATGTCAAATCTTTGGACACTGTGTTAACTACCCTCCAGACGAGTTTCAATGCCATACAACTCTCCTTCCGTGGCCTACAACTGCTCTTAAACGCAAGTAAAACTAAATGCATGCTCTTCAACCGATCGCTGCCCGCACCAGACTGTAAACTCTCCTTCCAGACTCACATCAAACATCTCCAATCTAGAATTGGCTTCCTATTTCGCAACAAAGCATCCTTCACTCATGCTGCCAAACATACCCTCGTAAAACTGACCATCCTACCGATCCTCGACTTCGGTGATGTAATTTACAAAATAGTCTCCAATACTCTACTCAACAAATTGGATGCAGTCTATCACAGTGCCATCCGTTTTGTTACCAAAGCCCCATATACCACCCACCACTGCGACCTGTACACTCTCGTTGGCTGGCCCTCGCTTTACACTCGTCGCCATACCCACTGGCTCCAGGTCATCTACAAGTCCCTGCTAGGTAAAGCCCCGCCTTATCTCAGCTCGCTGGTCACCATAGCAGCACACACCCGTAGCAGGCGCTCTAGCAGGTATATCTCACTGGTCACACCCAAAGCCAATTCCTCCTTTGGCCGACTCTCCTTCCAGTTCTCTGCTGCCAATGACTGGAACGAACTACAAAAATCTGAGACATTTATCTCCCTCACCAGCTTTAAGCACCAGCTGTCAGAGCAGTTCACAGACCCCTGCACCTGTTTATAGCCCATCTGTAAATAACCCAACCAACTACCTCATCCCCTACCATATTTATTTATTTATCTTGTTCCTTTGCACCCCAGTTTTTCTACATTGCACATTCATCTACTGCACATCTACCATTCTAGTGTTTAAATGCTATATTGTAATTACTTTGCAACCATGGTCCATTTATTGCCTTACCTTCCTTGTCCTATCTCATTTGCACTCTTTGTATATAGATTTTTTTTTACTGTATTATTGACTGTATGTTTGTTTTACTCCATGTGTAACTCTGTTGTTTTATGTGTCGAACTGCTTTGCTTTATCTTGGCCAGGTCGCAGTTGTAAATGAGAACTTGTTCTCAACTTGCCTACCTGGTTAAATAAAGGTGAAATAAATAAAATAAAATAAAATAGGGGCACACCATTTTTGGACATTTACTTTTTGACAGAAACCAGAAGGTGGAGACAAAGAGTACATATTTAATTGATACTTTTTGACAGACACTGGATTTAGAACACAGCGATATACAGCCAGTACATAGACCATGTGCATATCAAGTGCTATGGGATAAGAACATCATGAAAACCACAGAGTGACAAGGGTCCTCATAGGCAGGATATGATACGTGTTTGTTCAGTCATAGGAACTGTCTGCAATGGTGAGATTCTTCTAACTGTCCTATTTCTTTCAGGCAGCTGGATGGAAAAGCAGAAGGCCACACCAGAAACCATTACAGAACTTCACGCCTTTCTACACAGAACATTGTGTCCTTCTTCAGTCTGCCTGTATCTCAAATCTAAAGGTGAGAGTGCACCCACATCATGGTGAATTATGAAAATCATGTGAGGGTGCATTTGAACTATATGTACAGGAAATGTGTAATCATTCAACATAAATACAATAAGAAACATACAACTTGTAAAAGCTGAATTTTGGATCAGTCATTCATCCTTCAAATTCTAAGGCTAAATTATTTTAAATTCAGATTTCTTCTGGCTCTTCAACAAGGATTTGTACATGCCAACCATAATCCATATCCCTCAGTGTAAGTTGTTCAAATTAGCTATGTTGCCTGTTGTGATTATTTTCCAGTTTTTGACACAGTTTGGATGGCTTTGATCCACTCCTTCCTCTCCTCGGCTGTAGTTGCTTGTAAGAAATAGTGTGTGTCATCTGAAGTGATGATCTCAAAGAGATTCCCATCAACATCATACCTCTTGGCTGAGCCAAGAAACAATGAAGAAGAAAAAATTGTCAAGAGTTAAAAGGGAATTGCTAACAGTAAACAGTACACTTCATAGTCCTAGGCCTAGATTCAATCAGATCAAGCATTAACCGGGATAGCAGACAGCCGCATAGTGGATGTTTTGGCGGTGTCAGAGGTGGAACTGGGTTGGAGCAGTCAAATCGGTGAGCAGCTGCTCTTGTGATCATGGTCACGAAGCCACACACACCCCATTCATGTAGTTCAGAATGAGAAAATGTAGGCCATAATGCCACTCAAATTGAAAAATCATGAAACAAAATAATTTGGATTTCTACAATCCTAATCAAGGTGTAGATTATATGTCACATTCCAGTGTTTTCAAACTTGTAAACAAGGCTGCATGGGCAATGGCATCTTTGGGTATAATGCCTGGAGCCACTTGTGGATTGGACAGCTCTAATTCAGTTCCACCTTTGACACCGCCAAAACAACCGCAATGAATCGAGCACTAAGTCACAGTGAGTGCACTTACATGCATACATTAATGTGCTTATTGTGGGAGATAGTCAGATTAATATAATAGTTTGATTACAACGTTTACATGCCTTACAAGAAGAACGATTACCCTAATAAACCTATTTATATGGACACATCAAAAAACAGGCTACCTTATGGCATTCTGATTTTTGCAGAAAATCTAAATCAAATAAATGTTCTACCACAGCGACCATTTTATTTTCGGGAAGCATATTGGATTTTGAGTTCGGACATTTAAAGTTTGTATTTGAAAATACTTCTAAGACGCATACATTGTTTTTCCGAACTCACTTCACTCATGCTAAAGAGGAAGGCTCTCTTGGCTGGTGCTAGAAAATGGGCAGATCAAATACATCACTGGAACGCCGATTAAGGTGTTTATATTTGTACAGTGGCAAGAAAAAGTATGTGAATCCTTTGTAATTACCTGGATTTTTGTATGAATTGAAGTCACAACAATAGACAAACACAGTCTGCTTAAACTAATAACACACAAACAATTATACGTTTTCATGTCTTTATTGATCGCACTGTGTAAACATTCACAGTGCAGGGTGGAAAAAGTATGTGAACCCTTGGATTTAATAACTGGTTGACCCTCCTTTGGCAGCAATCAGACCTTCACAATGGTCAGGAGGAATTTTGGACCATTCCGCCTTACAAAACTGTTTCAGTTCAGCAATATTCTTGGGATGTCTGGTGTGAACCACTCTTGAGGTCACTCACAACATCTCAATCGGGTTGAGGTCAAGACTCTGACTGGGCTACTCCAGAAGGCGTATTTTCTTCTGTTGAAGCCATTCTGTTGTTGATTTACCTTTTGTGTTTTGGGTCATTGTCCTGTTGCATCACCCAACTTCTGTTGAGATTCAATTGGCGGACAGATAGCCTTACATTCTCCTGCAAAATGTCTTGATAAACTTGGGAATTATTTTTTCCATCAATGATAGCAAGCTGTCCAGGCCCTGAGGCAGCAAAGCAGCCCCAATCCATGATGCTCCCTCCACCATACTTTACAGTTGGGATGAGGTTTTGATGTCGGTGTGCTGTGCCTTTTTTTTCTCCATACATAGTGATGTGTTTTCCTTCCAAACAACTCAACTTTAGTTTCATCTGTTCACAGAATATTTTGCCAGTAGTGCTGTGGAACATCCAGGTGCTCTTTTGCGAACTTCAGACGTGCAGCAATGTTTTATTTTGGACACCAGTGGCTTCTTCCATGGTGTCCTCCAATGAACACCATTCTTGTTTAGTGTTTTACGTATAGTAGACTTGTCAACAGAGATGTTAGCTTGTTCCATAGATTTCTGTAAGACTTTAGCTAACACTCTAGGATTCTTTTTAACCTCATTGAGCATTTTGTGCTGAGATCTCTTTTGTTCAGGGCATGGTTCACATTAGGCAATGCTTCTTGTGAAAGCAAACTTACAGCGTTTTTTGTGTAGGGCAGGGCAGCCCTAACCAACATCTCCAATCTCGTCTCATTGATTGGACTCCAGGTTAGCTGACTCCTGACTCCAATTCACTTTTGGAGGTCATTAGCCTAGGGGTTCACATACTTTTTCCAACCTACACTGAATGTTTTTAAATTATGAATTCAATATAGACAAGAAAAATACAATAATTTGTGTGTAATTAGTTTAAGCACACTGTGTTTGTCTATTGTTGTGACTTAGATGAATATCAGATCAGATGTTATGACCAATTTATGCAGTTATCCAGGTAATTCCAAATGGTTCACATACTTTTTCTTGCCACTGTACTAATAATGTTTTAATCGACGTATTCTTACTTCGATGTTGAACTTACGCTAATTAAGATAAGCAGAGTAAGGTGTTTACATGACTATTGCATAATCTGCCTGCTGCCATAATCAGTTTAATATTGAATTATTACTGTGCATGTAAACATACTCAGTGAGACAGTGTGGGATTTGGATCGGTGTATGTCCACCCCCCAGTAATTAACTCACCCTCAGGAACAAACTCCACCGCTGTGATCACAGACCCTCGCAGGTGGATAGAGCCCAAAGGGTTCTCATCACCCTACAGAAAGAGAGGGTGGGGAAGGGGGAGAAAGAGTCATTGAGGGCAAAGAAAGAGAGAAAATAACAGATTAGCTAGAGAGACAGTCAGGATGGAGATGAATGAAAGACATTAGCCAAGAGCGAGGGAAAGATTGAGAGACACATTTTTCATGTTATGTTCTTGAAAAATTATATTGAAATTGAAAATAATTTTGTGTCATGTTCAACTCTGCTCTAATCCTGTACCTTGGTGGGGTCGTAATAGTGAATATAAGCAGGATCATCCCGGAGGATGAACTTCCGCACGTTCCAGTTTTTCCTCCGATGACCCTGGGGTAAAAAAAAAAAAAGAGCATGGAAACATAGTTCTCAGAAACAGAAGCGTCCATGAGGCTATCAGTTGTGAAAACAGCACCGACCACATATATGGTGATGTGTGTGGGGTACTTTCACTTCCTCAATCGAGGACATCCTTTTATCACTTTACACAATATCTGCCTGCAGATTCCCTTTTTAAGTATGGAATAAAGCATCATTCAGAACATCCCAAAATATCAGATCCGGTAATAATCACAATTGTTCATCACCTAGATATTCAATGAGTGTTTACACAGTGTTTCCAGTCTTACCTGTTTGAGTAAGCAGCCCTGTTTTATTATGTTACCCCTAAACTCCTCCTTCACAATCACATCTTCATCACTGGAGTAGCCTTCACAGAAAAACCCACTGTCTGCCTGCAACACACCATACAATGTAAATAAACATTTGGATACAGTATTATCTCATAATTTAATACTCACTTATAATACATTATAGCTTTTACGTACAATACCAGTCAAAAGTTTGAACACACCTACTCATTGAATGGTTTTTATTTATTTGTACTATTTTCTACATTGTAGAATAATAATGAAGACATTAAAACTATGAAATAACATATATGGAATCATGTAGTAACCAAAAAAGTGTTAAACAAATCAAAATATATGTTATATTTGAGATTCTTCAAATAGCCACCCTTTGCCTTGATGACAGCTTTGCATACTCTTGGCATTCTCTCAACCAGCTTCATGAGGTAGTCACTTGGAATGCATTTACATTATCAGGTGTGCCATGTTAAAAGTTAATTTGTGGAATTTCTTTCCTTCTTAATGCGTTTGAGCCAATCAGTTGTGTTGTGACAAGGTAGGGGTGGTATACAGAAGATAGCCCTATTTGGTAAAATACCAAGTCCATATTATGGCAATAACAGCTCAAATAAACAAAGAAACAATAGTCCATCATTATTTTATAACATGAAGGTCAGTCAATCAGGAAAATGTATTCAAGTGCAGTCGCAAAAACCATCAAGCACAATGATGAAACTGGCTCTCATGAAGGAAGGAAGACCCAGAGTTACCTCTGCTTCAGAGGATAAGTTAATTAGACCAGCCTCCGAAATTGCAGGCCAAATAAATGCTTCAGAGTTCAAGTAACAGACACATCAAAACCAACTGCTCAAAGGAGACTGCGTGAATCAGGCCATCATGTTTGAATTGCTGCAAAGAAACCACTACTAAATGACAACAATAAGATGAAGAGACTTGCTTGGGCCAAGAAACACGAGCAATGGACATTAGACCGGTGGAAATCTGTCCTTTGGTCTGAGATTTTTGGTTGCAACTGCCGTGTCTTTGTGAGATGCAGAGTAAGTGAACGGATGTTCTCTGCATGTGTGGTTCCCACCGTGAAGCATGGAGGAGGAGGTGTGATGCACCATCAAATCACCCGACCTCAATCCAATTGTGACGGTTTGGGATGAGTTGGAAAAGCAGTGCTCAGCATATGTGGGAACTCCTTCAAGACTGTTGGAAAATCATTCCAGGTGAAGCTGGTTGAGAGAAGGCCAACAGTGGGCAAAGCTGTCATCAAGGGTAGCTACTTTGAAGTATCTAAAATATATTTTGATTTGTTAGACTTTTTTGATTACTACATGATTAAATATGTTTTATTTCATAGTTTTGATGTCTTCACTATTATTCTATAATGTATAAAATACTACAAATAAAGAAAAACCCTTGAATGAGTGCGTGTGTCCAAACTTTTGACTGGTACTGTACATACAGTACATGTATGTTTCTAACAACAGAAGTGTTCAAACATATCCCAGTCTGTGTGGTCTTCTAGCAAATGACCACTATATCTCCATATCTTTTAGCATATATGGAATAATATATACTGAGACTAGCAGCTACATTACCAACAACAACAATCAACCCATCCACTCACAAAGTAATAGAGTGCATCTGGGTCATCGAGGACGGCAGACTCTGCCCCTCCCTCGACCGCCTCTTTGGACACGTCCCCTGCGGGCTGCAGGAAACCGTCATTCAGGAGTCCTGTAGCCAACATCAGACCCTCAGGCCTGTTCCTGGCCTTGTCCTTAGAGATTAGCCAGTCCACCACCGTAACACCTGCAGAGACATGCATAAAGAAGATAGATCATACCAATTTTGATTATCTCAATGAGACTCAATGACTCAAAACAAGTTAAATGAAATACACTGTCACCTAAGTCCTAATACATTTATGTGCTATTGTACCTGTGAAGCAGTGATTGTAGACTCTCCTCTCCTTCTCCAGCTTCAGCTCTTTGACACCATCCTCCTGGTCTCTCATTAGAATGTACAGCTCACTGAGAAAAGGCAGACAAGAAAGCAGACAAGACTTCGTAAGTTATCAAATGACTTAGTTCCAATGACCTGTACGTAGCTCATGTAAGCGTAGTCATGGATTATAGGTAGTTTGTATTTCAGGTCATAGGTCATACCTGAGGTTGATGGTATCAGGGAGGCGAATGGACCTCCTTGTGGACTTCCTGGTGAACTTTCTATCCCCCTGCAGACAGGTGATGACCCTCTTGATGTCCTTCACCCAGGACTCTCTCTCCTCCAGGTGGGATGCCTGGAAGTAATGGTCCTGGTTCTTGGCCGTTCTCAGCTTAAAAACAAACTTCAAGAAAATGGCAATGTTGCATTACATGGGGGGGGGGGGGGGCACTACAGTAATGATAGACACTTACACTCATGTTTAATACTGAAAGGTGACGTGACCGTACCGTCCTCTTGCTGAAGTCCTGACAGGGGTTGGTCAGAACAGCTCCCTTCAGTGGGATCATTCCTTTGGGAGTGTTGTCTGTCTTTCTCTTGAAGAACTCCACCCCATCTTCAGACAACACCACCCACACCACCTTCCATGAGTTCAGCACTGTGCCCTGAAGAATAAAGGAGGAAATGTACATGTTGATAGAATTTGTAATCACATTGTAATTGCGTAGTCATTGAGTTGAGCGGATTTTGTTATTACACAAGTTAATCTGTCCCTATACCACAGATATTCCACAACCGCTCAAGTCTGTTACTACAATACCAATAAAATGCAATTAGAAACATGTACAGTTGAAGTCAGAAGTTTACATACACCAAATACATTTAAACTCAGTTTTTCACAATTCCTGACATTTAATCCTAGTAAAGATTCCCTGTTTTAGGTTTATTTTAAGAATGTGAAATGTCAGAATAATAGTAGAGAGAATTATTTCTTTCAGCTTTTTATTTCTTTCATCCCATTCCCAGTGGGTCAGAAGTTTACATAAAATCAATTAGTATTTGGTAGCATTGCCTTTAAATTGTTTAACTTGGGTCAAACGTTTCGGGTAGCCTTCCACAAGCTTCCCACAATAAGTTGGGTGAATTTTGGCCCATTCCTCCTGACAGAGCTGGTGTAACTGAGTCAGGTTTGTAGGCCTACTTGCTCGCACACGCTTTTTCAGTTCCCCCCACAGATTTTCTATAGGATTGAGGTCAGGGCTTTGTGATGGCCACTCCAATACCTTGACTTTGTTGTCCTTAAGCCATTTTGCCACAACTTTGCGAGTATGCTTGGGGTCATTGTCCATTTGGAAGACCCATTTGCGACCAAACTTTAAATTCCTAACTGATGTCTTGAGATGTTGTTTCAATATATCCACACAATTTTCCTCCCTCATGATGCCATCTATTTTGTGATGTGCACCAGTCCCTCCAGCAGCAAAGCACCCCCACAACATGATGCTGCCACCCCCGTGCTTCATGGTTGGGATGGTGTTTTTCAGCTTGCAAACCTCCCCCTTTTTCCTCCAAACATAACGATGGTCATTATGGCCGAACAGTTCTATTTTTGTTTCATTAGACCAGAGGACATTTCTCTAAAATGTACAATCTTTGTCCCCATGTGCAGTTGCAAACTGCAGTCTGGCTTTTTTATGGTGGTTTTTGATCTGTGGCTTCAAAATCAAATCAAATTTTATTTGTCACATACACATGGTTAGCAGATGTTAATGCGAGTGTAGCGAAATGCTTGTGCTTCTAGTTCCGACCATGCAGTAGTATCTAACAAGTAATCTAACAAATTCACAACAACTACCTTATACACACAAGAGTAAAGGAATGAATACGAGTATGTACATATAAATATATGGATGAGCGATGGCTGACCGGCATAGGCAAGATGCAGTAGATGGTATGGAGTACAGTATATACACATATATATAT
>QNTS01000863.1:486644-513086 GCA_003317085.1 Hucho hucho
TGAAGTGAAATGGAAAAAATTACTTGTTTCAAAAAATAAAATAAAAAATAAAAAAACAGAAAAGTGGTGCGTGCATATGTATTCACCCCCTTTGCTATGAAGCCCCTAAATAAGATCTGGTTCAACCAATTACCTCCAAAAGTCACATAATTAGTTACTTAAAGTCCACCTGTGTGCATTCTAAGTGTCACTTGATCTGTCACATGATCTCAGTATATATACACCCGTTCTGAAAGGTCCCAGAGTCAGAAACACCACAAAGCAAGGGGCACCACCAAGCAAGTGGCACCATGAAGACCAAGGAGCTCTCCAAACAGGTCAGGGACGAAGTTGTGGAGAAGTACAAATATCAGAAACTTTGAACATCCCACGGAGCACCATTAACTACGTAGGGAGTGGTGGGGCGCTCCTTGGAGAGCTCTTTGGTCTTGGCCATGGTGGAGAGTTTGGAATCTGATTGATTGATTGCTTCTGTGGACAGGTGTCTTTTAAACAGGTAACAAACTGAGATTAGGAGCACTCCCTTTAAGAGTGTGCTCCTAATCTCAGCTCGTTACCTGTATAAAAGACACCTGGGAGCCAGAAATCTTTCTGATTGAGAGGGGGTCAAATACTTATTTCCCTCATTAAAATGAAAATCAATTTCTAACATTTTTCACATGTGTTTTTCAGGATTTTTTTGTTGTTATTCTGTCTCTCACTGTTCAAATAAACCTACCATTAAAATTATAGACTGATCATTTCTTTGTCAGTGGGCAAACGTACAAAATCAGCAGGGGATCAAATACTTTTTTCCCTCACTGTAGGTTATATTCAAATTGTTATTTTTACTTTGTGGGCATGAAGGCCTAGACTGGGGCCATAAACATGGAATCACCATTTTAGGGAGGTTGAAGGGATAATACATATCAAGCCTCAACAGGGGTTGCCCAAAGACACAAAAAGAAAAGGAAAGAAAATTTTTGAATAGTCCACAATTCACCATGGATAGACCTTAGGTTGAAAAGATACATGACACTTTAAGGCTCAGTTCAAATGACGTGTGGAAACTGTCCATTAGGAAAACATATATATGAAAGGTTTAGAAGCCACCTGATCATGATGTACTCACTAGGGTTAAGTTAGACTTTTCCATGGACAACACTGTGTATTTAATATGGTGTATGAAGTATTCGTTGTTCATTTTTACATTGTAAATATTAACTTAACCCTCAAACTACCAACATATTTTAAGTACATGGATTACCAGATGGGGTCAAGAAGAAACAACTGGAAAATGCAACAATCATAGTAAAATATCAACTTAATTCTTATCAAAACATTGTTAGTAGACATGTAAAAAATGTTATCAGATAAAAATAAAACTGACTGTTATTTTAGCAAAATGGCAGTTAATTAGCATATTATGTCAAGTGAAAATAGGCTTATTCCCCTTATATAATTAGCAGATTTTTTTCCAAAGTACAATCCACATTACTGCTCAAATGCAGATTTACCATAATTTGATTGTAGTATGATTTTTTTGTTGTTGAAGTAAATGTTTTTGGTGCCGACAGACATGGCAGCTCTGCTACTAGCTCCTAAGCAACTTTGCAGTATTTTGTTTTTTTGTGTGGTATTTCTTACATTATTATTAACGCTTGCATTTAGTTAACAAAGCAAATTTGAGGAAAACGCTAACGAAGTTCTATCAACACATTGACTGTAATACTCACTTAGGGAAAACACTAGACCACTGCTACTTGCCTTTTTGAGATGCCTACAAGGCCCTCCATGCCCTCCCTTCTGCAAATCAGATCACAACTCCATTTTGCCCCTCCCTTCCTATAGGCAGGAACTCAAACAGTAAGTACCCGTGCTAAGGTCTCTTCAATCGGAATCCATGTTTCAAGATTGTTTCGGACTGGGATATGTTCCGGGTAGCCACTGAAAATAACATTGACGCTTACAGGAGATGTTAGGGGATGTTGTATAGTGTATAGGGGATGTTGTTCCCATGGGGACTATAAAAACCTATCCAAACCAGAAACCGTTGATAGATGGCAGCATTCGCACAAAACTGAAAGCACAAACCGCCACATTTAACCATGGCAAGGTGACTGGGAATATGGTTGAATACAAACAAAACGTCATTACAGAGACAAAGTGGAGTCGCAGTTCAACGGCTCAGACATGAGACGTATGTGTCAGGGTCAACAGACAGACAATCACGGAATACAAAGTGAAAACCAGCCACGTTACGGACACCGACATCTTGCTCCCAGACAAGTAAAACACCTTCTTCGCCCGCTTTGAGGATAACACAGTGCCACCGACGCGGCCCCCTCCCAAGGACTGTGGGCTCTCATTCTCCTTTGCGCAACGTGAGTAAGACATTTAAGCATGTTAACCCTGTCAGAGAAAAAATTGCAAGATTATGTTAAAATACTTTTATTGCATCATGGTGTTTTTATTCAACAGAATAGTGTATTTTGTTAACTATTGTGTGTATGTTCTACTGAGGATGGAGCCTCTTGGAGATAACACTGACAGGAGATGTCTTTTGGGTGATTAAAACCTAAAGAGCATTCCAAAGCATGAGTTAATGTTTCTGTTCTATATGGTACCAGAGAGAGATGGTTCCAGTTTGGAGTTGGAGGGCCAGACACTGGTCTATACAATGAAAACTGTTGACACAGCAGATGCTGTCTGCTATGTATTATAGATATCTTTCATACAGATCTTAACCTTGTGACCCATTTTATATATCTGTTGTTCATCATGTAGGTTGAAAGGGGTGTATCTTTGCTATAAAAGATCTCAGTAGCCTCTCAACGGATCATCAGAAACGGTGAATCGTTGACAAGCCGTTGCTATTGCAAAGCTCTTACTATTAAATATGTATTTTAAGTATAACTCTGACTTGTGTGATAAGTTTGTCTCTCCTCATTTAACCACCACAACCCTCGCAAGGCTGCCGGCCCAGACAGCATCCCTAGCCGCGTCCTCAGAGAATGCGCAGACCAGCAGGACGGAATGTTTACGGACATATTCAATCTCTCCCTATCCCAGTCTGCTGTCCTCACTTGCTTCAAGATGTCCACCATTGTTCCTATAACCAAGAAACCAAAGGATCATATCACCTCTACCTTACCTGACACCCTAGATCCACTTCAATTTACTTACGCACTGTACACTGCCCTTTCCCATCTGGAAAAGAGGAATACCTACGTCAGAATGCTGTTAATTGACTATAGCTCAGCCTTCAACACCACAGTACCCTCCAAGCTCATCATTAAGCTCGGGGCCCTGGGTCTGAAACTCCGCCCTGTGCAACTGGGTCCTGGACTTCCTGATGGGCCGCCCCCCAGGTGGTGAATGTAGGAAACAACACCACTTCACTGATCCTCAACACAGGGACCCCACAAGGGTGCATGCTAAGCCCCCTCCTGTACTCCCTGTTCACCTATGACTGCGTGGCCATGCACACCTCCAACTCAATCATCAAGTTTGCAGACGACACAACAGTATTAGGCCTGATTACCAACAATGATGAGACAGCCTACAGTTAGGAGGTCGGGGCCCTGGCAAAGTGGGGCCAGGAAAATAAACTCTCTCTCAACGTCAACAAAATGAAGTCGCTGATCAGGGACTTCAGGATACAGCAGAGGGAGCACGCCCCTATCCACATCGACGGGACCGCAGTGGAGAAGGTGGAAAGCTTCAAGGTCCTCGGCGTACACATCACTGACAGCCTGAAATGGTCCACCCACACAACCAATGTGGTGAAGAAGGCGCAACAACGCCTCTTCAACCTCAAGAGGCTGAAGAAATTTTGCTTGGCCCCTAAGACTCTCAGAAACGTTTACAGATGCATAATTGAAAGCATCCTGTCGGGCTGTATCACCGCCTGGTATGGCAACTGCACCGCCCACAACCGCAGGGCTCTCCAGAGGGTGGTACGTTCTCGCCAATGCATCACCAGGGGCACACTGCCTGCCCTCCAGGACACCTACAGCACCCGATGCTGAAAATATAATATAAAGGAAATCAACCACCCGAGCCAAGGCCTGTTCACCCTGTTATCATCGCGAAGGTGAGGTCAGTACAGGTGCGTCAAAGCTGGGACCGAGAGACCGAGAGACTGTCCAGAGGGGGCGGAGGAACCTCCCGCACCTCAGACTCCTGGAGCGGGCCAGCCACCACCGGCCTGAGGAGAGACACATGGAACGAGGGGTTAATATGGTAATCAGAGTGAAGCTGTAACCTATAACAAACCTTGTTCACTCTCCTCAGGACTTTAAATGGCCCCACAAACCGCGGACCCAGCTTCCGGCAGGGCAGGTGGAGGGGCAGGTGGAGGGTCGAGAGCCAGACTCACTGCGGTGACGGTCTGCGTTCTCTTTTTGATGCAGCACGGCCCGCTGAACGTGAACACAGGTAGCTTCCCATGTCTCCTCCGCGCACCTGAACCAGTCGTCCACCGCAGGAGCCTTGGTCTGACTCTGATGCCAAGGCGCCAGAACCGGCTGGTACCCCAGTACACACTGGAAGGGAGAAAGGTTAGTGGATGAGTGGTGAAACGAGTTCTGTGCCATCTCGGCCCAGGGCACAAACGCCGCCCACTCCCCCTGCCGGTTCCGGCCATAAGACCTGCAGAAACCTGCCCACATCCTGGTTTACTCTCTCCACCTGCCCATTACTCTTGGGGTGAAACCCCGAAGTAAGGCTGATTGAGACCCCCAGACGTTCCATGATAGCCTTACAAACCCTAGACGTGAACTTGGGACCTCGATCAGACACTATATCCTCAGGCAGCCCGTAGTGCCGGAAGACGTGCGTAAACAAGGCCTCCACAGGCTGTAGGGCCGTAGGGAGACCGGGCAGAGGGAGGAGACGACAGGACTTAGAGAACCGATCCACAACCACCAGAATAGCGGTGTTACCCTGTGAGGGGGGGAGATCGGTAAGAAAATCCACCAACAGGTGCGACCAAGGCCGTTGTGGAACAGGTAAGGGGTGTAATTTCCCTCTGTGCAGGTGCCTAGGAGCCATACACTAAGCGTACACCGAGCAGGAGGAAACATAAACCCTCACGTCCTTAGCCAAGGTAGGCCACCAGTACCTCCCGCTCAAACAGCGCACTGTCTGACCGATCCCAGAATGACCAGAGGAGGGTGACGTGTGGGCCCAATAAATCAACCGGTCACGGACAGCAGACGGGACGTACAGACGCCCAGCGGGACACTGGACGGGAGTGGGCTCTGCATGTAACGCCTGCTCAATGTCCACATCCAGCAGGAGGCTGGGAGTATGGGAGTGGGATCCATGGGCCGCTCCTCTGAGTCATACAGCCGGGACAATGCATCTGCCTTCACGTTCTGGAAGCCTGGTCTGTAGGAAAGGGTGAACACAAAACGTGTGAAAAACATGATGTACTCCAGATTGCGGTGGTCAGTCCAGATGATAAAAGGGTTTTGTGCCCCATCAAGCCAATGTCTTCACGCCTTCAGAGCCTTTACAACAGCCAACAGCTCCCGGTCCCCCACGTCATAGTTTTGCTCCGCTAGGCTGAGCTTCTTTGAGAAGAAGGCACAGGGGCGGAGCTTCGGTGGCGTACCCGAGCGCTGAGAGAGCACGGCTCCTATCCCAGCCTCAGACACATCCACCTCCACTATGAACGCAAAAGAGGGATCCGGATGGGCCAGCACTGGAGCCAAGGTAAACAGAGCCCTCAGGTGACCAAAAGCCCTGTCCTTCTCAGCCGACTACTGCAAACTCACCGGACCCCCCTTCAGCAGTGACGTAATGGGACCCGCTACCTGACCAAAACCCAAGAAACCGCTGCACCTCCTTTACCGTGGTGGGAGTCGGCCAATTACGCACAGCTACAATGCGGTCACTCTCCATCTCCACCCCCGAGGTGGAAATGCGATACCCTAGGAAGGAGACGGACTGTTGGAAAAACAGACACTTCTCAGCCTTGACGTACAGGTCATGCTCCAACAATCATCCAAGCACCCTGCGCACCAGGGACACATGCTCGGCGCGTGTAGCAGAGTATATCAGAATGTCATCAATATACACCACTACACCCTGCCCGTGCAGGTCCCTGAAAATCTTGTCTACAAAGGCTTGGAAGACTGATGGAGCATTCATCAACCCGTACTGCATGACGAGGTACTCATAATGCCCTGAGGTGGTACTGAATGCCATCTTCCACTCGTCTCCCTCCCGGAGACGCACCAGGTTGTAAGCGCTCCGGAGATCTAGTTTGGTGAAGAAGCGCGCCCTGTGCATTGACTCAATTGCCGTGGCGATGAGAGGTAGCGGGTAACTCTACCTCACCGTGATCTGATTTAGACCTCTATAGTCAATACACAGGCGCAGACCTCCATCCTTCTTCTTCACAAAAAAGAAACTTGGGAGGCGGGTGATGTGGAGGACCGAATGTACCCCTGACGCAGGGATTCGGAGACATATGTTTCCATAGCCACCGTCTCCGCTTGTGACAGAGGATACACGTGACTCCTGGGAAGTGCAGCGTCTACCAGGAGATTTATCGCACAATCCCCGTGTCGATGGGGTGGTAATTGAGTCGCCTTCAGCCAAATTGGCATATTCAGGGGGAATGCGCACAGTGGAGACCTGGTCTGGACTTTCCACCATGGTAGCACCAACGGAAACCCCTAAACACCTCCCCGAGCACTCTCGCGACCACTCCGTGAGAGCCCTCCGTTGCCAAGAAACAGTGGGGTCATGAAAAGCTAACCAGGGTAGGCATAGCACAACGGGAAATGCAGGAGAGTCAATGAGGAAGAGACTAATTCTCTCCTCGAGAGACTAATTCTCTCCCCCATGCGTCACCATATCCAGAGGAGCGGTGACCTCCCTAATCAACCCTGACCCTAATGGTCGACTATCTAAGGCGTGAACGGGGAAAGGCACATCCACGGGAACAATGGGGATCCCTAAACTATGGGCGAACGATCTATCTATAAAATTCCAGCCACGCCTGAATCGACGAGTGCCTTATGCTGGGAATGCGGGGAAAATTCAGGAAAAATGACATACAAAAACATTTGTGCAACAGAGGACTCTGGGTGAGAATGGTGCCGGCTCACCTGAGGTGACGCCAGAGCGCCCTGCCTGCTGCCTCGATACCCAGAGGAACCAACCCGGCACCGACCGACAGTGTGAACTCCCTCCCAACTCCATTGGTATCGGAGAGGGAGTGCGGGGGGATGAAACCAACAGACCCGATCTGAACGCCCGCGGGTAGCCAGCAGGTTATCCAGCTGGATGGACAGGTCCACCAACTGGTCGAATGTGAGGGTGGCGTCTCTGCATGCCAACTCCCGACGGAAGTCCTCGCGCAGACTGCAGCGATAATGGTCGAACAGGGCCTGGTCATTCCATCCCGCGCCGGCAGCCAGGGTCCGAAACTCCAGGGCGAAGTCCTGGGCGCTCCTCGTCCCCTGCCTTAGATGGAAGAGGCGTTCACCCGCCGCTCTACCCTCGGGCGGGTGGTCGGAGACTGCCCGTAAACGGCGGGTGAACTCCTCAAACTGGTCCAACGCCACATCTCCCTCTCTCCACACGGCGTTGGCCCACTCCAGGGCTTTCCCGGTGAGGCACGAGACGAGGGCGGACACCCTCTCACGGCCCGAAGGAGCCGGGTGGACAATTGCCAGGTATAAGTCTAGCTGCAATAGGAACCCCTGGCAGTTCGCTGCCCTCCCATCGTATTCCTGGGGAAGGGAGAGACGAATCCCGCTGGAACCAGGAGAAGGAGGGGCGAGTAGTGGAGACCCCGGTTGTGCTGTTGGAGGCGCTGGTAGAACTCCCTGTCTCTCCCAGCGGTCCATTGTCTGGACAACGCTGTCCATGGTGGTGCCTAGATGGTGGAGCAGTGCTCCCGGACGCGCTCCTCCACCCCTATTCCCGGGGTACCAGCTCCTGCTGACTCCATATAGTGGGTCCAGAAATCTGTAATGCGTGCGTACTGGCGGATTAGAAGTCATGCGCAGGAGAGCAAAACTGTGTTACACAATGGTGCGGTTTATTAATGAAAACCCACCGAACAAACAATCAATTTGGGTAAAAACCCCATTACACACCAAATGAACGTGCACTAGCATTTACAAATAACAATTCCGGACAAGGACATGGGGGAAGCAGAGGGTTAAATAAGCAAAATGTTATGATGGAATTGAAACCAGGTGTGTGGGAAGACAAGACAAAACAAATGGACCGCCGAGCACCGCCCGAACAAGGAGAGGAACCAACTTCGGCGGAAGTCGTGACATTTATATATTTGTTAATTCCATTATTTTACTTTTAGATTTGTGTATTGTTGTGAATTGTTAGATACTACTGCACTGTTAGAGCTATGAACACAAGAATTTCGCTACACCCGCAATAACATCTGCTAAATATGTGTGTGACCAATAAAATTAGATTTGTATTACTTGTTTCCTATGTATTTGTTAAAACATTGCGAATAGTGATTTATCCATTGATCCTGAGAGACGGTGAACACAAATATAGCTTAGTGTAAAAAAATTGTTTTACTTACCCTACAGCCAGCATTAGCATTGCTACTAGTGAAACATTGGCAGTGGTAGGGCTTATGGCAGGATGCTTCAAAAAGCATGCCCAAATCCTCAGTCACTTCAAACCAACTGTTATAGCAACCAAAATACCATAACAAGTTGCACATATAGAATAATGGAGGGGTTTATAGGAATTATGGTATTTACGGTGGGGTCTGAAATGATTTACACTCTTGATAACGATGAACAAAAAAAATATTTTACTGTATTTTACTGTATGTAAAAAAATTGGGAAATTATGTTATTTTACACTAATACAATTGCTCAGTGAAAGAGATTTTGTTTAACAAGCAAGCCATTTTTTTAAATACATTGACACCAATGTTTTCAACACCATTTAATACCTCACCTTGTGAGTATAACGGCACTGAGCCTTTTTCTCACTGAGCACTGAGCCTTTTTTCTGTCATCCAACAAATGTAAATGCCTGTAATTTGCTAAAAGGCATTGGCACACATTGGAACCGGTGCTTTGGTCAAATTATACATCAATAGAGCTCTTTGGCCACACACGTGGTGCGTTTCGCGTCGAAACTCACTGGCCAATCAGCATTCAGGGCTCAAACCAACTTTTTCACTCCGGACGCTTTATCTGGACGTGTTTCGTCAGGACCTCCACCAACCGAAGCTAAGTAGTAACACTAACATGATGCCTTCTAATTGCTGTCGCTGTACTCATAATATACAGGAGAACGGTCACCTTAAGGCAAGGATAGCTGTGCTGCAAGCCCGGCTTCAGACGCAATCGTTAGGCAAGGGAAATGTAAGTGTAGGAAAGGATGAAACAGCGTCTGTGCCACCAGTAAGTACAGATAGTCGTAGAAATCCCCTCGCACAGTCCCCGCAGCCGGACAATTTTCTCACGGCTTCTGGAAGGAAATGCTGTAGCAATGCTCAACCGGTGTCGCTCATTCAGCCGACAGAAACTTTCAACCGGTTTTCCCCATTAAGCAGCGGGTCGGAGTCAGAGGACGAGCCTTCTCTGGTCTCTACTCCTCCCGTTACGGGGTCTGAGATGCCGAGGCCTCCCACCATTAGCACTGACAAATTGAAAACTCTAGTCATTGGCGACTCCATTACTCGCAGTATTAGACTTGAAGCGAATCACCCAGCGATCATACACTGTTTACCAGGGGGCAGGGCTACCGACGTTAAGGCTAACCTGAAGATGGTGCTGGCTAAAGATAAAACTGGCGAGTGTAGAGAGTATAGAGATATTGTTATCCACGTCGGCACCAACGATGTTAGGATGAAACAGTCAGAGGTCACCAAGCGCAACATAGCTTCAGCGTGTAAATCAGCTAGAAAGATGTGTCGGCATCGAGTAATTGTCTCTGGCCCCCTCCCAGTTAGGGGGAGTGATGAGCTCTACAGCAGAGTCTCACAACTCAATCGCTGGTTGAAAACTGTTTTCTGCCCCACACAAAAGATAGAATTTGTAGATAATTGGCCCTCTTTCTGGGACTCACCCACAAACAGGACCAAGCCTGGCCTGTTGAGGAGTGACGGACTCCATCCTAGCTGGAGGGGTGCTCTCATCTTATCTACGAACATAGACAGGGCTCTAACTCCTCTAGCTTCACAATGAGATAGGGTGCAGGCCAGGCAGCAGGCTGTTAGCCAGCCTGCCAGCTTAGTGGAGTCTGCCACTAGCACAGTAAGTGTAGTCAGCTCAGCTATCTTTATTGAGACTGTGTCTGTGCCTCGACCTAGGTTTGGCAAAACTAAACATGGCGGTGTTCGCCTTAGCAATCTCACTAGAATAAAGACCTCCTCCATTGCTGCCATTATTGAAAGAGATTGTGATACCTCACATCTCAAAATGGGGCTACTTAATGTTAGATCCCTCACTTCCAAGGCAGTTCTAGTCAATGAACTAATCACTGATCATAATCTTGATGTGATTGGCCTGACTGAAACATGGCTTAAGCCTGATGAATTTATTGTGTTAAATGAGGCCTCACCTCCTGGTTACACTAGTGACCATATCCCCCGCGCATCCCGCAAAGGCGGAGGTGTTGCTAACATTTACAATAGCAAATTTCTATTTACAAAAAACAAAAAAACGACGTTTTCGTCTTTTGAGCTTCTAGTCATGAAATCTATGCAGCCTACTCAATCACTTTTTATAGCTACTGTTTACAGGCCTCCTGGGCCATATACAACGTTCCTCACTGAGTTCCCTGAATTCTTATCGGACCTTGTAGTCATGGCAGACAATATTCTAATTTTTGGTGACTTTAATATTCACATGGAAAAGTCCACAGACCCACTCCAAAAGGCTTTTGGAGCCATCATCGACTCTGTCGGTTTTGTCCAACATGTCTCCGGACCTACTCACTGCCACAGTCATACTCTGGACCTAGTTTTGTCCCGTGGAATAAATGTTGTGGATCTTAATGTTTTTCCTCATAATCCTGGACTATCGGACCACCATTTTATTACGTTTGAAATCGCAACAGATAATCTGCTCAGACCCCAACCAAGGATCATCAAAAGTCGTGCTATAAATTCTCAGACATCCCAAAGATTCCTAGATGCCCTTCCAGAATCCTTCCACCTACCCAAGGACGTCAGAGTACAAAAATCAGTTAACCACCTAACTGAGGAACTCAATGTAACCTTGCGCAATACCCTAGATGCAGTTGCACCCCTAAAAACAAAAAACATTTGCCATAAAAAACTAGCTCCCTGGTATACAGAAAATACCCGAGCTCTGAAGCAAGCTTCCAGAAAATTGGAACGGAAATGGCGCCACACCAAACTGGAAGTCTTCCGACTAGCTTGGAAAGACAGTACCATGCAGTATCGAAGAGCCCTCACTGCTGCTCGATCATCCTATTTTTCCAAGTTAATTGAGGAAAATAAGAATAATCCAAAATTTATTTTTGATACTGTCGCAAAGCTAACTAAAAAGCNGAAAAAGCTGTTGCGCAGCAACTCACTGCCTTCCTGAAGACAAACAATGTATACGAAACGCTTCAGTCTGGTTTTAGACCCCACCATAGCACTGAGACTGCACTTGTGAAGGTGGTAAATGACCTTTTGATGGCGTCAGACCGAGGCTCTGCAACTGTCCTCGTGCTCCTAGACCTTAGTGCTGCTTTTGATACCATCGATCACCACATTCTTTTGGAGAGATTGGAAACCCAAATTGGTCTACATGGACAAGTTCTGGCCTGGTTTAGATCTTATCTGTCGGAAAGATATCAGTTTGTCTCTGTGGATGGTTTGTCCTCTGACAAATCAACTGTAAATTTCGGTGTTCCTCAAGGCTCTGTTTTGGGACCACTACTGTTTTCACTATATATTTTACCACTTGGTGATGTCATTCGGAAACATAATGTTAACTTTCACTGCTATGCGGATGACACACAGCTGTACATTTCGATGAAACATGGTGAAGCCCCAAAATTGCCCTCCCTGGAAGCCTGTGTTTCAGACATAAGGAAGTGGATGGCGGAAAATTTTCTACTTTTAAACTCTGACAAAACAGAGATGCTAGTTCTAGGTCCCAAGAAACAAAGAGATCTTCTGTTGAATCTGACAATTAATCTTGATGGTTGTACAGTCGTCTCAAATAAAACTGTGAAGGACCTCGGCGTTACTCTGGACCCTGATCTCTCTTTTGACGAACATATCAAGACTGTTTCAAGGACAGCTTTTTTCCATTTACGTAACATTGTAAAAATCAGAAACTTTCTGTCCAAAAATGATGCAGAAAAGTTAATCCATGCGTTTGTAACTTCTAGGTTAGACTACTGCAATGCTTTACTTTCCGGCTACCCGGATAAAGCACTAAATAAACTTCAGTTAGTGCTAAACACGGCTGCTAGAATCTTGACTAGAACCCCAAAATTTGATCATATTACTCCAGTACTAGCCTCTCTACACTGGCTTCCTGTTAAGGCAAGGGCTGATTTCAAGGTTTTACTGCTAACCTACAAAGCATTACATGGGCTTGCTCCTACCTATCTTTCCAATTTGGTCCTGCCGTACATACCTACACGTACGCTACGGTCACAAGACGCAGGCCTCCTTACTGTCCCTAGAATTTCTAAGCAAACAGCTGGAGGTAGGGCCTTTTCCTATAGAGCTCCATTTTTATGGAATAGTCTGCCTATCCATGTGAGAGACGCAGACTCTGTCTCAACCTTTAAGTCTTTATTGAAGACTCATCTCTTCAGTAGGTCTTATGACTGAGTGTAGTCTGGCCCAGGAGTGTGAAGGTGAACGGAAAGGCACTGGAGCAACGAACCACCCTTGCTGTCTTTGCCTGGCCGGTTTCCCCTCCACTGGGATTCTCTGCCTCTAACCCTATTACAGGGGCTGAGTCACTGGCTTACTGGTGCCGTGGCGGAGATCTTGTGGGCTATACTCGGCCTTGTCTCAGGATGGTAAGTTGGTGGTTGAAGATTTCCCTCTAGTGGTGTGGGGGCTGTGCTTCGGCAGAGTGGGTGGGGTTATATCCTGCCTGTTTGGCCCTGTCCGGGGGTATCGTCGGACGGGGCCACAGTGTCTCCCGACCCCTCCTGTCTCAGCCCCCAGTATTTATGCTGCAGTAGTTTATGTGTCGGGGGGTTAGGGTCCGTCTGTTATATCTGGAGTATTTATTTTATCTGGTGTCCTGTGCGAATTTAAGTATGCTCTCTCTAATTATCTCTCTCTTTCTTTCTTTTTTCTTCTTCTCTCTCTCGGAGGACCTGAGCATTAGGACCATTCCTCAAGGCCTACCTGGCCTGATGACTCCTTGATGTCCCGAGTCCACCTGGCCGTGCTGCTTCTCCAGTTTCAACTGTTCTGCCTGTTTTATGAACATTTTAAAATCTTGTCCATGTTCTGTTATAATCTGCACCCGGCACAGCCAGAAGAGGACTGGCCACCCCTCACAGCCTGGTTCCTCTCTAGGTTTCTTCCTAGGTTTTGGCCTTTCTAGGGAGTTTTTCCTAGCCACCGTGCTTTTACACCTGCAGTGCTTTTACACCTGCATTGCTTGCTGTTTGGGGTTTTAGGCTGGGTTTCTGTACAGCACTCTGTGACATCAGCTGATGTAAGGGGGGCTTTATAAATAAATTTGATTTGAAACCACCCAGTTGATCATTTTTTATTTATTCTTTTATTTCACCTTTATTTAACCAGGTAGGCCAGTTGAGAACAAGTTCTTATTTACAACTGCGACCTGGCCAAGATAAAGCAAAGCAGTGCGACAAAAAACAACAACACAGAGTTACACATGGGATAAACAAAAGTACAGTCAATAACACAATAGAAAAATCTATATACAGTGTGTGCAAATGGAGTAAGGCAATAAATAGGAGGTAAGGCAATAAATAGGCCAATAGTAGCAAAGTAATTACAATTTAGCGAATTAACACTGGAGTTATAGATGTGCAGATGATGATGTGCAAGAAGAAATACTGGTGTGCAAAAGAGCAAAAAAAGTTATTAAAACAATATGGGGATAAGCTACAGTGAGGGAAACAAGTATTTGATCCCCTGCTGATTTTGTACGTTTGCCCACTGACAAAGAAATTATCAGTCTATAATTTTAATGGTAGGTTTATTTGAACAGTGAGAGACAGAATAACAAAAAAATACAGAAAAACACGTGAAAAATGTCAGAAATGGAATTGCATTTTAATGAGGGAAATAAGTATTTGACCCCCTCTCAATCAGAAAGATTTCTGGCTCCCAGGTGTCTTTTATACAGGTAACGAGCTGAGATTAGGAGCACACTCTTAACACTTTTAGAAACCTCAGAGTGTTTCATATCCAATAGTATTAATTATGTACAGGCACTCAGGCTCAGAAAATAGGATATGCACATAATTAGTACTATTGGATAGGAAACACTGTGAAGTTTCTAAAAGTGTTAACATAATGTCTGTGAGTATAACAGAACTGATATAGCAGGCGAAAACCCGAGGAAAATCCATCCGGAAATGCAGATTTTGGTGACCTTTGCTCTGTTTGACACTCTCCCCATTGACTTCAAGGCAATCCAGATCATGGATTGCAGTACCTATGGCTTCCACTAGATGTCAACAGTCTATATACAAAGACTGGGAGTGATTGGAGTAAGAGGAACGGATAGGAACAGGAAATGGTAAGGGGACCTGAAATGTCAACAAGAGTCTGGGTGCGCGCCCCACTTTATTTTACTTATATAACGTTTAGGTGACCATCCGAGTGAAATATTATCGCTAATATTCATAAAAGGATAGCTAAGGATGCATTATAACTGGTATTTGATTTGTTTAGGAAAAGGTTATAGGTATATTTGAACGCGTTTTCTTCACGTTTCAATGGGCGATTCGACGTTGGATTTTCTGAACATAACGCGCCAACCAAACTGAGATTCATGGGTATAATAAATGACTTTTTCTAACAAAAGAACCATTGGATGTCTTCGTTGGACACTTGGGAAGCCCTCAGCAGAAGTTCTTCAAAAGGTAAGGGATTTGTTTTCGCTGTGAAATGGGTTTTGTGTGAACCGCGCTGGTTTATGAATTTATGCTAATGCATAAATATTGGAGGTACTATCCTCAAACAATCAAATGTTGTGCTTTCGCCGTAAAGCCTTTCTGAAATCTGACAATGCTGTGATATTGCCAAGAAGCAGAGCTTTTGATGACTATGCAACACTTGTATATTGATGAATGTTTAATAATTAAACTTTTGGATTTTGAATTTGGCGCCTCACATTTCACCGGGTAGTGTCGGGAGTGGGGCGCTAGCGCTCCCTAAGTAGTTAAGAAGGAAAGAAATCCAACAAATTAACTTTTAACAAGGCACTCCTAGGGATAACTGGAGCGCTAGCGCCCCAATACCGACACTACAAGGTGAAATGTAAGGTGCCAAATTCAAAATCCAAAAGTTGAATTATTAAACATTCATCAATATCCAAGTGTTGCATAGTCATCAAAAGCTCTGATTCTGGGCAATATCACAGCGTTGTCAGATTTCAAAAAGGCTTTACGGCGAAAGCACAACATTTGATTGTTTGAGGTTAGCACCTCTCATATTTATGCATTAGCATAAATTCATATCCAGCGCGGGTCACACAAAACCCATATAAGAGCTAAAATAAATCACTTACGTTTCGAAGAACTGCTGAGGGCATCCCAAGTGTCTAAACAAGAGAATTAATGGTTCTTTTGTTAGAAAAAGTAATTTATGATATCCATAAATCTCAGTTTGGTTGGCGCGTTATGTTCAGAAAATCCACCGTCGAGTCGCCCGTACAGTTAAGAGAAAGCGTTCAAATTATACCTATCAACTTTGCCCAAACAAATCAAACATCATTTATAATGCATGCTTATGTATCCTTTTATGAATATTAACGATTATATTTTACACGGATGATATCCTAAACGATATAAGATGAAAATAAAGGGGAATGCGCACACAGTCTCGCGCCCAGGAAAAGTTATTGACATCCGTGGTCCCTTCACTATTTCTTCTTCTATTCGGTTCTGTTCAATGATAAAGCCTTGAAACTATGTCTAAAGACTGTTGACATCTAGTGGAAGCCATAGGTACTGCAGAAATTCCTTGGGTTTTTGCCTGCTATATCAGTTCTGATACTCACAGACATTATTTTAATGGTTTTAGAAACTTCAGAGTGTTTCCTATCCAATAGTACTAATTATGTGCATATCCTAGTTTCTGGGCCTGAGTGGCAGGCATTTTACTTTGGGCACGCCAGAATCTCCAAAACCGTCACCACTGCTGATGATGCCTAAAGAGTTAATTGAAATGCATTCCAGGTGACTACCTCATTAAGCTGGTTGAGAGAATGCCAAGAGTGTGCAAAGCTGTCATCAAGGCAAATGGTGGCTACTTTGAAGAATCCAAAATATAAATCTATTTGGATTTGTTTAACATTTTTTCCGTTACTACATGATTCCATATGTGTTATTTCATAGTTTTGATGCCTTCACTATTATTCTACAATGTCAAAAATAGTAAAAATAAAGAAAACCCCTTGAATGAGTAGGTGTGTCCAAACTATTGACTGGTACTATATATGTTGTGATAATTGTGTTGTTTGCTCTATAACCTGTTAGTTCATATGCCTTGCGACCGTGATATAGGCCTTCAGTATATAGACACAGTGGCAGAATAAATTCAACCACACCTTTGTTTCATCACAAATCCGGAGAGCAACCTCTGTCCGGTGAAGTCCACAAAGCATTTTGCATTTAACAAACAGTTACATGCAACAACAAGAAAAATCTGAAAAAAATCATAATAACATGAAAATAACAACTAAGATAAATATGAAGAAGAAAAAAACAGTTACATGACCTACAGCATGGTCAAGTAAGTGAATGTATCTGACATTTTCTGACAGCTTAACAACTATTGATTGAGAACCACAGAGAGTTACCGCAAGTCGCAAAGAAAACACGAGCTGCCTCCACTATTCCAGCACCATTTCAACTTCAACATTTCAACATAAAAAAATCACCTATGCTTAGACTAAGACAGTGACAACTAAAAGATACCAAAAACGATTTAGTCCAATCAACGTAGCTAAATATGATTTGGCTGTCCATGTTTCTGATTTCTCTATATCTCTCTGTATGTGTGTGTGTGGAAGTAGAAAAAAACATGTTGACTCACCTTACTTGCAAAGAAACGACAATGCCATCCTCCTGTCTTTCAAGTTATCGAAACAGTCTATGACTCTCTCATTCAGTAAGCTTTTTGTTGTCATATGCTATCTGGCTAAAATGCTTGCTCGCTAGCCTTACTTCCTTTCATCAAACAATGCGCCAGGCCAGCTAGTCAAGATAAGCCTTGCTACTACATCAATCTACATATTCAACTTCCATTCTCTCAGGCCAGGTGCACAATGTATGAATTTATGGTTGGATCAGAATCACCGTTACAATCAATGGCCAGTATGAAGAATTCGGTTAAATCCACAAGTCCAAATCTCTATCTCCATCCATGGCTAATTTAGTAAATTACTAATAGTAGCTAGCTAGTTAGCCTCCGAAGATGATGTGATTGGTGTGCAGCCAAATCCAATCTGGCTTTCATGTACTCTTTTTTTGGGTGTGCCAGGACCATTCACAGTTGAACTCACTCAGTGTAGCTCAATGCTGATTGGCTATTATTTTAAACTTTATTTATCAAATAAAGGCCAAATGCTCGCTGGCTTCCGTTGCATTCAATGTTACGGGTGGCAACAGTGTCATACTCTTTTTGACCAGCCAGCATCAGATAGGCTTAGATGGGCTACACATACAGAGACAGAGGGCCGCTGTTTCGCTCACTTGGATGCTTTCTTCAGTGAGATACATTCAGCCTCTTGAGAATTGAAGGAAAATAATTTTTAAACATTTTTTGGGGAGGAAGCATTGCATCCCTTGGCCTCCATGAATACACGCCACTGATAATCAACCCTGTTACGGTCATGCTATTCTCAGTTTTGACAGAGCCATTTTACATAATCCTTGACTTGTTAGCCTTCCAAATACATTGGGAATTCTACATAATTCAATGTAATATTTTAATAGAATATGCTTATTAAAACAGACATTGCAAATATGACACAGAAGACATGAACAGAATGAAGCAAGAAAGCGCTATGCGAGTTCCAAATCATATTCCTATGTGGAATGTGATAAACAATAATGGTGCCATCAAGTCATGCCTGATTCAGTGGCTTATAGGAAACAAATTCTTGCAAAGTAGAACCTGTACAGTTGAAGTCGGAAGTTTACATACACCTTAGCCAAATACATTAAAACTCAGTTTTTCACAATTCCTGACATTTAATCCTAGTAAAAATTCCCTGTCTTAGGTCAGTTTACCACTTTATTTTAAGAATGTGAAATGTCAGAATAATAGTACAGAGAGGGATTTATTTCAGCTTTTATTTCTTTCATCACATTCCCAGTGGGTCAGAAGTTTATATACACTTAATTAGTATTTGATAGCATTACCTTTAAATTTTTAACTTGGGTCAAACGGGTAGCCTTCCACAAGCTTCCCACAGTAAATTGGTAGAATTTTGGCCCATTCCAAACTCACTTTTGAGAAAAGGGCCTTTTAAAGTTTTAGTACCTACTGGAGTGCTCTCCTTTGTCTACACCCATTCAGCATTGTTCACACCCTCTTAAGCCATCCCCACCCATCTCTTTAAGGATTCCCATGTGAGGTCATGTGCTGAAAAGTGAGTAGTGTAGTAAAGATTACGAATAAAAGTGATAGTAGCCTACAATAAAGAACAATTCCAGGTAAACATAGTGTCCAGACAATGTTTTAAATAAACATTAGACACTTACCCAGACACACTTGTCCAAATTGACGGGACAAGTGAAATAAATGCTAAAGCCCCCAGCCACATCCAGTGGTGGAAAAAGTACTAAATTGTCAAGAGTAAATTCATTTCAAATTCCTTATTTTAAACCAGATGGCACAATTCTTATTTTTTATTGATGACAGCCAGGGGCACACTCCAACACTTTACAGCATTTGTGTTTAGTCAGTCGGCCATATCAGAGGCAGTAGCGATGACTAGGGATGTTGTCTTGATGAGTGTGTGAATTGGAAAATTTTCCTGTCAAAATGTAAGAAAATGAAGTCATGGCTTTAGAAGCTTCTGATAGGCTAATTGACATCATTTGAGTCGATTGGAGGTGTACCTGTGGATGTATTTCAAAGCCTACCTTCAAAATCAAAAGAAATCATTCAAGACCTCAGAAAAACAATTGTAGACCTCCACAAGTCAGGTTCATCCTTGTGAGCAATTTCCAAATGCCTGAAGGTACCACGTTCATCTGTACAAACAATAGCATGCAAGTATAAACACCATGGGACCACGCAGCCGTCCTACCGCTCAGGAAGGAGACACGTTCTGTCTCCTAGAGACGAACGTACTTTGGTGTGAAAAGTGCAAATCAATCCCAGAACAACAGCAAAGTACCTTGTGAAGATGCTGGAGGAAACAGGTACAAAAGTATCTATATCCACAGTAAAACGAGTCCTGTATCGACATAACCTGAAAGGCCACTCAGCAAGGAAGAATCCACTGCTCCAAAACCACCATAAAAAAAACAGACTACGTTTTGCAACTGCACATGGGGACAAAGATCGTACTTTTTGGAGAAATGTCCTCTGGTCTGATGAAACAAAAATAGAACTGTTTGGCCATAATGACCATCGTTATGTTTGGAGGAAAAAGGGGGAGGCTTGCAAGCCGAAGAACACCATCCCAACCATGAAGCACGGGGGTGGCAGCATCATGTTGTGGGGGTGCTTTGCAGCAGGAAAGACTGGTGCATTTCACAAAATAGATGGCATCATGAGGAGGAAAATTATGTGGATATATTGAAGCAACATCTCAAGACATCAGGCAGGAAGTTAAAGCTTGGTCGCAAATGTAATGACAAAAAACAGAAATACCTTATTTGTATAAGTATTCAGACCCGAAATTGAGCTCCTGTTTCCATTGATCATCCTTGAGATGTTTCTACAACTTGATTGGGGTCCACCTGTGGTAACCTGATTTGTAAACTCACACACCTGTCTATAAGGTCCCACAGTTGACAGTACATGTCAGAGAAAAAACCAAGCCATGAGGTCGAAGGAATTGTCCGTAGAGCTCCGAAACTCATCTAATACCTGCTGCCCAAAGGCATGACATACGCATGCAGTATGTTGATATCTATATCTTTGATAACAATCCCCATCCCATAACACCCTCCCCATCTACACCCTCATGACATTAGCAACCTTCGTAACCAACACTACACAGAACCCACCCACACACATCCCACACTACCCTCATCCCTCACCCACCACATCATCGAAGCACAGATTCGGGTACCAAAACGTTTCTGCAGCATTAATGTCCCCAGAAACACAATGGCCTCCATCATTCTTCAATGGAAGAAGTTTCGAACCACCTAAACTCTTCCTAGAGCTGGCCGCCCCGCCAAAATGAGCAATCTGGGGAGAAAGGCCTTTGTCAGGGAGGTGACCAAGAACCCGATGGTCACTCTGACAGAGTTCCAGAGAAGGGAGTACCTTCCAGAAGGACAACCATCTCTGCAGCACTCCAGCAATCAGGCCTTTATGGCAGAGTGGCCAGGCGGAAGACAATCCTCAGTTAAAGGCACATGACAGCCCGCTTGGAGTTTGCCAAAAGGAACCTAAAGATTCTCAGGACATGAGGAACAAGACTTTCTGGTCTGATGAAACAAAGATTGAACTCTTTGTCCTGAATGCCAAGTGTCATGTCTGGAGGAAACCTGTCACAATCAGTACGGTGAAGCATGGTGGTGGCAGCATCATTCTGAGAAGATTTTCAGCGGCAGGAACTGGGAGAGTTGTCTGGATCGAAGGAAAGATGTACAGAGAGATCCTTTATGAAAACCTGCTACAGAGTGCCCAGGACCTCAGACTGGGGTGAAGGTTCACCTTCCAAAAGGACAACAACCCTAAGCACACAGCCAAGACAACGCAGGAGTCGCTTTGGGATAAGTCTCAGAATATCCGTGAGTGGCCCAGCCAGAGCCAAGACTTCAACCCGATCGAACATCTCTGGAGAAACCTGAAAATAGCTGTGCAGCATCGCTCTCCATCCAACCTGACAGAGCTTGAGAGGATCTGTAAAGAACACAGTGTCTGTGTTCTTTTCCCCATCGTAATCTTTTATTTTTATTGGCCAGCCTGAGATATGGCTTTATCTTTGCAACTCTGCCTAGAACGCCAGCATCTTGGAGTCGCCTCTTCACTGTTGACGCTGAGACTGGTGTTTTGCGGGTACTATTTAATGAAGCTGCCAGTTGAGGACTTATGAGGCGTCTGTTTCTCAAAATAGACACTCTAATGTACTTGTCCTCTTGCTCAGTTGTGCACCGGGGCATCCCACTCCTCTTTCTATTCTGGTTAGAGCCAGATTGTGCTGTTCTGTGAAGGGAGTAGTACACAGTGTTGTCCGAGATCTTCAGTTTCTTGGCAATTTCTCACATGGAATAATCTTAATTTCTCAGAACAAGAATAGACAGACGAGTTTCAGAAGAAAGTTTTTTGTTTCAGGACATTTTGAGCCTGCAATCGAACCCACAAATGCTGATGCTCCAGATACTCAACTAGTCTAAAGAAGGACAGTTTTATTGCTTCTTTAATTAGCACAACAGTTTTCAGCTGTGCTAACATAATTGCAAAAGGGTTTTCTAATGATTATTTAGCCTTTTAAAATTATAAACTTGGATTAGCTAACACAATGTGCCATTGGAACACAGGAGTGGTGGTTGCTGATAATGGGCCCCTGTACGCCTATGAAGATATTAAATAAAAAATCTGCCGTTTCCAGCTACAATAGTCATGTACAACATTAACAATGTCTACACTGTATTTCTGATCAATTTGATGTCATTTTAATGGCCAAAAAAATTGCTTTTATTTCAAAAACAAGGACATTTTTTGTGACCCCAAACTTTTGAACGGAAATAGAAAGAACGATCAAATGCCAATTATACCGTATATGGATATAGCCATCAATTGATGGATAAAACTGTAGTTAACAGCATATGGAACTGGATCTTAGCACTTTGATCCATGTACTATAGTGACACCACGGTAAAATTGGAGTTGCTGAGTCACAATGTGGCATTTCCATTGGCACAGGAAATCGTTGAAATCCCTGTCATAGCAGGGTATACTGTACATCCATTTCCTGCAGAAACATCACACTGGGAGCTCGACTTTATTTGAAGTATTCAGGTACTTCAACTGGTATGCAGAAAGTGTTGCCTGTAATCGGTAATAAACAAACTTTTAGTTTGTTAAAGTAAGCAGCATCAGGTGCTAGTAAAAAACCTCCCGTCCAGTATCGCCAGCAGGTACTGTAACAAAATCTCTGTCTCTGAGTCCTCCGCTGAAGCATGAAGGGGAGAGAATCTCACTGTGTAAATGGCAATACTCTCAAAATTAATGGAAAAAGAACTTGATATGAATATGAAAAACCTGCATGGACGCATTGCAGACCCATCTAATGCTGCAATCACTCTCACACTCTGAGATGAGAACCTGATTGGGTAACACTTTACAACAACTTTCCTTTTGTAAAGGGTTTATAAAAGGGTTATAATTAAGTTATTAATGATTTTTTTTATCATTTGTAAATCCATTGTAAACCATTAATAAAATGTTATATCGCATTTGTCAAAATAGTGCAATAATTGTCAGTGGTTGCCAAATAGTGAGCCAATATTTACCTTCAGTTATTAACCATTTATAAATGCACTTTCAAACGCTCATAAGATAGACCATTATGTATCGTAATGCTACCTTATTTTCAATAGTTGCACAGTTGCGCAGTTGAGCAATCGGTATTCTCTCACTTTTGGGTGTGATGCATTGATGCTCTGTCCCATGAACAGAAGAGGTTCGTTTTCGTGATGTGTCTTGACCCACCTTTGGAACTCTGATTGCCTGGCCAAATTTACATCCAGGACATTATTCAATCATCATTCCTAACATATTACCCCTTACGAGATTATATCAACACACTTACCACTTCTTTGTGATAGTCCAAATATGTTGAACACTGGTGTGAAATGGTAACCATAATACCTTTGGTTGGTGAAACAGTGGAGGAGTTATCCTCTCACAACGTTGAATGTTTTGGTCTTCATACCTACCATTCATTGACTAAACATGTTTAACAAGCAGCCACCTCGACGGCTCTGAAAGAACTTCATTCGACTCAATGGAAAACACATATCCTGAGGCTGTATTTATTGTAGCTGGGGATTTTAACAAGGCTAATCTGAAAAAAAGGCTCCCTAAATTTTATCAGCATATCGAATGCGCGACCCGTGCTGGCAAAATTCTGGATCATTGCTATTCTAACTTCCGCGACGCATACAAAGCCTTCCCTCGCCCTCCTTTCGGCAAATCTGACCACAACTCTAAAACTAAAACAGGAAACGCCCATGCTCAGGTCTGTTCAACTATGGTCCGACCAATCTGATTCCAAGCTTCAAGATTGCTTCGATCACGTGGACTGGGACATGTTCCGGATAGCATCAGATAACAACATTGAGGTATACACTGATTCGGTGAGTGAGTTTATTAACAAGTGCATCGGTGATTGTTAAAGGGAGTGCTCCTAATCTCAGCTTGTTACCTTTATAAAAGACGCCTGTCCACAGAAGCAATCAATCAATCAGATTCCAAACTCTCCACCATGGCCAAGACCAAAGAGCTCTCCAAGGATGTCAGGGACAAGATTGTAGACCTACAGAAGGCTGGAATGGGCTACAAGACCATCGCCAAGCAGCTTGGTGAGAAGGTGACAACAGTTGGTGCGATTATTCGCAAATGGAAGAAACACAAAAGAACTGTCAATCTCCCTCGGCCTGGGGCTCCATGCAAGATCTCACCTTGTGGAGTTGCAATGATCATGAGAACGGTGAGGAATCAGCCCAGAACTACACAGGAGGATCTTGTCAATGATCTCAAGGCAGCTGGGACCATAGTCACCAAGAAAACAATTGGTAACACACTACGCCGTGAAGGACTGAAATCCTACAGCGCCCGCAAGGTCCCCCTGCTCAAGAAAGCACATATACATGCCCNGAAGAAGCACGTTAAGGTCCTGGAGTGGCCTAACCAGTCTCCAGACCTTAATCCCATAGAAAATCTGTGGAGGGAGCTGAAGGTTTGAGTTGCCAAACGTTAGCCTCGAAACCTTAATGACTTGGAGAAGATCTGCAAAGAGGAGTGGGACAAAATCCCTCCTGAGATGTGTGCAAACCTGGTGGCCAACTACAAGAAACGTCTGACCTCTGTGATTGCCAACAAGGGTTTTGCCACCAAGTACTAAGTCATGTTTTGCAGAGGGGTCAAATACTTATTTCCCTCATTAAAATGCAAATAATTTTATAAAACATTTTCACATGCGTTTTTCTGGATTTTTTTGTTGTTATTCTGTCTCTCACTGTTCAAATAAACCTACCATTAAAATTATAGACTGATCATTTCTTTGTCAGTGGGCAAACGTACAGAATCAGCAGGGGATCAAATACTTTTTTCCCTCACTGTATAAAAATTAAGAAGAAGGCATCTCAGTGACCTTGAAAGAGCAGTCTCAAAGGAGCATAGGGGGTTTTAAGTGTGTGTGTGCGCGCAAGTTCATTTGTTCTGCGTGCGTGCGTGTTTGTGTCACCAGATCTCAACCCAATTGAATATTTATGAGAGATTCTGGAGCGGCGCCTGAGATGGCGTTTCATACCACTATCAACAAAACACAAAATTATGGAATTTTTCATGGAAGAATGGTGTCGCATCCCTCCAACAGAGTTCCAGACAGTTATAGACTCTATGCCAAGGCGCATTGAAGCTGCTCTGGCAGCCCGTAGTATGAGCCACCATGTGAATACAATAATGACTTACAATACTGACAAAACAATAACTTGAAAACATATATACAGGTAACTGCCAAAATAAAGGAAACCAACATGAAGTGTTTTAAATCCGGAAATGACCACGACTAGACAAGTTTTATTGACCAGCAATAACTAACAAAAAGATATTTGTGGGTATTTTGTTTGAGTAGATATTATTCTGAATGTGCTGTATGAAATGCATTGCAGTGGTATAAAATTCAAACAAACAGCAATGCATTAATATGCAAATCCTGGCCAGACAGTAATCTGGCTGTTTTAATTTGTTTTGTTGATTTCATTCTTGGCCTGGAGCACACAGTGTATCTGCTCGGGGAAAGGACATCCATTGCCTGAATGCACACAAGCAGCACACACAAACACAAACCTTTTGGCAGAATGTGCACTTCTGCAATCATCCAATCCTTCCAATATCAATTCTCCTGACAAGTCCCAATAACACCAGATGCCCAGGGGCTATTTATAAACCACAACTGCCATTTGCATCCAATTGGCAAGCACCCATCGTCATTCTCACAACACAACTGTGGCATTTTGTAAATATTTCCTCACAGTTTTGACACTGCATTTATTTACTGGGCTGGGCTGGAGGAGTAACCGGCAGGGTAACCTTGTGTCCAGTAGTAAAGGTTATCACTGTGGAGGCAGACAGAATCAAATCAAATCAAATTTATTTATAAAGCCCTTCTTACATCAGCTGATGTCACAGAGTGCTGTACAGAAACCCAGCCTAAAACCCCAAACAGCAAGCAATGCAGGTGTAAAAGCACGTGGCTATGAAAAACTCTCTAGGCAGAACAGTTGAAACTGGAGAAGCAGCACGGCTAAGTGGACTCGGGACATCAAGGAGTCATCATGCCAGGTAGGCCTTGAGGAATGGTCCTAATGCTCAGGTCGTCCTCCGAGAGAGAGAAAAAAAAGAAAGAGAGAGAGATAAGTAGAGAGAGCATACTTAAATTCACACAGGACACCGGATAAGAGAGGAGAAATACTCCAGATATAACAGACAGACCCTAGCCCCCCGACACATAAACTACTGCAGCATAAATACTGGGGGCTGAGACAGGAGGGGCCGGGAGACACTGTGGCCCCGTCCGACAATACCCCCGGACAGGGCCAAACAGGCAGGATATAACCCCACCCACTCTGCCGAAGCACAGCCCCCACACCACTAGAGGGATATCTTCAACCACCAACTTACCATCCTGAGACAAGGCCGAGTATAGCCCACAAGATCTCCGCCACGGCACAACCCAAAGGGGGGGGGACAACTCGGACAGGAAGATCAGTGACTCAACCCACTCAAGCAACACCCCCCCCTAGGGACGGTATGGAAGAGCACCAGTAAGCCAGTGACTCAGCCCCTGTAATAGGGTTAGAGGCAGAGAATCCCAGTTGAGGGGAACCGGCCAGGCA
>QNTS01000863.1:514220-533010 GCA_003317085.1 Hucho hucho
TCCTCACTTTACAGGCAGGGAAGGGTGAACAAACAACAAGCTCATGGGTTATAACACTTATTTTTTATCATGCAGGGCCATTTTCATTCTGAACAGATAAATAAACAACAGCCCTGGTGTTGAAAGGGAAACATGGGCCCAGCTGTAAACCTCTGGCTCTCAGTCTACCAGCACTGAGATAAAAGCTTAGCTGACCTCCTGTTGGAAACACATCCACAAGGCCCAGGGATTATTATGTGTACTGTGCATTCAAGATGGAATTTCACGAGTTTGGACATCTTGGCAAGTACTAAAGACACAGAAGACACAATCAATAGCAGTCAAATAACTGTATGGCTTTTTGAAGTCAGTGGTGAAATATCTCTAGGGTTTCTTAATTTTTACACATGTACCTGTAGTTGGAAATCCTCATTAATTAATCGTAGGAAATGTTTAATCATCAAGTGGTGTTAGGTTTTGCGTAGGTTCAACTGAGATAGGAACGATAATACACCTGAACTTGGTTAAAATAATTGTTTAATTCAAAAGTTAATAAATGGCAAATGCAATTTCCGTATATACGGGTTCACTGTAACATCACGCAGGACGAAACAAAGAACTGCCTTTCTGCTGAAAGCATTGGTATATGTCCTGACAGAGTTAGTTCCTGCTTCATGAGCTGGCCTATCAGAACAGTGGCTGGGCGTGGTTTAGACTTGCCTGGCCAATCGTTGTCACACAGGCTGGTCCCAGCCTCTTGGCGCTCTTCTTGATTTATCTTCTTGTTTTTGGCAACTCAGTACTTTTCCACCAGACAGGGTCTTGAGATAAAGACCCCACGCCCCCCACTTAACCACAAGTCAGCAATTGTCTCAAGATGTCCGCACAGGGGTTACACATACACAAGTTCTTACAGAATAACCCCCAATATGATTATTAGCAATTAGCAATTGTTAATACTATCATGGTATAAAAATACTATTATGGTATAAAAATGTCAGATCCCCACAGTGGCAGGGAAGTTACAAGCTCTGACATATAAGCTGCCGGAAAACCTTTCAAAGCCGCAATTCGACTTTCTGAGCAATCAAGTCGCTTCTATGTCTTCAAAGTGTTGCACTAGATCAAAGGGGCCGGATGACATTAAAACACACACCTTTTCACTACGCAGAAAGATGACATTTAGTGCATCACCAGGAAAAACATCTGCAGCATCGCAGCAAGCATAGCCGTTATCAAAGTGGGTTATGACATGGTGACATTTTAGAAAGTGCTGTGTTGCACTCGTTTTCACTTCCAAGGCCGACAATAAAAAAAAAAGGCCTCTTCGAAGCTATGGGCTTGGGGATTTAAAAAAAAAATTAAAAAGTCTTAGATTTTATTTTCGTTGCAAGTTAAAGCATACTGTTAGCTAGCTAGCTAACGTTAGCTGGCTGGCTCACGAGCTAATGTAACATGTATGAGCTGTGTTGTAATGTTATCTGTATTTTAGAAAGTCATTTTCATTGCTAGTTATAGCCTAATGTTAGCTAGCTAGCTAACATTGAACCTAGTTGGTTAGCTTTAGCTACCTGCCGATTCATGCATGGAAGAATGGGTGTCAGGACCCGGTAACGAACTCGGGTCTCCGATGTGAGAACCAGTCACTTAGTACCCTGAGCCACAAGTAGTCGGCAGAACCCAGAAGATGAGGCAGACACAGCCGTAGTCGAGATGGTGTATTTAATAATGACAAAACTGAAAGAACTTCAGGCAAAAATAATCCACCAAGACAAAAGGTAAATCCACATAGAAAGGAGGAACAGCCAGAAAAAGTCTCAAAAGAGTAATCCCAAAAAATAACAATACCCAAAACAAAGTTCACAAAAGGTAGTCTCAAAAGAATAATCCAAGAAAAAACAATACCCAAAACAAAGTTCCACAAATGAGTCTAACTGGGGCTGCCAACGTACACAGCTTCACTGAGGCAGGGTGCTAACATATAAACAAAGAGCAAAGAACTAAGGGAAACTAAGGGTTTAAATACATACAGGGGAAACGAGGCACAGGTGCAATTAATAACTGGAAACAAGGGGAAAAGAAAAGAAAGGATCAGACAAAAAGAACACAATGGGAGCCTCTAGTGGTCAAAACCCAGAAACCACCCGGCCAAAAGTTGACAATGGGTTGGGATTATGGGTCTAAACAAAAGACTCCACAATGCAAGTAACGATTTCACTGTTCCATTTATACCTTGTGTTTTTAATTTTTTTATTTTACCTTTATTTTACTAGGCAAATCAGTTAAAGAACAAATTCTTATTTTCAATGACGGCCTAGGAACTGCCTGTTCAGGAGCAGAACAACAGATTTGTACCTTGTCAGCTCGGGGAATTGAACTTGCAACCTTTGCAGTTACTAGTCCAACGCTCTAACCACTAGGCTACCCTTATACCTTCTGTATCCTGTGCATGTGACAAAGAAATGTGTGTGTTTACTAGAGACAGTCACGTGAAGAACAACAATAACTGCACCAAAGTCAGAAAAGGATATAGGCCAAGGACTAGATAATTTTGAAAAAATATGACTGAATCAAGGTCGTGGGTCACAAATATGTTTAGAATTCGATTTATTTGCAATGAAATTGGATTTGTAAAAATGAGACACGTCTATTACATTAGAGAGATGTATTACTTGATAATCAAACAAATACCATTTCAATTTGTATTGAAATTACATTGGATTAAAATGTCCCGCTTGTTATTTACTTATGTCATAGGCCTAGATTCAGATGCAGGTAATGTCTATCAGTGGCTAGTTTTAAGGAGCCACTTTCAGCTTAATAGAGGGCACAACCTCAATTATCTTTATTTCTGGAGGACATATCTACTTCATGTTAAAATTAAAGCAGCATAACATGAATCCTAGATAGATATACAGTTGAAGTCGTAAGTTTACATACACCTTAGCCAAATACATTTAAACTCAGTTTTTCACAATTCCTGACATTTAATCCTAGTAAAAATTCCCTGTCTTAGGTCAGATAGGATCACCACTTAATTTTAAGAATGTGAAATGTCAGGATACTAGTAGAGAGAATGATTATATTTCAGGTTTTATTACTTTCATCACATTCCCAGTGGGTCGAAGTTTACATACACTCAATTAGTATTTGGTAGCATTGCCTTTAAATTGTTTAACTTGGGTAAAACGTTTCGGGTAGCCTTCCACAAGTTTCCCACAATTAGTTGGGTGAATTTTGGCCCATTCCTCCTGACAGAGCTGGTGTAACTGAATCAGGTTTGTAGGCCTCCTTGCTTTTTCAGTTCTGCCCACAGATTTTCTAAAGGATTGAGTTCAGGGCTTTGTGATGGCCACTCCAATACCTTGAATTTGTTGTCCTTAAGCCATTTACCACAACTTTGGAAGTATGCTTGGGGTCATTGTCCATTTGGAAGACCCATTTGCAACCAAGCTTTAAATTCCTGACTGATGTCTTGAGATGTTGCTTCAATATATCCACATCATTTTCCTCCTCATGATGCCATCTATTTTGTGAAGTGCACCAGTCCCTCTTGCAACAAAGCACCCCCACAACATGATGCTGCCACCCCCATGTTTCATGGTTGGTGGGGTGTTCTTCGGCTTGCAAGCCTCCCCCTTTTTCCTCCAAACATAACGATGGTCATTATGGCCAAACAGTTCTATTTTTGTTTCATCAGACCAGAGGACATTTCTCCAAAAAGTACAATCTTTGTCCTCATGTACAGTTGCAAACCGTAGTCTGGATTTTTTATTGCGGTTTTGGAGCAGTGTCTTCTTCCATGCTGAGTGGCCTTTCAGGTTATGTCGATATAGGACTCGTTTTAATGTGGATATAGATACTTTTGTACCTGTTTCCTACAGCATCTTCACAAGGTCCTTTGCTGTTGTTCTGGGATTGATTTGCACTTTCGCACCAAAGTATGTTCATCTCTAGGAGACAGAACGCGGCTCCTTCCTGAGCGGTAGGACGGCTGCGTGGTCCCATGGTGTTTATACTTGTGTACTATTGTTTGTACAGATGAACGTGGTACCTTCAGGCGTTTGGAAATTGCTCCCAGGGATGAACCAGACTTGTGGAGGTCTAAAAAAAGTTGTCTTGGCTGATTTCTTTTGATTTTCCAATGATGTCAAGCAAAGAGCCCCTGAGTTTGAAGGTAGGCCTTTAAATACATCCACAAGTACACCTCCAATTGACTCAAATTATGTAAATTAGCCTATCAGAAGATTCTAAAGCCATGGCATAATTTTCTGGAATTTCCAAGCTGTTTAAAGGCACAGCCAACTTACTGTATGTAAACTTCTGACACACTGGAATTATGATACAGTGAATAATAAATGAAATAATCTGTCTGTAATCAAATATTGGAAAGATTACTTGTGTCATGTACAAAGTAGATGTCCTAACCGACTTGCCAAACTATAGTTTGTTAATAAGAAATTTGTGAAGTGTTTGAAAAACAAGTTTTTATGACTCCAACCTAAGTGTATGTAAACTTCTGACTTCAACTGTATGGTTTCCAGGTTTATGATGCCATTCCATTTGCACTGTTCCGGCCATTATTATGAGCCGTTCAGCAGCCTCTACTGGTACACAGAAAATTTGAAGTTGCCATGCAAAAGTAAAGAATTGTCAGGGCAGGGGTTGCACAATGTGCACCAAGGTAAAACAACTTGCGGGACATTCTTTGTGCCAACCGAGTCTTATAGTCTAGACATGACGTAAGACCGGGACACGGAAATTTGTAGAAATGTTACATTTGATATGGTTACATAAGACAGAAGGTTACTTAAAACCCTTTCCTTCTGTCAAATTACCAAATCACTGTCTAGTGGCCTCATGGGTGCAATTGTAATATTCATATTTTCCATAACTTCATAATGAATAAACATTACTTCAATACACCCAGAAAATCCAGTGTTTTTATGTCAAACGGTTTTGTTTCATTTCAGTCTTCTGCAATGTATATAAAGTGTAATATTGGGATGAAAACTCAAAATGTAATACATTTCAACTCTGACATGTCTTCTTTTTTTTAAAGGCCATAACCATGTGTGTGAGGTGTATACTTTTGTTTCAAAGTAGATTTGTTTAAGACTACCAAGAAACAGTCTGTGTGACCCTGATTTAGTGCACTGCATTAAAAGGTTTTAACGCAAAAATGAGGGTGGTTGATCGGGTTGGAAGGATGGGCGTATAGGGCCAATGTTTATTAACCCAAAGGTTGACTTTTCCAATTTCATAATGGGACAACTTTAGCATTTTAGCTAATTACCAACTTTGCAACTACTTATAACTCCTAAACCTAACCTTAACTCTACCCCTAGCCTAGCTAACATTAGCCATCTAGCTAAGATTAATGTTAGCTTCCAAGCTAACATTAGCAACAACAAATTGGAATTCGTAACATATCATATGTATTGAAAATTCGTAACATATCATGCAAAAAGGATGATTGACATCCAGAAACTAATACATACCATACGTCGGGTTTACGTACAGAATAATATGAAATGCTATGAGATCAGTTTGCAACAGCGTGCAGTCAACATTTTATGAAATGCGTTATAACTTCAAATCAAATGGTATTAGTCACATGCACCGAATACAACAGGTGTAGACCTACAGTGAAATGCTTACTTACGAGCCCCTAACCAACAATGCAGTTAAAAAGAAAATATGGATAAGAATAAGAAATAAAACCGGTTAGTTGAGGTAACAGAGAGAACAGTCTATGACTTGAGTCCTTGACAATTTTTAGGGCCTTCCTCTGATCCCGCCTGGTATAGAGGTCCTGGATGGCAGGAAGCTTGGCCCCAGTGATGTACTGGGCCGTTCGAACTACCCTCTGTAGTGCCTTGCAGTCGGAAGCCGAGCAGTTGCCATACCAGGCAGTGATGCAATCAGTCAGGATGCTCTCGATGGCGCAGCTGTAGAACCGTTTGAGGATCTGAGGACCCATGACAAATCTTTTCAGCCTCCTGAGGGGGAATAGGTTTTGTCCTGCCCTCTTCACGACTGTCTTGGTGTGGAACTTGAAGCTCTCACTGCAGCCCTGTCGATGACAATGGGGGCGTGCTCGGTCCTCTTTTTCCTGTAGTCCACAATCATCTCCTTTGTCTTGATCACTTTGAGGGAGAGGTTGTTGTCCTGACACCACACAGCCATATCTCTGACCTCCTCCCTACAGGCTGTCTCGTCATTGTCGGTGATTAGGCCTACCACTGTTGTGTCATTGGCAAAGTTAATGATGGTGTTGGAGTTGTGCCTGGCCATGCAGTCATGAGTGAACATGGAGTACAGGAGGGGACTGAGCACGCACCTCTGAGAGGCCCCTGTGTTGAGGATCAGCATGGCGGATGTGTTGTTACCTACCCTTACCACCTGGGGGCGGCCCGTCAGGAGATCCAGAATCCAGTTGTAGAGGGAGGTGTTTATGGTGGTCTGCTTAAAACATGTTGGTATTACAGACTCGGACAGGGAGAGGTTGAAAATGTCAGTGAAGACACTTGCCAGTTTGTCAGCGCATGCTCACAATACACGTCCTGGTAATCCACCTGGCCCCACGGCCTTGTGAATGTTGACCTGTTTAAAGGTCTTACTCACATCAGTGGTGTGTGGTGTACTCCTCAATACCATCGGAGGAATCCCGGAAAATATTCCAGTCTGTGCTAGCAAAACAGTCCTGTAGCTTAGCATCTGCTTCATCTGACCACTAGATACCATTGTGGTGGTATTGATCTAGTCACTGGTGCTTCCTGCTTTAATTTTTGCTTGTAAGCAGGAATCAGGAGGATAGAATTATGGTCTGATTTGCCAAATGGAGTGCGAGGGAGAGCTTTGTATGCATTTCTGTGTGTGGAGTAAAGGTGGTCCAGAGTTTTTTTTCCCTCTGGTTGCACATTTATGCTTTGAAAAGTGAATAGAAATGCGCAAATGTTTTGTTCTTTTAGGAAGCAATCACTCCACCTTTGCTGACTACAAATGATCTACACATGGGCTAATGACTCTTTAACAAGCAAACAATATAAAAAAAATTTACAAATGTGCACACGTTGCTACATGTGCTCTCGTTTTGATCTCAAAACAAGCGCATCTACCCACGACGCTGATGCTGTAAAAACAGTCCAGTTCAAAGTGAATGGCACAGATCCATATATGGCAATGGTCTATTTGCATATAGGCCTACTGCAGCTCTGATTGGTTATGGCGCACCGGTCTGTGCATAATACGTGCCAAAGTCGTGCCTTTCAATAGTATCCTTCTCCGATGCGTTTTGCCTAAAAGAAAATCTCTTGTAAAGTTAGTTTTGCATACTAAGTCTTGCATAGTTAGTTTTGTTTCAGTATGTTGCACTAAAAGTGGCTAATATTGTGTTGATTCGATCACAGTTCGATCACAGTGTTAACTAATGGGGAAAACTAGAAAGTTGAGTGAAGTCCCATCTCGTGCTTCTCTGCACACTATGATATTGCTTCTGCGTGGCAGTCCCGGGAGCTGCGCATCTGCACACATGCGCAGCTTGAAGGGAACATTGGTCGTGTCCCATATCATGCCTTCCGGTGAAGAGAAGCCGATCAATTTCGCATCTAGGACATTAAGAAAAGCAGAAAGTAACTATGCACAGATAGAACGTGAAGCCCTAGGCATCGTTTTTGGAGAGTAAGTTTCACCAGTATCTGTAGAATGCAAAGGTGGGCTTTGTTGTTGTCAGCACACATCTACGACATCAAGTACCACAAGTCAGAACTGCGATGCAATGCAGATGGACTCTCCAGGTTACCACTACCTGTGGTCAAGCCAGAGTCACGCTAAGTAAACATTTACTTCAGACAAGAGGAAAATGCACCAGTCACTTCAACTCAAGTGTAGAGAAACACCAGAAACGAACCAGTGTAATCTGAAGTGATGGATATTATCATCAAAGGTAAAGCCGCAGAAGATGCTCTGGAACCGAAACCTTTCCTTTCCAGGAGACCTGAGCTGTCAGTACAGTCCGGTTGTCTGCTGTAGGGGAGGAGAGTTATCATTCTGCCTTCGCTGAGGATACCAATGCTTGGAACAGCTTCCTGCTATCCTACAGGAACACGCTGCACAAAACCACCAAGGCTTAGCCTGCATCACTACTTATGAAGAGAGAGCTACACACAAGCTTTGACCTACTCAAACTTCCGAATACAAAAGAGACAGTGCGACATCAACAGGAGATCCAAGTCAAATGTTGTGAACTGTGAGAAAAGAGACAGAGCTTTCAATCCTGCAGAAACTGTCTTAGCTGGGAACTACCTCAAAGGACCAAAGTGGATTCCTGCTACAGTCATTGCTCAGACTGGTCCTGTGTCCTACACTGTCCAGACTGCAGAGGATGTCATCTGGAAAAGGCACACAGATCAGTTACTGTTGAGCTAAGCAACACCGACAGAACTACCAGTCATGAGTGATCCAGAACTGTAACTGGGAGACACCCTGACCCAGCAGTCATGACCTAGGGGCTCACAGTCACAGGATACTGACTCAGTCTCACCCACACTGGAGTGTGACGAGACTGTGGCACAGGCTACTCACATGCCTACGCTTGAGCCAACGCCAAAGTCCAAAGACATTGTTGTTGAGATTCAGGTAGACCACTGTTACCTTACGAAATTAAGGCAGGCAACTACACGCTTGGACTTGTAAAACAGACTCTCCTGAATTCATGTAGGAGGGGAGGTGTTGTGTATTAGGGTTGTACCAATTGCACCTCCGTAGTTGTATACACAGAGCATCATGGGTAATATGTGCGTTGAGATTATCACTTTCTAGATAAAATTATTGAACTGATTCCCGTCTCCTGTCTTATCATTATTGAATTGTTATAAAGACATGGTTATGAAACTTACAAGACATAACAGATCCCTTTCACATTTTCTCCTAACACAAACAAATGGGCTATAGATACACAATGTTACCACTTAATTTACCCTGGCCAGAGGGACAGGGCGTAGGGGACTGTATGCAGCTGCTGTTGTTAGTTGCCTACAGTTGATCAGACTGAAATATCATCACGTTTATTTGTTTATCAGGATCCCCAACAGCTTTTGCAGAAGTAGCAGCTACTCTTTCTGGGGTCCACAAAAAAACAAAACACTGATACACAAGGACAATCACACAAATCTTAAATACAACGGTATACAAACAATACAATAACAACAATTATACAAACAATACAACTTGTTTTCATGCAATGCAGCATGTCATATAATGTTTATGTGTATGCTCCTACATTTATGTAAAGAGTTTTTACTTGTGTCTGTCGGGAGTGATGTGTTATCACGTCTGCTAAATCAATTCAAACCCCAAGGCATTTTTAGCTCAAATAGTTTTAGTAAATTGAACTCAAAGTCAATGAAAAGTCACTATTAACTAAAATGTTTATGTGGTACTGATTAAAAACTGAATGAGAAGTCACATCAACTAAATTTTTTTAAAGTTATGATAACAAATTAACTTTTTTCCAAACACGATCTACTATAGGTAGATATTTTTTACATAGTTTTTAATATCTGTGTTTTTGCAGTGATTGATTGATTAATCTTATGCCACACACCATTTTTGTAACCGCTGTGTTTTTGCATGGATTGATTGATTAATTGATTAATCTTATGCTACACAACATTTTGGCACCCAGTATTGAAATGGTTGTTCCCGTTTAAATGGCTTAGGTCGTTTCCTATGTTACTAACCCTGGCAGTTATTATGAATGCAGGTTGTGGGTGAATAAAACATTTAACTGTTGTATATCCTAACTCTGGCTGGTAATTCAATAGGAATTACCCTCACCTTGCAAGCCAGTGTAGTGTGACTTGCAGGTAGGGTTGCAAAATGCTGGTATATTTCCCAGGTTTACCAGAAATCCCAGTTGGAAGATTCCTGGACATTTTTCAACCAGGATTTTTTGAAAATCTGAGCATCTGCAACCCTACCTGCAGGCCTGGTGTGGCCTGTAAACCATGAATTTCAGGCCACTGTATTCAGGTAAAGCTAAGACTCAAAATAAGGTCTTATGAGATACACTGCATGACCAAAAGTATGTGGACACCTGCTCATCCCAAAATAATGGGCATTAATTTAGAGTTGATCCCCCCTTTGCTGCCAAAACAGCCTTCACTCTTCTGGGAAAGCTTTACACTAGATGTTGTAACATTGTTGCCGGGACTTCCATTCAGCCAGAAGAGCATTAGTGAGGTCGGATACTGATGTTGGGCTCGCAGTTGGATTTCCAATTCATCACAAATATGTTCAATGGGGTTGAGGTCAGGGCTCTGTGCAGCCCAGTCAAGTTCTTCCACACCTATCTCGACAAACCATTTCTGTATGGACCTCACCTTGTGCATGGGGGCATGGTCATGCTGAAACAAGAAAGTTTTTTTTCCAAACTGTTGTCACAAAGTTGGAAGCACAGAATAGTGTAGAATGTCATTATGTGGTGTAGCATTAAGATTTTCCTTCACTGGAACTAAGGGGCCTAGCCCAAACCATGAAAAACAGCCCCAGACCATTATTCCTCCTCCACCAAACTTTACAGTTGGCACTATGCATTCGGGCATGTAGCGTTCTCCTGGCATCCGACAAACCCAGATTCGTCCTGTTGGACTGCCAGATGGTGAAGCGTGATTTATCACTACAGACAACGCGTTTCCACTGGTCCAGAGTCCAATAGTAAGTTCGGTGTATGTATGTGCCGTGCGCAGCAGTGTCTCAATGTTTGATCATCACGCTTGGCAACATAAAGATACTAGACACTAACTCGTACAGTAGTTACCACTAAATCTCCCGATTTCAAGTGTAGGCGAGAGACAGGGGCAGGCGAGGGCTGGTGTGCTTGTGTGAGAATGCGTTCTAGTGTCAGTCGCCATCTATGACAGCCTAGGATTTGTGTGATTTTGGAGCCAACATGGTAAGACATTATTTCATGTTTGATATGAGCGTTGTAATATTTTGTTTATGTAAGGGAATAATGTGAAAGCGGTAGTTAATGTGTTAGTTATTTGAATGTTCGTACTCTACAACCTTTGTATTGCTGTGTCGTGTTTGGGATCTATGCGCTAGTCATTTCCTTTCAAATAAAAGTACTATGCAGTGTAACCATTGCAGTATTGGGGATGCCAGTAATAAACAATTATAACGTGATAATAATTAGGACTATATTTCATCCATTGACAATGCGTCATCATAGAGCAGCCTAAAGTAGACTATCATTCCGTGAATCTCTTGAAAGTTACGTTTTAATGCACACTGATTGCATGAGCATTCACATTGGATTATGCAAGAGTGATATCCTGTTTGTGTCCGTGCTTTACTGTAAACTGCAGCTGCAGGAAAAACAAAGTTGTCTTGCAGTTGCTTTCAGCACTTCATATCTCCCTGAGTCAAATGCTCTGTGTTTTTGTTTTATGCATAGGGAGAAGAATCCTAAAATCACACATTTCTCCACTGAGTCACCACACTATAGCGCCTTCATGTGCATGGTCAGGTCTCTCACGCGTTGACGCACATACAGTACACACTAAATACAAATGTGTGCCAAATAAGGGTTATTTGGCTTGTAACCAATAGCGGATCCCTTTTTGGTTCTATGTGGAACCTGTATGGCAGTAGCGATGCGTGGGTAAAATCACTGGGGAAGCCAAGCCAGAAAAAAAGCCATATTACAACCTATGTGTTGTGATAATAGTGTTGTTTGCTCTATAACCTGTTCGTTCTATGCCTTGCGACCATGATATGTAGTTCTAAGGTCAAGACAATAACAAGACACAGTGGGAGAATATTATTTCAACCACACCTTTGTTTCATCACAAAACCAGAGATCAACCTCTGTCTGGTGAAGTCCACAATGTAACAAACAATTACATGACCTACAGCATGGTCAAGCAAGTTAATGTTTCCGACATTTTTGGACTACTTAACAACTAGGCTAATTGATTTAGAACAATGGAGAGTTACTGCAAGTCGCAAAGAAAACAGGAGCTGCCTCTACTATTCCAGCACCTTTTCAACTTCAACATTTCAACATCATCAAATCACCTATGATTAGTCGAATACAGTGACAACTAAATGATACCAAAAAACTATTTAGTTCAATCAACAACTTAAGCTTAATATGATGTGGCTTTCCATGGTTCTGTTTTCTCTGTCTGTATGTGTGTGTGTGTGCATGCATGCATTAGTGCATGTAGAAAAAACATGTTGATTTACCTAACTGCCATCCTCCTCTCTTTCATGTAGACGAAACGTCTATGACTCTGTCATACAGTACAGAGTTTTATTTGTTGTCCTAGGCAATTTTAGCTAGCTAGCTAGCTAGCCACCTGAGGACAACAACACAACGAGATGCAACAATTCAAGTTGTTTCTGTCAAGAACATGTTGCTCTCGATGTGATGGGATTGGAGTGAAGCCAAATCCAAACTGGATTCCCTTGACACTTTGTTTTGGTGCGCCAGGACCATTCACAGTTGAGCTCACTCAGTTTAGCTCAACGCTGATTGGCTATTATTTTGTACTTATTTTTATCAAAGGAGGCCAAATGCTCTATGGCTGCCCTTGCATTCAATACTCTTTTTGACCAGACAGCATCATATAGATTGCCTACACATACAAGGACAGAGGGGACTCTTTCGCTCACTTGGATGCTTTCTCCGGTGAGATACATTCAGCCTCTTGCGAATTGAAAGAAAATTAAAAAACACAGAGAGCCGAAAGAAACACATTTTTTATTATCTTTTTGATACATTTTTGGGGGAAGCCTGGCTTCCCTTGGCGTCCACGAATACACACCACTGCTGTATGGTGCTATAAATCAGGGTTTCCTGTCTTCTTAACTGTTTTCTAAGGTTCTATATAGAACCATAAAAAAAGGTTACATATAGCAACAAAAAAGGGTTCCTCTATGATATATTTTTACAAGATTTGGAAAATAACATGTACTTGGTTTTACCTGAATTAAGTAACAATTTCAGCTAAACAAAGGCTTTCTGCAGGGCAATAAAGGCATCTTCTTTTTACAGATTAACAATATTTGTTTATGTAAATACTGAAAAGAAAATAATCGATCTCTGTGGGACACCCTTTGTTATGCCCAGAAAACCTGATGAGATGGTTCTTTGGGATGGTTATAGTTTTGCTCTAATACAGTGGCCTGAAACGCATAGTTAACAGGCCACGTCAGGCCTGCAAGTCACATTATGCTGTCTTGTAAAGTGGTGGGTATATCCTATTAGAATCCAGCCAGAATGGGGATATTCAACATTTACAATTTTTATTCACCCGTCACCTGCATTGAGAATGACTGCCAGGATTGGGAAGATGAAGACATGAAACTACCTTAAACATGTAAACTGGAACAACCATTCTCACTAACGGGTGCAATAAGTTTAGAAAAATGTACACTACCGGTCAAAAGAGTGTGCAAAGATGTCATCAAGGCACAGGGTGGCTACTTTGAAGAATCTCAAATGTAAAATATATTTTGATTTGTTTAACATTGTTTTGGTTACTACATGATTTCATTTGTGTTATTTCATAGTTTTGATGTCTTCACTATCAATTCTAAAAATCAACCTGCAATAGAGCATGATGGGAAATATTTAATAATGATGGGGTGGTTTTGGTTCAACTCTGGTTATTAACACCAACTGCTGTTATTTTACACCAATGAGTGTTCATTTACCTCTTTACAGTGTTAATTTAACTATTGAATCAACACTAGAAATGTTAGAAATTTTACATGTCTGTAGGCTTCCATACATTTCAAGAACCTTTTAGAATTCTGAAGAACCGTAGATGCCACGTCAAGCCTACTATCGAGCCGACTATGTAAAAAATCTGTTTATGTGCCCTTGAGCAAGGCACTTAAACCTAATTTCTCCTGTAAGTCGCTCTGGATAAGAGTGCCTGCTAAATGACTGTAATGTGAATCTTAGACTATTCCTCCATACAGAATCTTTCCATATCCTTTGTCTGTGCTTATGGACTGCCCTTTTCAATTCAAACCACAGGTTTTCAATGGCCAGGGCCACCGGAAAATGTGTGGTGAGGCAGCAATTGCCACTTTTTAAAATATATTGATGCAAAGCTTTAAAAAGAGAGGCAAAGTAAAAAAAATACAGATTTGCCTTATGATTTGTCAACTCGTTCATATTGGAGTGCCTCTGCAGGCTCTTTGCATGTCTTGACCAATCAGATTCACAGAAATCGCAGGTCGTGTGGGCCGGGCACAATAAACAAAGCTCAATGTGTGCTCTACATTTTCCTCCTGTATTTAATTAGCAAGCGTGATAACACTCCCGACAGACACAAGCAAAAACTCTTGGAAAAATTTAGCAGCCTATACACCTAAACATTAGTGATCTAACATGCTGTATTGCATGGACTGTTTTTAAGTCTGATCAACTGTAGGTTACTAACAACAGCAGCTGCATAGTCTAGCCTTTAATAAAATTATTAACTGGAAGTAATCAATAAACGCAATAGCTGACATAGACTGTGAGTTAATTTTAATTAGACCTACAGTTGCATAGGATGCAAGTACAGTGAAATGCCTTTCTTGCAAGCTCTTTCCCAACAATGCAGTAATCAATATGAGTACTACTAAAAAAAGTTAAGTAGAACAAAAACACAAGCGAAATAGAAATAAGAGAAAGTAAGTAAGCTATATACTGTGTTAGTTCCAGGGTCAGTGTCAATACCATATTTACAATGTGCAGGGATACTGGACTGGTAATGGTAAATATGAATAGGGGTAATAGGATGTTTGTATGGGAGTGTGGGTGCGAGTCAGTTTGAATGTTTGTGTGTATTGTGTGTGTGTGAGCAAATGAAGTGTGTGTGAGTGCACAGTGCCTTCAGAAAATATTCATACCCCTTGACTTATTTCACATTTTGTTGTGTTACAGCCTGAATTCAAAACAGATTACATAAATACAACATCTCACCCATCTACACACAATACCCCATAACGATAAAGTGAAAACATGTTTTTATACATTTTTTCACATTTATTGACAATTAAATACAGAAATATCTTATGTACATAAGTATTCACACTCCTGAGTCAATACTTTGTAGAAGCACCTTTGGCAGCAATTACATCTGTGAGTCTTTCTGGGAAAGTCTCTTAGAGCTTTCCACACCTGGATTGTACAACATTTAACCATTATTATTTTGAAAATTCTTCAAGCTCTATCAAATTGGTTGTTGAGAATTGCTAGACAACCATTTTCAGGTCTTTCAAGTAGATTTTCAAGTCAAAACTGTAACTCGGCCACTTAGGAACATGCACTGTCTTCTTGGTAAGCAAATCCAGTGTAGATTTGGCCTTGTGTTTTAGGTTATTGTCATGCTGAAAGGTGAATTCGTCGGTTGAAAACAGACTGAACCAGGTTTTCCTCTAAGATTTTGACTTAACCCCATTCTGTTTTATTTTTTTTACTCCCCAGTCCTTAACAGTTACAAGTATACCCATAACAAGATGCAACCACCACTATGCTTGAAAATATGGAGATTGTAACTCAGTAATCTGTTGTATTGGATTTAACCCCAAAAATAACACTTTGTATTCAGGACAAAAAGGTCATTTCTTTGCTACATTCTTTCCAGTTCTGCTTTGGTGCAATCAGGACAAAACGTGAATTGCTTTTCTACATTCTTTCCAGTATTACTTTAGTGCCTTGTTGCAAACAGGATATCTGTTTAGGAAAATTTTTATTCTTTACAGGCTTAATTCTTAATTCTAGTATTGTGGAATAACTACAATGTTGTTGATCTATTGTCACTTTTCTCCTATCAAAGCCATTAACCCTTTGACACATACCAAAAATGGGTGTGATCATTCTACAATTGTCCCTGCAACGTACGCTCAAACAGATGTGATTAGAACACTTATTTAAAACAGACAATTTCATTTGACGCAACAGTCAGCGTTTGAGCTGGCCAAACTGTTTTTTCAAAGAAACATTTTGTGCAAGCACAGTCCTTACAAAGATATGTCCTTAATGTGACCAGTTCATTTTTGGACGCAATGTACAGACATTCACAGAAGTAATGTTGATTTTGTAGTCAATTAACAATTTCTTTATGGATTTTAATGGGTGCTTAGGGTTATTGTCTTGCTGGAAGATTCACTTGCAGCCCAGTTTCAGCCTACTGGCAGAGGCAACCAGGTTTTTGGCTAAAATATCCCGGTACTGGGTAAAGCTCATGATACCATTCAGTGGTGTAGTGGTGCCTGGAGAAGTGGGTATACCCTAATTCAGCCCAAAAAGTCCCAAACAGCCCGCCGGGGAAGGAAAGGCACCTTGTGTGAAAAAGTCTATGACAAGCTGTGACATACACTCTGAATGACATAAAATGATAAAGCCCATATTGGTATTTCACAGTCAGCCCAACCCAAGCTGTACTGTGCAAGTAGGCTAATAGTAGACTTACTATTGAAATAGATGAATGAGGCTGTGAACGGAGTCATTATTTTTGGGGGGGTTTCGCTCTCAAAGTAACTTTTTTGAAAATAGCAAGGCAACAAATTTTTATATTTTAAGTCCACAACAATGCTTTAACCATATCAGGAGACCAATAAATGTAGGTTTTTTAGTTATTTACCCTTTTATTGAACTGTGTAGGCACCTAGCACTGTTGTTTGGTTAGCAGTGTTTCTGTAGCACACATGAGATGGAGTTGAAAAACAAATGGCCACTGGATTGATGCAAATAATCATGATATCATTCTGTCAGGTAAGCATAGGCTACTTTGTAGCTAGTTAACATTTATTGAGAAGGAATTTGAGAAAGTCTTTCCAACAAGTAGCATATCTGGACGTGATTTACAGTAGATATATCTGTCAACACAGTCATACACATGTATAATCCTGTAATATGTTTCTGGCCCACAATGGGAAAAATATATTCTAATGTGGCCTTCCATGGAAAATAATTGCCCAGGCCTGGTCTAAGCCCTGTCTAAACTGGGGGTGGGGGTGAAATTGTTTTAAGAAGGCCCAGCATCGTCCTGGTTTGGCCGGGGTAGGCCGTCATTGTAACAAGAATTTGTTCTAAAACCTCCTGTTGTGTTCCGGTCGAATTGGACGGATTTACACATTTTCTCTCTGAAAAATGTAGTTAATTTAATCTGATTGTGTCAGGACCCGGTAACGAACTCAGGTCTCCGGTGTGAGAACCAGTCACTTAGCACCCTGAGCCACAAGTAGTCGGCAGAACCCAGAAGATGAGGCAGACACGGCTGTAGTCGAGATGGTGTATTTAATAATGACAAAAATTGAAAGAACTTCATACAAAAAATAATCCACCAAGACAAAAGGTAAATCCACATAGAAAGGAGGAACAGCCAGAAAAAGACTCAAAAGAGTAATACAAAAAATAACAATACCCCAAAACAAAGTTCCACAAAAAGTAGTCTCAAAAGAATAATCCAAGAAAAAACGATACCCAAAACAAAGTTCCACAAAAGAGTCTAACTGGAGCAGAAAACATACACAGCTTCACTGAGGCAGAGTGCTAACATTCAAACACAGAGCAAAGAACTAAGGGAAACTAAGGGTTTAAATACATACAAGGGAAACGAGGCACAGGTGCAATTAATAACTGGAAACAAGGGAAAAAGAAAAGAAAGGATCAGACAAAAAACACAATGGGAGCCTCTAGTGGTCAAAACCCAGAAACCACCCGGCCAAATGTTGACAGAATCCCCCCCCCTAGGAACGGCTCCTGACGTTCCTACTAGCTTTCTCAGGGTGGAGAACCCTAAACTGACGAATGAGGTCAGGGTCCAGTATGTCTCTGGCAGGAACCCAGGAGCGTTCTTCGGGACCGTAGCCTTCCCAATCCACCAGATACTGCCAGGACCACTGCACCCGGCGGGAGTCCAGTATCCGGTGGACGGTATAAGCCGGGTGACCTCCGATGACACGGGGCAGAGGGGGGGGGTCTGCCTGCCGGGACAAAGGGAGAAAAAACAACAGGTTTTAATAAGGAGATGTGAAATGTGGGATTAATCTTAAGAGATCTGGGTAATTGCAGGCGATACGTAACAGGGTTGACTCTCCTGGCAACTTTAAAGGGACCGATGTATCTCTGGGACAGCTTGCGAGACTCCACCCGTAGCGGTAAGTCTTTAGTGGAGAGCCAGACTCTCTGGCCGGGGCGCAGGTTGGGGCCGAGACGGCGACGTCTGTTGGCCTGTCTTTGGTACCGCTGTGAGGAACGCAGAAGATTGAGACGGGTCTTCCTCCACGTAAACCGACAGCGTCTAACGAACTTCAGGGCCGAAGGCACTCCGACTTCAGCCTCCTGGTCAGGGAACAAAGGGGGGGCTTAGCCAAACTGACACTCGTGCGGGGACATACCAGTGGAGGAGGAGAGCAAGGTGTTGTGCGCGTACTCAGCCCAAACGATGAAAGACGACCATGTAGATGGGTTGTTGGAGGCCATACATCGGAGGGCGGTTTCCAGCTCCTGATTCATTCTCTCGGTTTGGCCGTTGGACTCCGGGTGGTACCCTGAAGATAGGCTGGCAGTAGCCCCTATGAGCTGGCAGAAGGCCTTCCAAAACCTCGAGGCGAACTGGGGGCCTCTGTCGGAAACCATATCCTGAGGGATGCCGAAGACTCGGAACACGTGGTTGATTACCAGCTCAGCCGTCTCCTTAGCCGAAGGTAACTTAGTCAAGGGGACGAACCTGGCCGCCTTAGAAAATCTGTCGATGATGACTAGGATAGTAGTATTACCAAGGGACGGAGGGAG
>QNTS01000863.1:541725-554175 GCA_003317085.1 Hucho hucho
TCTTTTATACAGGTAACAAGCTGAGATTAGGAGCACTCCCTTTAAGAGTGTGCTCCTAATCTCAGCTCATTACCTGTATAAAAGACACCTGGGAGCCAGAAATCTTTCTGATTGAGAGGGGTTCAAATACTTATTTCCCTCATTAAAATGCAAATCAATTTATAAAAATTTTCACATGCATATTTCTGGATTTTTTTGTTGTTATTCTGTCTCTCACTGTTCAAATAAACCTACCATTAAAATTATAGACTGATAATTTCTTCGTCAGTGGGCAAACATACAAAATCAGCAGGGGATCAAATACTTTTTTCCCTCACTGTATGTATGTGTGTGTGTGTGTGTGTTTGTGTGTGTGTGTGTGTGTGTGTGTGTGTGCGCGTTGGACAGGTGTGTGTTGGACAGGGACATCTGGGCTCAAATGCGTTATCTCTGGCCAGTAAATTAAAAGTGTCTCTCTTTTCCTTCCATCCAGGTGGGCAGGCAATAACGTTTGACAGAAGATGCGGTCCTGTCTCTTCAGATGGCTGGGGATAGGCATGGCGCTTCTCTGTCTGGCCACCTACAGCTGGGCCCAGGACACAGAAGGTAGAGTAGATGGACAGGTCTTAAAGGGAAATTCCTCCACTTTTCAACCTCATATTCATCATCTCCAGCACTAAACCAGTGTCTACAAAATACTCAGACTTCTTTCTTGCTGTGTTTTCATCCAGTAAAGCTGTTAAGGAGTGTACAAAAGCTGGCCTAAAAAGATAAGAAAGATAAGAAGGTCCTAAAAATAATGCTTCTCTGTGACATAACAAGGGAGGGTACTTTCTTGCTCCCCACACCACTGTGATTCTGATAGTGTTTGAAAATCCCTGTTTTAAAATGTTTTTACTTTTGATGATATCATCAGGTCAAACTTTTTAACTTAGTATTTTGTTCTACAAAATTGAGAAATGTGCTATTTTCACATATATTAACACAGGTATTGCGCTGGAGATATTGAAAAAGAAATTGAGAAGTGGTGGAGTTGCCTTTTAACGGCATGTGGGAAGTTGGGTATTGTGACAGCAAATCAATACATTTTCATACAATTTACAATTACGTGTCTATTCTATTCTATTTAGGATACATGGGCTCTGATACAAGGCAGAAAATGTTTGGTGCAATTCGGTTTGATTAGAGTAAGGTCCGCGTCCATAGAAACAGTACCAGCTCTACTGGTAGTACTGCTACTACCACCAGTACTACACCTGCACCTGTAGACAACACAAGTTGTTCTGCTTCCACGAGCACATCCAATGCTAGCATCAGTAATTCTACATTTGTTGTTAGCCCAGCTAGCATGGACACTGACAGTTGTGAATCTGATGCAGCCAAAGAGCTACTGCCCCCTTACCCGGAAAGCACCAAACAACAGACAGGGACGTTGGACCATCGAAGATGCGCAAATATGAAGAGAACTACATTGATTTGGGGTTCACTTTTATTGGGAGTAGTGCCTTTCCTCAGCCACACTGCGTTATATGTGCAAAAGTACTATCTCACAACTCGATGAAACATTCACTCTTGCGCAGACATTTAGAAACAAAACATGCCAATTTGAAAAATAAGCCACAGGAGTTTTTTTTGCGAGAATTAAGACAACTTTTGAGTAGTTAGACATGTATAAAAGCAACAGATATGGTGCGCTACCGAGTGGCTAGGACAGGCAAGCCCCATACTATTGTGGAGGACTTAATTATTCCTGCTGCCGCAGATATGGCTGAGACAATGCTGGGGGAAAAGGCCAACAAATCTATACAGACAATGCCTTCATCAAACAACACTGTTTCACAACGCATCAGTGACATGGCAGGAGATGTTTTGAAACAATTACTGCTTCGCATGAAAGCCAGTGAAATCTATGCGTTACAGCTGTATGAGTCAACAGACGTGGCGGGCCGGGCACAGCTCCTGGTATATGTCCGTTACGTTTATGGGGGGTCAATAAAGGAAGACATCCTCTTCTGCAAACCACTGGCTACCAGGACAACAGGAGAGGATATTTTTTAAGTACTGGACAGCTTTGTGACATCAAATGGACTTGTGGTCAAGATGTGTTGGTATCTGTACTGATGGCACAAAAGAGGCTCTTGCTGCCAATGGAATGCCTGACAGCTTGAAAGACGTTTTGGACACTACAGTGAAAATGGTTAACTTTGTTAAAGCAAGGCCCCTGAACTCTCGTGTATTTTCTGCACTATGCAATGATATGGGCAGCGACCATGTAACGCTTTTACAACATACAGAAGTGCGCTGGTTATCAAGGGGCAAAGTATTGACACGTTTTTTAAAATTGAGAGACGAGCTTGAAGTTTTCTTTACTGACCATAATTTTCACTTGTCTGACCGCTTGAAGAGCTTCTCACATGACTGGCCTATCTGGGTGATGTTTTTTCTCGCATGGATGATCTGAATCTAGGATTACAGGGACTCTCCGCAACTATATTCAATAAGTGGGACAAAATTGAGGCTGTGATTAAGAAGTTGGAGCTCTTCTCTGTCTGCATTAACAAGGACAACACACAGGTCTTTCCATCATTGTATGATTTTTTGTGTGCAAATGAACTCAAGCTTACAGACAATGTCAAATGTGATATAGCGAAGCACCTGAGTGAGTTGGGTGCGCAATTACGCAGGTACTTTCCCGAAACAGATGACACAAACAACTGGATTCGTTATCCCTTTCATGCCCTACCTCCAGTCCACCGATATCTGAACAAGAGAGCCTCATCAAAATTGCAACAAGCGGTTCTGTGAAAATTGAGTTTAATCAGAAGTCACTGCCAGATTTCTGGATTGGGCTGCGCTCAGAGTATCCTGTCTTGGCAAATCACACTGTTAAGACACTGATGCCCTTTGCAACCACGTACCTATGTGAGACTGAATTTTCGGCCCTCACTAGCATGAAAACTTAATACAGGCGCAGACAACCCAACCGCAGAGTTATGTGCATCCTTTCAAGCACACCCTTCTCATTAACAGGTGGTGAGTCATTCACAATTTCCGATGAACAAATAAGGTTTTATATGTAAGATGGTTAAATAAATATATGTATTGATTATTATTATATTATTGTTTGTGCCCTGGTCCCATAAGATCTCTTTGTCACTTCACATGAGCCGGGTTGTGACAAAAACTCACACTCATTCTTATTTTTAATAAACGTATCGTATAGTGTGTTTCTGGCAGGCAAAAAAACAACACTTGAGAGTGTGCTGACCCTGTTTCTAGAGGGGGTATGCAGCTGGAGGTTGAATGTTTGAAGGGGTACGGGACTATAAAAAGTTAGAGGAACAAATCGATGTGATTCAATTCAATACGATACAATGCATAAACACTAGAGCTGACTTGTGTGTTGTCAGTATATATACTGACAATATATACTGATTGTTTCAAGCAAAACTACCAAAACTGCTGCTGATGGGGAACCTGATGGTGAACCTAAAATCTAATGTAAGCTCTGATCAGTATTCACCTATAGCCAAATGAGATTGGTTTCTCTGGCAGTAGTTTTGGCTACTTTTATTCCGGTAAAACAAAATTTTCAACATTGCATTTGATAAAAAATAAAGCCTAATATTTCGCAAGCCATTTTACAGATATTTAAATGCTTAAGGTGACGCACAGATGTGCCAGATCAGGAATAGGCTTACCTCTTGTTGGTCAGCGGGCGTGGTGCACAGTTTGACTAGAATACTGGTATTGCCTGGGGTTGTTCGGCATGCCAAATGACTTGTAAATCAATGTCTGTCGACATAATTACATGTTTAGTTTTACACTGAAGGAGAGGACGCAGTTGTCACAAAACATGAGAGGTACTTTCGGAAGGTAGACAGAAAGTAATTTGATCAACAACAATAAATGTTAACAGGCGATATTCAAAAGGTTTGAATCGATTTTCTGACCAATGCATACTACATTTGAACCTGGGACCGATGTGTATCGGTGAAAAGTTATATCCTTATTTCTATTCTATTATATTCTATGTGCTGAGTAAAAACATGTATACTGTTTAAATAAGGTAGAACAGTTCACAGGAGGGGTTGAGTGTGAGATTATTCAAAAAACATAACAACACAGAGTCAATAGATTGGCTGGTAAGATGAAGGGGGCTGGAAAAATGTCAGGACAAATTGTCTTTGTTTAAGCTGGAGACGAAAGGAGAGCAGAGCAGTAGCTAATTACTTTCATGGGTGGATTTGAAAGATATGCTCTATATTGATTAATCGCAGTGCACTTACAGTAAGCTCCTGTATGCATAAATCCCTCAGTACTTTCACTCAATACAGTTGAATGAGTTGGATGAGAGGATTCTCCTTGTAGTGTAATGTACTGTACAGTGAAAATATTCAACTTTGTAACAGATGTCAGTAGAAAGGGAATCCATTGAAATCCTTGTCAGAGAGTCAGTTAATGATGCACTATACAGTGCGTTTTTCCTATTTTGTTTCATTACAACCTGTAATTTAAATCAATTTTTATTTGGATTACATGTAATGGACATACACAAATTGGTCAAAATTGGTGAAGTGAAATGAAAAAAATAACTTGTTTCAGAAAATTCGGGGACCACTTTTCCGGGGTTTTTCCCCCCGGATTTTCTGAAACAAGTTATTTTTTTTCATTTCACTTCACCAATTTTGACTATTTTGTGTATGTCCATTACATGTAATCCAAATAAAAATATATGTATTGTATTGCATATGTATTCACACAATTTGCTATTAAGCCCCTAAAATCTGGTGCAACCAATTACCTTCAGAAGTCACATAATTAGTTTTATAAAGTCCACCTGTGTGCAATCTAAATGTCACATGATCTGTCACATGATCTCAGTATATATACACCTGTTCTGAAAGGCCCCAGAGTCTGCAACACCACGAAGCAAGGGGCAACACCAAGTTGTGGAGATGTACAGATCAGGGTTGGGTTATAGAAAAATATCAGAAACTTTGAACATCGCACAGAGCACCATTAAAAGCAACAAAGAGACCAAAGATAACCCTGAAGGAGCTGCAAAGCTCCACAGCGGAGATTGGAGTATCTGTCCATAGGACCACTTTAAGCCATACACTCCACAGAGCTGGGCTTTACAGAAGAGTGGCCAGAAAAAAGCCATTGCTTATAGAAAAAAATGAACAAACACGTTTGGTGTTCGCCAAAAGGCATGTGGGAGACTCCCCAAACATATGGAAGAAGGTACTCTGGTCAGATGAGACTAAAATTGAGCTTTTTGGCAATCAGGGAAAATACTATGTCTGGTGCAAACCCAACATCTCTCATCACCCCGAGAACACCATCCCCACAGTGAAGCATGGTGGTGGCAGCATCATGCTGTGGGGATGTTTTTCATCGGCAGGAACTGGGAAACTGGTCAGAATTGAAGGAACAATGGATGACGCTAAATACAGGGAAATTCTTGAGGGAAACCTGTTTCAGTCTTCCAGAGATTTGAGACTGGGACGGAGGTTCACCTTTCAGCAGGACAATGACCCTAAGCATACTGCTAAAGCAAGGGGAAACATTTAAATGTCTTGGAATGGCCTAGTCAAAGCCCAGACCTCAATCCAATTGAGAATCTGTGGTATGACTTAAAGATTGCTGTACACCAGCGGAACCCATCCAACTTGAAGGAGCTGAAGCAGTTATGCCTTGAAGAATGGGCAAAAATCCCAGTGGCGCCAAGCTTATAGAGACATACCCCAAGAGACTTGCAGCTGAAATTGCTGCAAAAGGTGGCTCTACAAAGTATTCACTTTGTGGGGTGAATAGTTATGCACGCTCAAGTTTTCAGTTTTTTGTCTTATTTCTTGTTTGTTTCACAAAAAAATATATGTTGCATCTTCAAAGTGGTAGGCATGTTGTGTAAATCAAATGATCCAAAGCCTCCAAAAATCTATTTTAATTCCAGGTTGTAAGGCAACAAAATAAGGCAACAAAGTAGGAAAAATGCCAAGGGAGGTGAATACTTTCGCAAGCCACTGTATGTTCTGTGCATGTGTGTTTGTGTGTGAGTAGCCTATGTTTTGTATGTGTGCAGTTGTAGGAGGCCCCCAGTGTCCGGTCTGTAGCATGAAGTCATGAGCTCTAATGGTCGGCTACGCAGTAGCAACCTAGTGGTGCCAGGAACACTGCTCTGCCCTAGAAAGCCTATATAAATTACGGTGGCCAGAATGGCCAAACAAATTTTTTTAGACTGCCATTTAGGGCTCTAAAATTAGTTTATTATGTTCAATCCCCACAATTATTTATTTTAAAGTTCGCTACAAATCGCGATATTTCATTAAATAGTGATCCATTGTGACTACTACATTTGTCGTCACACAGGACCACTTGCTGACACAGACCAATCATGGGCCGACAGGCTACAAGGAAGCTTGGGCCCTCATGCCATAGACCTTAAGGTTGACCCTCTCCGGCAGGCTGAAAACCACTACATCAACCATGATCCTTTGCTAGTTATGGCCACTTTTACCATGATCATTAGCGATTTTGGTGCAAATCAGCCCCATTCAGCAATATGGCACGCTTCAAGTTGAAATATGTCATGCGCCATCTGGAGTTTTCCAGATGGACTATGTCAGCGCTATCACCATCTACTGGTTTTATTGTCTATGGGTTGCAGCCTGTAATTTAATTGTTTGTATAACGTACATCCATGTGTATGTGTGTGATGTTCTTGAGTCCATATTTGGAGTAGGCTTAGCTAAGAGAAGCACTAATGGCTGGCTTTTACCTAAACACATCTCTTAAATATAGTTAATTTGGGTCTAGGCTGAGTACTGACAATTAGACATATTTTCACTTGCCATTTTCAAGTATTTGACGTGCCATTTAATGTAACATAAAAGTCTATGTAAGAGTGCTGTAGCTAATGTTGTTTTGAAATAGTGTTTCAGAAAAGGTACCCTCATTCAGAGGGTACCTTGCCTTCAGAAAGTATTCACAGCGAAATACTTTCCCACAATTTGTTGTTACAAAGTGGTATTAAAATGGATTCAATTGACTTTTTTGTCAACCATCTACACAAAACACTCTGTGATGTCAAAGTGGAAGAAACATTTATTTTTTTTATCATGGTTTGGGCTAGGCCCCTTAGTTCCAGTGAAGGGAAATCTTAACATTACTGCATACAATGACATTCTAGACAATTCTGTGCTTTGTGGCAACTTTGTGGCACCAGTTTGGGGAAGGCCTTTCCTGTTTCAGCATGACAATGCCCCCTGACACAAAGCAAGGTCCATACAGAAATGGTTTGTCAAGATCAGTGTGGAAGAACTTGACTGGCCTGCACAGAGCCCTGACCTCAACCCCATTGAACACCTTTGGAATGAATTGGAATGCCAAATGCGGGCCAGGCCTAAACGCCCAACATCAGTGCCCACCCTCACTAACGCTGTCGTGGCTGAATGGAAGCAAGTCCCTGCAGCAATGTTCCAACATCTAGTGGAAAGCCCTGCCAGAAGAGTGGAGGCTGATTCTGCAGCAAATGGGGGACCAACTACATATTAATTCACATTATTTTAGAATGAGATGTTCGGCGAGCATACATTTGGCCATAAAGTGTATTATAATCACTGTTGGCAGTAATTCGTAGCTGTGAGTCTTTCTGGGTCAGTTTCTAAGAGATTTGCACAAGTGGACTGTACAATATCTGCCCATTATTCTTTACAGAATTCTTCAAGCTATGTCAAGTTGGTTGTTGATCATTGCTAGACAGCCATTTTCAAGTCTTGCCATAGATTTTCAAGCTGATTCAAGTCAAAACTATAAATAGGTCACTCAGGAACATTTAATGTAATCTTGGTAAGAAACTCCAGTGTATACTTGGCCTTGTGTTTTAAGTAATTGTCCTGCTGAAGGGTGCATTTGTCTCCCAGTGTCTGTTGGAAAGCAAACTAAACCAAGTTTTCCTCTAGGATTTTGCCTGTGCTCTATTCCATTTATTTTTATTCCCCCCAAAACACTCCCTAGTCCTTGCCGATGACAAGCATACCCATAACATGATGCATTCACCAGGTCGGAAAATATGAATAGTGGTGCTCAATGATGTGTTGTGTTGGACTTTCCCCAAACATAACTCTTTGTATTCAGGACAAAAGGTTATTTAGCCAATTTTCTTTGCAGTATTACTTAATGCCTTATTGCAAACATGTTTTGGAATAGGTTTATTCTGTACAGGCTTCCTTCTTTTCACTCTGTCATTTATCTTAGTATTGTGGAGTAACTACAATGTTGTTGATCCATCCACAGTTTTCTCCTGTCACAGCCTTCCTAACTCTGTAACGTTTAGGAAGGGGCCTGTAGCTTTGTAGTGGCTAGGTGTATTGACACACCTTCCAAAGTGTGATTTAAAAACTACACCATGCTAAAAAGGGATATTCCATTTTTTTTTTTTACCCATCTACCAATACTGTAGGTGCCCTGCTTTGCGAACCATTGGAAAACCTCCCTGGTCTTTGTGGTTGAACAATAACATGTAAACATCAATACCAATAACATATGAGAGAAGTAGTTATCACACAGCTCTTTCTCTCTCTATCTCTCTCTCTCTCAGCCTTTCTATGTATCCTATATTTCTATCTCATTCTCTTTCATATTCTCTTTCCTAGAGCTCTTTCTTCACCTTCTCATTTTCCTCTTTACCTCATATGCTTTAGCAGTCTCTTATCTCTGACAGTCAGTATGTACTGTGAGTCTGTCTGAACAGTGTGGCATAGCATTATGCAGTGCAGTATTCCCATCATGCATATCCACTCTGTGTCCATCGGTGCTATCTGTGATCAGCAGGCCCCACAGTTTAGGAAAGGTTAATGAAAGGTCAAGCCTCAATCTGGATGACAATGCACAGACCTTTCTCATACCTCTTTACCTGTGTGTGTGTGTGTGTGTGTGTGTGTGTGTGTGTGTGTGTGAATGTGATTTTGTGTGTAATGACAGCCATGTGTCCTCCCCTCACATTCCATCTATCCTTCTCTTATTCTATTCCTCCCTCTCTCTCTCTCTCTCTCTCTCTCTCTCTCTCTCTCTCTCTCTTTCTCTCTCTCCCCCCCCTCTCTCTAGTATTTGGGGTTCTGATGGGGTACGACAGTTGAACAAATCTTATGAGGCATTTATAAATTAAAGTGCCCCACCAGAAGGAAGTAAAATTATAGGTTACAATTACTTTGCTCATGATGCGGGCCACAAATGATATGTAACAACACCACACATTGGACACGAAACAAAAATACAATTATAACAACAGCACAACAAAATAGATAAACACGTTCCTTGAATTTTCTTTTGCGGCTGCCTTTTCATTATAGGATAGACACTTGTGGTTTATACTGTAGCTGCACCAATCAAAGAAGTGGATCGTGTAGAGAAGCAAAAATGTTGTCGTCAAACCCATTAATCTAGGAGCGACGGGGGAAGCAGGGTTGCAAAATGCAATTATAGTATTTATGAAATTATCATATATATTTTTTTTTATACTGACTAGCTAAAAAATAAGTGAAACTTCACAAATTATCCAATGGATTATGAACATTTGTGGTAAAAAAGTGGATGTTTCAAAAACATAAGTTTGCCCCCCTATTTTAATTTGCTCTATTGCTCAGGCGCCCAAGTGGACGTCCTAATGCTGTTTGGCTCAGCTCAGTCGTGACTCGCAAAAATGAAGAACTTTGCAGGTGTTTCTGATAAATAAACAATGCCATGTTGGTGGGTGGTGTCAGAAGTCTCTGTGTATCAGGTAGGCAGAGTCAGGCGCAGGACAACGGAGATGAGTAAGTCACGTAACTTTACTCAAATAACAAACTACCAAAATAGGTAGCAAAATCCAAGCTCACAATAAAAAGAACATCTAACATATAACAAACACGCACAAAAGCATGAGGGAAACAGAGGGTTTCAATAAGGAACAAATAATTAAGTGATTGGAAACAAGGTGTGTATAATGAAGACAAAAACATAGAAAATGAAAAGTAGATCGGCGGTAGCTAGAAAACCGGTGACGTCGACCGCCGAAAGCCGCCCGAACAAGGAGAGGGATCAACTTCGGCTGACGTCGTGACAGTACCCCCCCTTGACACGCGGCTCCAGCAGCGCGCCGACACCGGCCTTGGGGACGACGCGGACGATGAGGCGCAGGGCGATCCGGGTGGAGACGGTGAAACTCCAGCAGCATCGACGGGTCCAGGATTACCTCCACCTGCACCCAACATCTCTCCTCCAGGCCGTACCCCTCCCACTCCCCGAGGTACTGGAGGCCCCCCGCGCCTTGAGTCCATGATGGCTCGGACAGCATACGCCGGGGCCCCCTCGATGTCCGGGGGGGGGGATTCCTGGAGTGGACCAGCTACCACCGGCCTGAAGAGAGACACATGGAACGAGGAGTTGATACGGTAATCTAGGGGGAGCTGTAATTTATAACATACCTCGTTCAATCTCATCAGGACTTTAAAACACATTCTGGTTATTAAAACACTTACATTGGTTTTACATTCTAACAACCTCCAAACACCACATCTTAGCTTAGGTGCAATACTTCTCATGGTTTCATTAGACAATCATGGTGTTTTGAGACTTTCTATTTTTGTGTAGATGGGTCCATACAATGTAGCCTATAATTGAAACAAACATATAATAATTGACACCAGGAAAAAAAGTGGATTAAGGTAAATTTGTCTGAAAAAAAGGACATATTTTAAGAACAACAATCTCAACATCAAACTCCTATGCACCATTTGGATTACAAAAGCAGAGGGACACTCATCTGATCAACAAGCACTGTGCAACTTCACCTAGGTACCTCCATACAATGCAAAGTGCATTAGCCACCTAAAAATAATAAATTCAACAACAAATGTTTATCCACAATAAGGATTACCAAAGCAGAGTCACTCAGCAGCTAGACTAATGTTTCATTAGCCAACTCAAAAAACAGAGAGGCTTTGTTCTGTTAATCTAATGGAACATTGCTTTAATTTAATGGAAATCTGTTTTTCCCAATAAAATAAGTGGAAGTAGAGAAGGAAAACTGGAAATGTTAAAGAGGCAATACTCCATCAGTAATTGGTAATCAAGGCACTATACACTCCAACGGCTTACTCCAATGACAATATAAATATTCAGATTTGAACCTCGGGGCAGTTTGCTTTCATTTGAGAAAATAATATCCTGCACTAATCAACAGACCAACTCCCCCTCGAGCTACAAATCTTCAATTACCAAACTTTTATACTTTTTTTTACAAAATAACCAGGGACAGAGATGGATGGTGACACAAGTAACCTTTTTCAGATTTGATGTGGTTGTTTTTCTGCAAGATGTTACTTTTTACCATGACTGGGATATAAATTGATTTCAAGGTATTTTCAGTAGAAGCAGGCTTACACATATACACTGAAAGACCAGATGCAGATGCATGTTTTAAATGTTATTTTTAAATCATCACTGTATATCTAATAAATCAGTGTGTGTTTATTTCATGAAAATAATAATATATTATGTATAGGGCTGTCAAAGTTAACACACTAATAAAGAGTTAACGCGTGAATTTTCTACGCCGTTAATCGCATCTCCATTTCTTCACCGCATGGAACCTTTTAAGCACAAGTGTTTCCTCATGGACCCTTTAAAGCGCAAAACACACATGGAACACAGCTAGGTTGCAGTCATAACACTTAAAAGACACACAGGCTTGCCATGTGAGAGGGCTGACATCCGCAGGCAATCTAGCTGAAAGGATCCTCAAAGGCACAACACCAACAGCTGACATGAAGAGAGGAATGGAGTTGGAGATGGAAGCAACTAGTGACTACCGCAAAATGCAAAATGTGGCCTCATCATACATCCTGACGTCCCTTGACTTGCGTCTTCTCCTGTTGGACTGGTCTACGACCCTCTAGAGCATCCACCTTTTGGCCTAGTTGAGATTAAGAATCCAAACAAAAAGGGTTTTGTGGATTGCAAGTACGTTCACATGCATAGTTTTGTGAGAAGGCAAGCTGCAGCCCAGATGCAGTTGATGCTTCCCATCATTGACATTAGGATCTCATGGACATGGTAGTTATTCCACTGGAATAGCAAAGGTACTGCTCCCTTCTTCAGATGTCGAAGCCCACTAGAAGGTTAAAAGAAATCTTCTTAATTTCCTAACTTTAAAGATGCCGCACCAACTAATAACGTTAACGTTAGCACTATTGTTAGCTAAAGAAACAAAAAAAATACACAGAACACAATCGAATTACAAAAATCACTAACTGAACAGATAAAAATAATTTTCAACAAGAATGATAAAAAAACGCCATAGAAATATGATTACATTTATATACTGAGGTAATGATATCAGGCTGACAGGACAGGATCGGGACAGGAAGCTATGTATTGGGTAGGAAGTTGAGCGGAAGTGGGCGCTGCAATGTTGTGCAAAAGGTA
>QNTS01000863.1:554560-611684 GCA_003317085.1 Hucho hucho
TGACCAAATACTTATTTTCCACCATAATTTGCAAATAAATAAATTAAAAATCCTACAATGTGATTTTCTGGATTTCTTTTTCTCATTTCGTCTGTCATAGTTGAAGTGTACCTATGATGAAAATTACAGGCCTCTCTCATCTTTTTAAGTTGGAGAACTTGCACAATTGGTGGCTGACTAAATACTTTTTTGCCCCACTGTATATGCTTAGGCTGCAGTTCAAACTCATAAAAGACACACCCTCGTCCACTTACTCTCGCCTTATGCCCTTGGGGGAATCTCTGTCATCATCTTGGAGGGTGGTCCAAATGATTAGCCAAGCAAGAGAAGTTTGCAACGTAAGCCCCTCAGCCCTCGTTTTTAGTCGAGTTTGCGAGTGTACAATTATGTTCACTTCGGGGCCTGAAATTCCCCATAATTCAATTTGCGATGATTGTACATCCGCTAAGAAAAGTCAGCCAAAAATGTAAACCCCAACATTCGAGTGTAAGTAAAAACTAATATAAATAAGTTAGAAATTGTGCTACTAATGCACATGATGGCAGAAACACGTCTCGTAAAAGTAATGATGTTTTTGTTTGGTTAGCTTTTGGAAATTGTAGAAATAAAACATTTTCCTTCTTCAGAAGTTCCAGCGAGGCAGGCTAATGTTATTTAGCTAATTAATTTGCTAGCTATCGAACAGTAGGCGTATATAAATAATTATATATTTAATGTGAGTAGACATGCAATCATAATTGACTGTAGCGCATATAAAGCACCCACAAGCTACCGGTGGCTGAAAACACAATCATTGCGGGATGAACTAGTGACGAATTTCCGGGCAAGGGCGGTACATTTAAAAATCATTCCTTCCTCCCTTGCCCCTTGCCCTGCAAGTGTATACTCGTCAGACGTCATGATACATCATCAGATGTGTTCACTTAATTTGAGGGCTGAGGGGACAGTGTGTATCTTTTAAGTGTTTGGACTGCAACCTTACATTGCTGAAGACTGTGTACCTCTAGCCTAAGTCATGTAAAAGTTATGCCCAATATTACCAGAGCTATGTTTTTTTTCTGCCGCGAATTTGTGTGCATGTTACGGGTCATTTTAAACTTCTCACGAGACGTTATTTTTTGGTTTGATAACAAACAACATTGTTGAGCTAGCTAGTCATGTCACCTAGCTAGCTGGCAAACTGATAACCTGGTTAGAATGCCTAAAGCTTTAACTTCTTAGGGAGCGGCAGGTGAGGTGACGGTCTGGAGTGCCCAAAGCAAAATACCTGCCACTCAGGCTCAGAAAATAGGATATGCACATAATTAGTACTATTGGATAGGAAACACTCTGAAGTTTCTAAAAGTGTTAACATAATGTCTGTGAGTATAACAGAACTCATTTAGCAGGCAAAAACCAGAGAGAAAAACATCCGGAAATCAGTTTCTGGTGACCTTTGGCTCTCTTAGACACACTCCCTATTGAATCCATTTGTTACCAGGACTGAGACTGCAGTACCTATGGCTTCCACTAGATGTCAACAGTCTATATATAAAGCCTCAGCGAGATTGGAGTAAGCAGGGCGAATAGGTACAGGAAATTGCATTGGGACCTCAAATGTCAACAGGTTTTCTCGGGTGCGAGTTTGGCTGGCGCGCCCCACTTTATTTTACTTATATAAGGTATAGGTGACCATCTAAGTGAAATATTATCGCTAATACTCATAAAAGGATAGCTAAGGATGCATTTTAACTGGTATTTGATTTGTTTAGGAAAAGTTTATAGGTATATTTGAACGCGTTCTCTTCACGTTTCAATGAGCAATTCGACGTTGGATTTTCTGAACATAACGCGCCAACCAAACTGAGATTCATGGATATAAATGACTTTTTCTAACAAAAGAACCATGGATTGTCTTCGTTGGATACTTTGGAAGCCCTCAGCAGAAGTTCTTCAAAAGGTAAGGGATTTGTTTTCGCTGTGAAATGTGTTTTGTGTGAACCGCGATGGTTTATGAATTTATGCTAATGGGAATATTGGAGGTGCTACCCTCAAACAATCAAATGTTGTGCTTTCGCCGTAAAGCCTTTTTGACAACGCTGTGATATTGCCAAGAAGCAGAGCTTTTGATGACTATGCAACACTTGTATATTGATGAATGTTTAATAATTCAACTTTTGGATTTTGAATTTGGCGCCTTGCATTTCACCGGGTAGGGTTGGGAGCTAGCGCCCCACCACTCCCTAAGTAGTTAACAGTACTTAGAACTTTTTGTGTGTAGATTAGTGGAAATCCACTTTGCCTGAGGATGACAGATAAATAGTGTAGAAGGAAATTTGACCATAATATAATCTTCAATCAGACTGCATGACCATGTCAATGCTATAGGCCCATAAGCGTATCCAATGAGTTTAGTCAAGGTAGCGAGCCTTGCATCACCACTTGGAATACTATAAGTTACATGTGTCCAAGGTATCCATTATGCAATTATTAAGAGGCTGAGAGACAAGGAGCTAATATATTGAAAACAATGGTCTAGCATTAAATGATTGAGTTACCCTTAGCTCAGATCTGCACAGTTAGAGGCCATACTATGTGTATTGTAAATAACATTAGACAATTCACCAAATAATAATTCAAAGAATATTACTCAGAAATATGAGGACTATTGTTCGTATGCATTTAAAAGTAATCAGATGTATTACAGTTATCCAAGATGGTTTAGCAGTGCAGACGTGTTTTTGTACTTTTGTATTTTTCGTCTTTTTTGTATGTATTTCAAATTTATTTTCAATATCTTTTACATTTTTTTATATTAAATATACCTTCCGGTAACCTGCCTCACCCAATGTGTTACGGAACCGCTATTTTTTTTGCCCTTTTTAGACAGAACTCCATCGGAAGCTTGCGAGCTAACTAGCTACTAGCTATTCAGTCACTGTTAGCCACTGCTAGCGGCCTTTACCTTCTGCACAGACACCAGCCCTTTTTAGCCTGGATAATACTCCCCAGCCTGCTACCATCGGACTGTTTCTCCACTACAACGCCGGATCCCTGCCTTAAACCCTGGACCACTGATCTCCACAGCTAGCTAGCTGCCACTGAGTGACCCAGCCCTGAGCCAGGCCCACCTCCCGGCCTCCTCCCAAACACGGCTAGAACCCACTACTCCACCGGTTCCTTGCCGTGAGCTCTCGATCCTGGCACCGGATTCATCGCTGCTACCGAGTAGCTATAGTGGCTAACGCCCCTGCCCCGGAGCTAGCTCCAGTTAGCCGTGAGCCAGGCGCATCTCCCGGCTAGCAAAGGAAAGTACCACAACAACAATACCTCTCTCGCCAGCTGGCTTGGATCCCTTTCGACACGAAGCCCCGTCGTACCACCTTGACTGGTCTGCCGACGATTACTCCATCCGCTGTGCCTGCAACCGGCCTCTGTCGGATGTCGGAGCAGACGGTTCTACCAACCCCGGCCTGGTAACTCTAACTTTAAATGCCGTGTCTTCTGCGTGCCGGCGTAGTAACGACTACCTCGCGGCTTCCTTGTCCCATCTATTGCTGTTCACTCAGTGCAGCAGGACTATTCATTAATCACGGTACTCCATTCTGTTTATTTTTTGTTTATCTGTTGGCCCCAGCCGCGTACTCAGGCCCTGTGTGTAGCTAACCAACCCTCTTTGCCCATTCATCGCCAGTTTACCTGTTGTTGTTGTCTTAGCTGATTAGCTGTTGTGGTCTTACCCGTTGTTGTCTTAGCTAGCTCTCCCAATCAACACCTGTGTTTGCTTTATGCCTCGCTTTATGTCTCTCTCAAATGTCAATATGCCCTGTTTACTGTTGTTTAGGATTGTTATCATTGTGTTAGTTTACAGTGGAGCCCCTAGGCCCACTCTACATGCCTCAGAATCCTCCTTTGTCCCACCTCCCACACATGCGGTGACCTCACCCAGTTTTACCAGCACCTCCAGAGATGCAACCACTCTTATTATCACTCAATGCCTGGGCCTACCTCCACTGTACTCTCACCCCACCATACCCCTGTCTGCACATTATACCCTGAATCTATTCTACCACGCCCAGAAATCTGCTCCTTTTATTCTCTGTCCCCAACGCGCTAGACGACCTGTTCTGATAGCCTTTAGCCGTAACCCTTATCCTACTCCTCCTCTGCTCCTCGGGTGATGTGGAGGTAAACCCAGGCCTTGTGTGTCCACAGGCACTCTCATTTGTTGACTTCTGTAATCGAAAAAGCCTTGGTTTCATGCATGTTAACATCAGAAGCCTCCTCCCTGTTTGTTTTACTCACTGCTTTAGCACACTCCGCCAACCCTGATGTCCTTGCCGTGTCTGAATCCTGGCTTAGGAAGGCCACCAAAAATTCTGAGATTTCCATACCCAACTACAACATTTTCCGCCAAGATAGAACTGCCAAAGGGGGAGGAGTTGCAATCTATTGCAGAGATAGCCTGCAAAGTTCTGTCATACTTTCCAGGTCTATGCCCAAACAGTTCGAACTTCTAATTCAAAAAATTAATATCTCCAGAAATTTGGTGGCCTTCCTAAGCCAGGATTCAGACACGGCAAGGACATCAGGGTTGGCGGAGTGTGCTAAAGCAGTGAGTAAAACAAACNTCCTCCCTGTTTGTTTTACTCACTGCTTTAGCACACTCCGCCAACCCTGATGTCCTTGCCGTGTCTGAATCCTGGCTTAGGAAGGCCACCAAAAATTCTGAGATTTCCATACCCAACTACAACATTTTCCGCCAAGATAGAACTGCCAAAGGGGGAGGAGTTGCAATCTATTGCAGAGATAGCCTGCAAAGTTCTGTCATACTTTCCAGGTCTATGCCCAAACAGTTCGAACTTCTAATTCAAAAAATTAATATCTCCAGAAATTTGTCTCTCACTTTTGTCGCCTGCTATAGACCCCCCTCAGCTCCCAGCTGTGCCCTGGACACCATATGTGAATTGATTACCCCCCATCTATCTTCAGAGTTTGTTCTGTTAGGTGACCTAAACTGGGATATGCTTAATAGGGAGCACCGGCGCGCTAGCGGGCCACTCCCGACACTACCCGGTGAAATGTCAGGCGCCAAATTCAAAATCCAAAAGTTGAATTATTAAACATTCATCAATATACAAGTGTTGCATAGTCATCAAAAGCTCTGCTTCTTGGCAATATCACAGCGTTGTCAGATTTCAAAAAGGCTTTGCGGCGAAAGCACAACATTTGATTGTTTGAGGATAGCACCTCCAATATTTATGCATTAGCATAAATTCATATCCATCGCGGGTCACACAAAACCCATATTAGAGCTAAAAAATATCACTTACCTTTCGAATAACTTCTGCTGAGGGCTTACCAAGTGTCCAACCAAGACATCCAATGGTTCTTTTGTTAGAAAAAGTAATTTATTATATCCATAAATCTCCGTTTGGTTGGCGCGTTATGATCATAAAATCCACCGTTGAGTCGCCCATTGAACCGTGAAGAGAACACGTTCAAATTATACCTATAAACGTTCTACAAACAAATCAAACATCATTTTTAATGTATCCTTAGGTATCCTTTTATGTATATTTAGTGTAATATTTCAACCGGACGATAACGTGAATAATAGGAAAGGAAAATAAACTGAGGCACGCTCACAATTTTGCGCGCGTCAAACGTTGTAAACAAAAGTGGTCCCCTGACTACTTCCTCTTCCTATCCGTTCTGCTTACTGCTACAGCTTCCAGGCTTTGTATAAAGACTGTTGACATCTAGTGGAAGTCATAGGTACTGCAGTCTCAGTCCTAGGTAAAATACAAATGAATAGGCACAATGGAGAAGGAGGTCATTTACAAAAAAAACTGCAAATCCGGATGGATTTTCCTCGGGTTTTCACCTGCTATATCAGTTCTGTTATACTCACATACATTATTTTAACACTCTTAGAAACTTCAGACTGTTTCCTATCCAATAGTACTCCCGACACTACCCGGTGAAATGCAAGGTGCCAAATTCAAAATCCAAAAGTTGAATTATTAAACATTCATCAATATACAAGTGTTGCATAGTCATCAAAAGCTCTGCTTCTTGGCAATATCACAGCATTGTAAGATTTCAAAAAGGCTACACGGCGAAAGCACTACATTTGATTGTTTGAGGGTAGCACCTCCAATATTTTCCCATTAGCATGAATTCATAAACCATCGCGGTTCACACAAAACACATTTCACAGCGAAAACAAATCCCTTACCTTTTGAAGAACTTCTGCTGAGGGCTTCCCAAGTGTCCAACGAAGACATCCAATGATTCTTTTGTTAGAAAAAGTAATTTATTATATCCATAAATCTCAGTTTGGTTGCACATTATGTTCATAAAATTCAGCGTCCACTCGCCCATTGAACCATGAAGAGAACACGTTCAACCTATACCTATACACTTGTCCAAGAACAATCAAACATCATTGATAATTTATCCTTAGGAACACTTTTATGTATATTTAGTATAATATTTCAACCGGATTATAAACTGGGCGATAGGAAAGGAAAAAACCACAGCGCGCGCAAGCCCGTGAATGCGCATCCTCTTCTGTTTACATCCGATGACCACTTCGAAATTCTTCTTCTATTACCATCCAGAGCAACTAAACATCATCATACACTGTCTAGAGACTGTTGACATCCAGTGGAAGCAATAGGTACTGCAATCTTACTCCCATATATGGTCATTTTCAATAGGGAGGGGTTCAAAATGAGGCAATGTGTCAAATACACTTTTTCCAGGACAGAAATTCCTCGGGTTTTCGCCTGCTTTATCCGTTCTGTTATACTCACAGACAATATTTTAACACTCTTAGAAACTTCAGAGTGTTTCCTATCCAATAGTCCTAATTATGTGCATATCCTATTTTCTGGGCCTGAGTGGGAGGCGTTTTACTTTGGGCACGCCAGACTCTCCAAAACCGTCACCTCGGGAGCCGCTCCCTAAGAAGTTAAGCACCAGCTGTCAGAGCAGCTCACAGATCACTGCACCTGTACATTGCCCAACCAACTACCTCATCCCATACCGTATTCATTTATTTTTCTTGCTGCTTTGCACCCCTCCTTTGCACATTCATCTATTGCACATTTACCATTCCAGTGTTAAATTGCTATACTGTAACTACTTCGCCACCATGGCCTATTTATTGCCTTACGTTCCTTATCTTACCTCATTTGCACACATTGTATATAGATTTTTTATTTTTTTCTACTTGTTCTCAACTTGGTTAAATAAAGGTGAAATAAATAAAAAATGTGTGTTTGTGCGAGAGTGTCTCTCTCTCTCTCTCTCTCTCTCTCTCTCTCTCTCAATTCCATTTTCCTCCTCTGTGTCCATGTTCCCATTACGATAAGTTGTGTTCTCTGGCGCTTGCTGGTTGCACAATGGTTGGCAGGGTGCCTCCACTCCCCCTGCTCAGTTTGTATTGATTTTCACTGGTAATCACTCTCTATACAATCGGTCTCTCTCATGATGCGTTTGTGTTTGTGTGTGCGCTTGCGAGCGAGAGTGAGATAGAGAGTCCTCCTGTCTGATGTGTTCTCTTCCAAATAGCTTTGCTTTGGTGCTTGCTCGTCTTTTTGGCTCTCGTACCCCTTTCCCTATTGAACAAAGTTAACTCGCTACACACCTCCTGACTTCTTCACAATTTAGCTTTTTAGGATTTGCCCTGGCCGACCAGATAAGTGGATAAATCTATAAGCAGCTTTGCTGTGGTTTGTATACCAACTTCAACAGTAGGTTTCACATCACATTACCAACCTGAGGACCATTACGGGTTGTGGTATTTAGGAAGTTCAGCATGACTAATCAATGTTTAGCCGTATGAATACAGAACTCGTATGAATACAGAATTCCAAGGGTGGATCAGTGATCAGGAAGCATCTCTGATATTTTCTTCTAACTCCGGGAGGCTACCCGAGAGGGAAAAGTCCCAGACACCCTGAAAAGATGTAAACACTAAATGAAATATGGTGTTCTATTTGGATGATTTTCAAGCGACAATTGTATGTTGAAAATAGGCTAAATATGTTGTGATGAATGTCAATTTAGAATTGTTTCCTACTCCCATGCCAAATAACATCCATCCAAAGATGTATTTAGTGGAAGATGATTTTGTAGAGTTTTTAGTTATTATGATTAACTTACTCTCTATTCCTTCACTCCCCTCCCCCTTTCGTCTACTCTGATGTGTTTTCTCTCCTCTAACATCAAATCTCTTCTCCAAACCAACAATTTCATGCTATTCTTTTATCCCATGGTTCTTTTCTGCTTTCCTTTTGGCACCACTGACCCTGACCTCTACAGACTGGCAGTACGAGGGTAAGAGGGTAACCCTTTACTTTACCTCATTCTCTCTATCCTATTTTTTCTCTCTGTGTGCTCGGAGTAATTTCCATCTGTGCAGCTCCCTGTATTGAACACTGTGCTCATGTTGTCCCCCACATGGTTGTCATGTATTGTCATTATGTATTGTAATAAGTTGGTCATCACTGTGCTTTTGTGTCAGTGTCCTTAAACCCAGCAATGTGCTTCAACAGTAATACAAAGGATGAAACCATTCATAACCAGTTTGACAGTTGATATCAGCTTGACATTAAAGCTCTTTGTGGTATTGATGTGATTTGTTGCCTTCTCTCTCCACCATACAGCATGTAAACTGTCCCGGTCAGGCCCCCCTGCTACCATAGTGACCATTGATGAAGAGAGCCCTAATGGTACGTACTGCCTTTGTTTTCTCTGTACCTGCTAGGCTGTTCAATATATGCCATTCATAACATACACTACCGTTCAAAAGTTTGGGGTCACTTAGAAATGTCTTAGTTTTGAAAGAAAATAAAAATGTTGTCCATTAAAATAACATCAAATTGAACAGAAATACAGTGTAGACATTGTTAATGTTGTAAATGACTATTGTAGCTGGAAACTGATGATTTTTAATGGAATATCTACATAGGCGTACAGAGGCCCATTATCATTAACCATCACTCCTGTGTTCCAATGGCACGTTGTGTTAGCTAATCCAAGTTTATAATTTTAAAAGGCTAATTGAAAACCCTTTTGCAATTATATTAGCACAGCTGAAAACTGTTGTCCTGATTAAATAAGCAATAAAACTGGCCTTGTTTAGACTAGTTTGGTATCTGGAGCATCAGCATTTGTGGGTTCGATTACAGGCTCAAAATGGCCAGAAACAAAGAACTTTCTTCTTAAACTCGTCAATCTATTCTTGTTCTGAGAAATTGAAGGCTGCGTTGCGACNATGTTAAGCTTAACATAATAAGATCAAGACCAGGCCTACCAATAAAATTTTATCCATTAGCTAAAGAAAAGCTATAGAAACCCTGGTACCACAGAAAGCCAATTATCGATTCGATAGGCATGCAGCCGCGTAGACATGGCGGCCACTGTGCAAATTAGAAGTAGCCCAAAAACCTACAACCCGCAACCAATACATTTTCACCCTCTGCATTGTTTTCAAAGTAGCCCAATTATCGGGAAAACCACAGACATGGCAACCCTGACTCTTTTCTCATTCCATCATTCCATCTAATTACCCAGACACATTATCCATGACAGTGAAGTAAGACACTCAATTGTTTTATTTCATTCACACATTTTAATTAAGAAAATCAATTTTTGTTATTTTGTCTCGCATTTTTAAGGGTCTCACATTGATATGAAGCTGTAATGACTGTGTCCTGTAATTATAGAATGGTTACTATGCTAAAAGAAGGGCTCTGATTATTCTTGTTTCAGTGCTGTAATGTTAGTTGTAATTCTGTGATGTGCCTTTACTTTTTCTGGCTGAGAGGCTGGTTTGGTATTCTGGAGCCGTCTCTCTGTGATTCAAATGCCCGGCAGCAGAGTAAAGAGAGAAAGAGAGAGTGAGCGACTGAGTGTGTATGTGTGTAAGCAATGTGCACATATCTGTGTGTGCCCTGTTAAAATAATTGCAAGGCCAGCAATATGTAATTAGAGAGTATGGCTGAAAGGACGGGATTAGTACCAACACCTGCTACTTCTCTGGATTAGATAGAGAGGACCAGGGGAGGAGAGGGAAAGAGAGAGATTGAGAGGGGTATGGGGGAGATGAGAATGGTGCGTAGAAAGCTGTAGAGCAAAGAGTGAGGGGAGAATGTGTGGACAGTGTGCATACTGTAAACTCTTGGGAAAAAATGGCTCGAAAAGGGTTATTTGGGTGTCCCCATAGGTTAACCCTTTTTGGTTCCAGGTTAAACCCTTTTTAGTTCCATGTAGAACCCTCTGTGGAACCAAATGGGTTCTACCTGAAACCAACAAGGGTTATTCAAAGGGTTCTCCTATGGGGACATCTGAAGAACCCTTTTTGGTTCTAGATGGCACCTTTTTTCTAAGAGTGTAGGTGCTTGCCTACTTGCCTCTGTGCATGTGATGTTCTAGTAAATTAAAATGTGCGTATAATTTACCCAGACTTTCCATTTTACTGTCGCTTTTTATATAATGTATCACGATGGCCTTGTGTTTGAATCTATATGCTAATTCAGTGGAACATCAAATCTTTAGTGGAAGGGTAGAACACCAGTTGATATTTCTCTCTGTGTCCACCCATTTAGTCTAGTGGGGTTGCTAGTGTAGTGTTTTGGTATTGTGAAGCATATTCCTCCATTTGATGTGTAAATAAAGGCCACAATTACAGTATTATGCTGAGATAAATGGTCAGTTTAATTGTTCTTGTGCTAAATTGCTTACCCTCATTAAAAATAAGCTATAGAGATGAGTTCCTTTGAAGTATAGCAAGAATTCTGCATGTTCATTTACATGCACTAAAATTATTTGTTTTGATTTTTGCTTTTTTCATATGAAAACCTCTATCTCTGTTATGAAAATCAAATGAGAACATCAACTCCCAAAACGAATCACTAAATCAAATGAAATATACTCACTCTATTCATATTCCCAATATTATATAAAACTCTAATAGAGAACTCATCAGAACAGCATACAGTACATTCCCAACTGCCATGCAATTTTATAAGAAGTAAAAAGAAAATGCCTCTAACTTCCTTCACTTTTTCTCAAGTCTATTCTGACATGACTTTACAGCCCCCACTACATTATTCATGTCATGCGGTGGGTGTAGCTGGTGTAGGTAGTCAGGCGTAGGAAAGCAGAGATCAGTGTACTAAGTACTTTACTGAGGCAAATGTACAAACAGAACGCTACCATGTCACAAAAACAAATGCCCAAAACCAAGTAAGGCAGCACAAAGTACAAAATACACTTACAAATACCGGCTGCACAAAGCACGGGTGAAAACATACAAACCCGGCGTAAACTGGAATCCTGAACAAACAATTCCCCACACAGACATGGGGGGAAACAGAGGGTTAAATAAACAACAGTAATGAGGGCAAATTAAAACCAGGTGTGATGGAAAACAAGACAAAACAAATGGAAAATGAAAAGTGGATCGGCGATGCCTAGAAGACCGGTGACGTCGACTGCCGAACGCCGCCCGAACAAGGAGAGGAACCGACTTCGGCGGAAGTAGTGACAATTCAATTTCCTCTCCCAGAGTGTGGTAGCATTGCCATGTTAGATTAAGGTTTTAGAATTATCAGTATATTTGTCATTTTGGATTCACGTCTCTCTTAAGAAATCCTGGGGTAAATGTTTACAAAAACAGCATCCACTATTTTAAGTTGCTTAGAAAATGTGGTCTCTATCTACAATTGACTTTACTCTAATTGTTTTGTAGCCACATAAGTAATACGGATTAAAGGTTCAAATGTAATTGTTTTTTATTTCTCTGTTTTGTTTGCTTTGTGTTCATTTCATAATACTTAACATTTCTAATTATAATGGGATATTGGTGTATTTTACTGATTAATTTGAAACACGTTGGGAAGTGATCCTGATTGTCTTAATCCTCTCATTAGACTGAGTCGTAATTAAAGGGATAGGTCATCCTCATTTCATAATTGGAGCTCATTCATTTTTCTAAATTGTCAACAAAATACACATGTAGCTACTTCCCTTTACTGATTTACTGTAGCCTTGGTTTCAATCGTCCTCATTAGGAAATGCAACTGAAAACAAGATTTTGAAACATGCTTTTATGTGGGTGTCTCTTGTGTGTGTGTGCTTGCACGTGGAAAGCTTTTGTACATTCACTCTGCCAAAACAGTACAGTTACAGTCACTCGTCCTTCTAGATAACTTGAAACAGTCTAACCAGATCTTGTGTCTGGAAGTAGCATAGTCTAGCTAGCAAGCTAGCCAACTTCTATCGCCAATTAGCTACAGCTGGCCGGTGTGCGACCATGGCAAAGTTGGTTTGACTTTGGACAGCCTATCTGTTAGGGGCCATCAATATATGACACATTGTAAATAGGGCAATATTTTCATGTTGCACACCTTTTAGTTTTCTCATGAAATATTTTCAATATTTGTAAATGTATTTCTACAAATTATAGCTGGTTTGAGGTTTTTATGTCATTGAAATTTGGAGCTTAAAAATAGTGTCCCATGTACTGTGGCTTCAGAAAGTAGTCACACCTTAACCTTTTCCATATTTTGTTGTGTTACAGCCTGAATTTAAAATTGATTACATGTAGATTTTGTGTCATTGGTGTACACATAATACACCCAAAATGTAAAAGTGGAATTATGTTTTTAGATTTTTATTTTTCAATAAAAAAAAAAATGAAATTCTGAAATCTGAAATGCCTTGAGTCAATAGGTATTCAACACCTTTATTATGGCAATACTAAATAACTTCAGGAGTAAAAATGTGCTTAATGAGTCAGATAATAAGTTGCATGGACTAACTCTGTGTACAATAATGGTGTTTAACATAATTTTTGTATGACTACCCCATCTCTGTACCCCACATATACAATTATCTGTAAGGTCCCTCAGTCGAGCAGTGAATTTCAAGCATAGATTCAACGGCAAAGACTAGGGAGGTTTTCCAATGACTCGCAAAGATAGATAAAACATTTTTAACTCATTTGAGGGAGAGGAAGGAAACCGCTCAAAGATTTCATCGTGAGGCCAATGGTGATTTTAAAACAGTTATAGAGTTAAATGGCTGTGATAGGAGGTAACTGAGGATGGATCACCAACATTCTAGTTACTCCACAAAACAAACCTAAATGACAGAGTTATTATAAGGAAGCCTGTAAAGAAAAAATATTCAAAAACATGCATCCTCTATGCAATAAAGCACTAATGTAATACTGCAAACAACGTGGCAAAGAAATTAACTTTTTGTCCTGAATGCAAAGCATTATGTTTGGGGCAAATCCAACACATCACTGAGCACCACTCTTCATATTTTCAAGTATAATTGTCATCGGCAAGGACAAGGGAGTTTTTCAGGGTAAAAAGAAAAGGAATAATGCTAAGCACAGGCAAAGTCCTAGAGGAAAACGTTGTCCAGTCCGCTTTCCAACAGAGAATGAGAGAGAAATCCACCATTCAGTAGGACAATAACCTGAAACGCAAGGTCAATTATACACTGGACACTTCCCAACACAGCATTGAATGTTCCTGAGTGGCCTAGTTACAGTTTCGACTTTAATCGGCATGAAAATGTATGGTAAGACTTTAAAAAAAGTGTCAAGCAATGATCAAAAATAAACTTGATAGAGCTTGAATAATTTTAAAAAGAAAAACGTTCAAATATTGCACAATCCAGAAGGACTCACAGCTGTAATCACTGCCAAATATGATTCTAACATGCAGGGGTGTGCGCCACTTTGGCTTTAGAAGTGTAGGGATCATAACCTGGCGGGGGTCTGGGGTTCCTCCCCCATAATTTTCTGGGGCATCTAAAACAAACTTTCTGCATTTTACACAATCCGATATGCCATCTCTATTTAGAACAAAAAGTATGCACAAAGTAATCAAGCTAAGGGAAGGGTTTAAAAAATGTATCTATATATGTATATAAAACACATACACCTCAAATATACATTAACACACAGAAACAGCAAATCTTCCATATAATTCATCTCATAGGACTAATAGTACTGTAGAGCTCGTTTTACTTGCACATAATATAGCTGGCTCGCCCTGTCCTGTCCCTAGGGGTCCACCACCCTGCAGCACCCCAACCCAAAACACCCCACTTTAGGATCTTAGTGAAACATTCATTATTGGCTTTGTGTGTGTTAGGCCAAGGCCAGAGTGACATCCCACAGGATGGCAGACCCCAGGGCCAGGACCGAGCAGCCCAGCAGCTAGGGATTGCATAAATAGGCGTTTCCCCTGTCGTGGGCATGTTTTCAAAACAGACTCCTTTAGTTGCCCAGTATGCCCTTAACTTAAGGATCGTACCCCTTTTTTCAATTTTCGCCTAAAATGACATACCCACATCTAACTGCCTGTAGCTCAGGACCTGAAGCAAGGATATGCATATTATTGATACCATTTGAAAGGAAACACTTTGAAGTTTGTGGAAATTTGAAATTAATATAATGTAGGAGAATATAACACAATAGATCTGGTAAAAGATAATACAAACAAATAAAACATGAATTTTTTAATAATCTCTGAAATGCCATAATGTATTATTGCAGTTTAGGCGCAATCTAGATGTTGGCCACTAGATGGCAGCAGTGTGTGTGCAATATTTTGTATCAAGTCTGCCCAAATGTGCCGAATTGGTCAATTGATACATTTTCAAGTACATAACTATAGAGAACATCAAAAATGATATGGTGAGGTAAAATTTACTACGTCTCCCTTAACATAAAGACCGTAATCTCTATGAACCACTATTACTCTAACCGAGGCCATACACCGATATGTACAATATTCCTGTCCCGCTGATTTCAGGATTAGTTGCTGCTCTTTTGAAAAAGATGCTAAGGCTTGCATCACAACATCCCCCACAAATGCAGCGGGTCTCCATTACCACTCTACTCATTATTTAACCTTGTACCTTGTATTACTAAAATATTGCATCATTAGAGTGCTATCAAAAAACTCACTAATAACATACTGTCAACACCATCCTTATCAATGTCTTCGTCACTGTCACCCATCGTAAGATTAATAAAATAAACCAAACCGTGATTATTCTCTCCTCAGTAGAAGACAATGTGCCAAATGTATAAAATGCATCAGCCAATTCTTTAGGGAAAACACATTTTGGTGGGCACAATACTACAGCCTCCTACCACCCAACACTTCAATCCATTGCTGTTGTAGCCTTGTTTTATCATGATCATGGTCACAGCTCTATCGCAATTGCCTGTCCGCTATTATTAGAATTCATTCGATTTAGGCAACTGTCTCTCCTGAGTAGGCTACAAGTAAGAAAACAAAAACTTGCAATTATTTACAAGCATGATTCAGTGATTCAAATACAACTCCATTTTCACTAGGTTATTCCAGCAGACCATTTAGGCCGCACAACGTATTACATCGAAATCGCCTCGCTATTTATGTTGAATAAATTAGCCTTACAATTTGAACTAAGCAAGCTGTTAAAATGTTCAGTTTGCATCTTAAAACAAACATTGGCTGCTATATCTAAGAACAAACATGGCAATAGTTTTAATTATAGTTATAGACCCTGCTCTACCACATAGTTTACTAATAAGGTAATGTTTGGCATATGAGTTTCTTCATCTTTTTACACCAATATCCTCTCTCCTCACAGTTTTAATATCTCCCAGATCCTGTAGACAGCCATATAATGCTTTAACCTTATCTCTAACAAATGATCCATAAAGAGACCACTCTGAACCTACGTACGTCTACGTATGGGTTGTTTATGTTGCATCTCAATATATTTCCAGTATTACTTTATCAAACTTCTAGTAATCGATTATACACACATGGTTATTTCTCATTCATGTTTTTTTCATATCAATATATAACGTAGGAAATCTTAGGTACTCAAATTAATTAACCACTCCATGTGCGTTTCTAACAACTCTTGATGCATACACACCCAGCGGAACCCCAAAAGTTATTTTCCCGTACGCTGCCCTATGGGAATGATGCTCCACACGTATCATCAACAATTCTTTAGACTTCCAGAAATGATACACTTGCCGCTATTGTTCTAAAATAACATCCCGCTCTCAATACCACCCGTGGTATTCTATGATGGTACAGTGATGGACGGAACCCCAAGATAACGCTACATATCGAAACTTATACCAATTTAAATCAGCTTATTATACACATTTCTATATCTCATTAACAGATAACCCTTATTTCCACACTCACAAAACTCTCATTCACATTTACACAGTACTTTTCCCAAAACATACTTAGTCAATTAGTTGCTTTCTACAATATTATTTGTAACCTGCAGGAATATTTTCTAATTTCTATCTCGGGGTTAGGTCCTGAATTAACACAACTCATACATTTACATCTTACAATACTAACCCACGGTACAGGATCTCATAACCTTAAAACGGCAGTAAATTCACAGGTGCACCTTACTATCTTATACTATTCATTATAATGCATTCTCTAATGCATTCGCTAATATTTCTATAGACTTTTGAGTCCACACAAGTCTTTAACCCACACAGGGCTTTTAACCCACACAGGGTTTTTGCATTAAAGTCTTAACTAGTTCACAGATTCTAGTTTCATCCAGTTCACACAGATTCTGGATTCATCCAGTTCACACAGATGATGGATGCTAATGTCAGATGGCAGTTCACTCTGACCCCATTTTCTCTAAAAAAATAATAATAATTGTTTCCAAGAAATCTGTCTCTGTTCGGAACACCGTAACCACCCGTCTAACACCCTCCTTCAGATCTTAGGCAGGCCCCTGGCTTCTCCTTCAAGTGGAGAGCGGGTTTCCCTTGAGCCAGTTGGTGTGGCCCCCGTGCACTGTTAAACCAAGATCCTCAGGAGCAGTCAACAGATGGAGTGTGGTGTCCAATCTTGGTCGCCAAATATTGTGGTGGAATATTCTATTCAAGTGAGAGAGACTTTGTCATTTCTTCAAACAATCATCTTTATTCAATATCGATTAATTATTGCAATAGTGAAACAGTCTTGAATCTTGGGCCGAGAGCCTACCCTTTACAGACCATGCTGTTCCTTATATACCTGATACCAAGATTTGCATCATCTGCCTCTGGTATTGTTTCCCAAATGCCAGGATAATTAGGAATACTGAGGCCTTTGTTCTGTTCCTCCAGGCTATCTCTATCTCGGTGACATCCACCAAATCTGATCTATGGAATGCCAGATGTAGGTTTTTTATCACCAAGCCCTCACTTAAAGACTCCTCTCAGTTAACTCAGAAAAGAGAGAGAGAGTCCTAAGAACCTTACTCTATTAAATAAATAAAACAGCCATTTGGTGCATAAAAATAACATATTCTTGTATAGCTATAGCCTATGCATGGGCAGAGAAGCATATAGGCTATAGTTTACTACATTGCCTAGAAATAGGACTAAATATTGATCACTCATATTTCTCTGTCTGAAAATCTTCCCACTCCTAAAAGATAGGCTATAAAAAAGAGAAAGTGCAAGTCTCTCCACCTCTGCTCTCTTCAAACTACTAGCATATTGGCTGATATAGCCCAGTAATACAATGTAAGGGCCATGAGAGAATCTCTGGTAATTTAACCTATTTCATAAGTTATTTTTGCGCATTTTATATTGCCTATAGGGTGCAAAATTGCTGGGACCATGGTTGGCAAGTGAGAGGCGTCCCATACGCATAAAATAATATTGCGGTACTGCTGTTGGGTTTGGGTAGTAGGTGGGAGTCGGACAGAAAGCCAGCTGGTGTGGGCGGGAGCGGGATGAAGAAATCAGTGCTGCGCAGACCTCTACTGTTGTTTATTACTGTGTCAGTGTGATTATCTGTCCTCAGATAATCAAATGCTATGCTTTCGCTGTAAAGCCCATTGTAAATCGGACAAAGTGGTTTGATTACCAAGATTCTAAGCTAAAGAATGGTGTATGACACTTGTATTTTCATGAATGTTTAATATTACAATTTTGTATTTTGAATATTGCATTCTGCAATTTCACTGGATGTTGTCGAGGTGGCACTCTAGCGGGACACTGTTCCGTAAGAAGTTAACAGAGTTGCAGTCTGTTTTGGAATGGGTGGCCAGTAATAAACTGGTCCTGAACATCTCTAAAACTTAGAGCATTGTATTTGGTACAAATCATTGCCTAAATGTTAGACCTCAGCTGAATCTGGTAATGAATGGTGTGGCTGTTGAACAAGTTGAGGAGACTAAATTACTTGGTGTTACCTTAGATTGTAAACTGTCATGGTCAAAACATATAGATTCAATGGTTTTAAAAATGGAGAGATGTATGTCTGTAATAAAGAGATGCTCTGCTTTTTTGACACCACACTCCACAAAGAAAGTCCTGCTGACTCTAGTTTTATCTTATCTAGATTATTGTCCAGTCATCTGGTCAAGTGCTGCAAAGAAAGACCTAGTTAAGCTGCAGCTGGCCCAGAACAGAGACGTACGTCTTTCTCTTCATTGTAATCAGAGGGCTAATATTAATAGTATACATGCCAGTCTCTCTTGGCTAACAGTTGAGGAAAGACTGAGTGTGTCACTTCTTGTTTTTATAATAAAATTAAATCCAGAGCCAGTGCTCCCAGTGGCCGGTAATTTTAATGTAGGAAAACTGAAATCCGTCTTACCTCATTTCTACCAGCATGTTACATGTAAAACCAAAAGAGAAAAAAACTCTATATATGCTCCTGATTCCTGCTTACCAGCAAAAACTCTAACGGAAGTGGTCTTATTTAGTGGATGCTAAGCTACAGGATTGTTTGTATAACACAGACTGGAATATGTTCCGGGATTCATCCAATGGCATTGAGGAGTTTCATTAATAAGTGCATTGACGATGTCGTCCCCACAGTGACCGTACGTACATATCCCAACCAGACATCATGGATTACAGGCAACATCCACACTGAGCTAAAGGCTAGAGATGCCGCTTTCAATGAGTGGGACATTAATGTGCAAGCTAATAAAAATTCCCGCTATGCCATCCGACGAACCATCAAACAGGCAAAGCGTCAATAGCAGGACTAAGATCGATTTGTACTACACTGGCTCTGAGCAGGGCTTGCAAACTATCACGGATTATAAAGGGAAACCGAACCGCGAGCTGTCCAGTGACTTGAGCCTACTAGATGAGCTAAATGCCTTCTAGGCTCGTTTTGAGGCAAACAACATTGAACCATGCATGAGAGCACCAGCTGTTCCAGACGACTGTGTGATCACACTCTCCATAGCCGATGTGAGTAAGACCTTTAAAGAGGTTAATATTCACAAGGCAGCAGGGACAGACGGATTACCAGGACGCGTGCTCAGAGCATGCGCTGACCGACTGGAAAGTGTATTCACTGACATTATCAACCTCTCCCTGAACCAGTCTGTAATACCTACATATTTCAAGCAGACCACCATAGTCCCTGTGCCCAAGAATGCCAAGGTAACCTATCTAAATGACTATCGCCCTGTAGCACTCACATCTGTAGCCATTCACAGCTAAACATTTCTAGATATGATTCCCAGACTCTTGATGTTTGTGTTCACTCAATATATAAACCACAATGTTTGATGAGATTAGCGATAGTATAGTCAGGTTAGCAGGTTAGTTTGTACCAAACAATCAGTCTGTTTGTGTGGGGAGAAATGGAGGGAAATGTCCTGATGTGGCAATTGCTCGCAGGCACATCGTCATAGGAATGAAGTTGTTAAAAAAAATGTAATGATTACAAGTATACCCATAAGATGATGCAGCCACCACTATGCTTGAAATTATGGAGAGTGGAACTCAATAATGTGTTGTATTGGATTTGCCCCTAACATAACACTTTGTATTCCAATTTTTTTTTACAGTATTACTTTAGTGCCTTGATGCAAACAGGATGCATGTTTTGTAATATTTGTATTATGTACAGGCTTCCTTCTTTTCACTCTGTCAATTAAGTTAGTATTGTGGATTAACCACAATGTCGTTGATCCATCCACAAATTTCTCCTATCACAGCCATTAAACTATGTAACTGTTTTAAAGCCACCATTGGCCTCATGGTGAAATCCCTAAGCGGTTTCCTTCCTCTCTGGCAACTGAGCTAGGAAGGACTCATGTATCTTTGTAGTGACTGGGTGGATTAATACACCATCCAAAGTTAAATGAATAACTTGACCAAGAGATATTCAATGTCAGCTTTTTTTATTTCTACCCATAAACCAATAGGTGCCCTTCCTTGCGAGGCAATGGTCTTTGTGGTTGAATCTGTGTTTGAAATTCACTGCTCAACTGAGGGACCTTACAGATAATTGCATATGTGGGGTACAGCGATGAGATATCATGTTTAAAAATATATGTTAAAATAACATGAGCTGGCGCACACCCAGAACAAAGTTTGTGTGGATGTGCTGACTAACGGCGAATAAACTATACACTATCAAAAGAAAAGAAAGTCACACACTACATATATATACTCTCCCAACAATTTAATGGGTATTTACCAACGTTTCACCCTGAGAAAGGCACAGTGATGCCGAAACGTTGGTAAATACCCATTAAATTGTTGGAAGAGTATATATATGTAGTGTGCGACTTTCTTTATTTTGATAAAAAAATATATGTTAAACACTATTATTGCACCCAGATTTAGTCCATGCAACTTATTATGTGACTTGTTAAGCACATTTTTCTCCTGAATGTATTTAGGTTCACCATAGCAAAGGGATTGAATACTTATTGACAAGATTTCAGCTTTTCATTTTTAATTAATTTGATAAAATTTCAAAAACAATTCCACTTTGACATTATCGTGTATTGTGTGTGGGCCAGTGACAAAGAAATCAATATTTAAATCATTTTAAATTCAGGCACACCTGTGCATTTCAGCATGCCACTATGTTATCTTAAAGGGGTTTTGACATGCGTCACGAGTGGTATATGTAACAAATGCTTAAAGTCACCCATGTTTTTTATGTAACTTTTGAATGGCTTAATACCAATCTCTGCTATGTGTGAACTGTATGAGTGTTTTTGTGTTTGCGTGTATACATGTGCCTCTGTCTACAATACATAGCCTATAATATTTGTGTATCGGTGCAGCTTTGCTCACTCTCCCCATTCACACCTGGTTGATGGCTGCTAAAGGGTCCAGGGTGTGAAACTACAGTGTTCGAGCAGTAGGAGCCAAAGCCAAGCCACTGACATCCTATCGGACACAGAGTTTGATCCACCATGTCTGTGATAGAGTAAAATCTTACTTCATACACAACCTCTTATACAAGACTACTGGTCTTGAAAAGACAAAGTATTGGATTGTTTCTTACAGCATGGTGTTTTTTAGTGGATTGAGGACACACAACTTTTCTGTTCAGGTTATTGCTGCTTATTGCTTCAAAGCCTTTGGTAAACCTCAGCGGCTGTACTGTAATTATCCAGGGATTGATTATATTGGTCCAAAGTCTAAGATATCGTGAGTCTAGACAGTCAGTTATGAGTCATCAAGTCATGAATCTGTATTTAAAAAAAAAAAATATTTCACCTTTATTTAACCAGGTAAGCCAGTTGAGAACAAGTTATCATTTACAACTGCAACCTGGCCAAGATAAAGCAAAGCAGTTCGACACATACAACAACACAGAGTTACACATAAACAAACATATAGTCAATAACACAAAATAGAATAAAAATTGAAAAATCAGTGTACAGTGTGTGCAAATGTAGTAGAGTAGGGAGGTGGGCAATAAATAGGCCCTAGAGGCAAAAATAATTACAATTTAGCATTAATACTGGAGTGATAGATGTGCAGATGATGATGTGCAAGTAGAGATACTGGGGTGCAAAAGAGCAAGTGGGTAAGTAATAATATGGGGATGAGGTAGTTGCGTGTGCTATTTACAGATTGGCTGTGTACAGGTAAAGTGATCAGTAAGCTGCTCAGACAGCTGATGCTTAAAGTTAGAGAGGGAGATATAAGACTCCAGCTCCAGAGATGTTTGCAATTCGTTCCAGTCATTGGCAGCAGCGAACTGGAAGAAAAGGCTGCCAAAGGAAGTGTTGGCTTTTGGGATGACCAGTGCAATATACCTGCTGGAGCACGTGCTGCGGGTGGGTGTTGCTATGGTGACCAGTGAACTGAGATAAGGTGGGGCTTTACCTTGCAAAGACTTATAAATGACCTGGAGCCAGTGGGTTTGGCGGCGGATATGTAGTGAGGGCCAGCCAACGAGAGCATACAGGTCGCAGTGGTGGGTAGTATATGGGGCTTTAGTGATAAAACGGATGGCGCTGTGATAGACTACATCCAGTTTGCTGAGTAGAGTGTTGGGGGCTATTTTGTAAATGACATCGCTGAAGTCAAGGATCGGTAGGATAGTCAGTTTTATGAGGGTAAGTTTGGTGGCATGATTGAAGGAGGCTTTGTTGCAAAATAGGACGCCGATTCCAGATTTAATTTTGGATTGAAGATGCTTAATGTGAGTCTGGAAGGAGAGTTTACAGTCTATCCAGACACCTAGGTATTTGTAGTTGTCCACATATTCTACATCAGAACCGTCCAGAGTAGTGATGCTAGTCGGGCGGGAGGGTGCGGGCAGCAATCGGTTGATGAGCATGCACTTAGTTTTACTAGCATTTAAAAGCAGTTGGAGGCCACGGAAGGAGTGTTGTATGGCGTTGAAGCTCGTTTGGAGGTTTATTATTACAGTGTCCAAAGAAGGGCCAGATGTATACAAAATTGTGTCATCTGCGCTGAGGTGGATCAGAGAAATACCAGCAGCAAGAACGACATCATTGATATATACAGAGAAAAGAGTCGGCCCGAGAATTTAACCCTGTGGCACCCCCATAGAGATTGCCAGAGGTCCGGACAACAGGCCCTCCAATTTTACACACTGAACTCTATCTGAGAAGTAGTTAGTGAACCAGGCAAGACAGTCATTGGAGAAGCCAAGGCTATTGAGTCTGCTGATAAGAATGCAGTGATTGACAGAGTCGAAAGCCTTGGCCAGGTCGATGAATACGGCTGCACAGTACTGTCTTTTATCGATGCCGTTTATGATATCGTTTAGGACCTTGAGCGTGGCTGAGGTGCACCCATGACCAGCTCGGAAACCAGACTATAATAGTGGAGAAGGTATAGTGGGATTCGAATGCTCGGTGATCTGTTTATTAACTTGGCTTTCGAAGATTTTAGAAAAGCAGTGCAGGATGGATATAGGTCTATAACAGTTTGGGTCTAGAGTGTCTCCCCCTTGGAAAAGAGGGGGATAACCGCGGCAGCTTTCAAATCTTTGGGGATCTCAGACGATACGAAAGAGAGGTTGAATAGGCTAGTAATAGTGGTTGAAACAATTTTGGCGGACAATTTTAGAAAGAGAAGGCGCAGATTGTCTAGCCCAGCTAATATGTAGGGATCCAGATTTTGCAGTTCTTTCAGAACATCAGCTGTCTGGATTTGGGTGAAGTAGAAGCGGGAGGGGGGGTTGGCCAAGTTGCTGCAGGGGTTGCTGAGATGTTGGCCAGGGTAGGTGTAGCCAGGTGGAAGGCATGGCCAGCCGTGGAAAAATGCTTATTGAAATGATTGATTATCGTAGATTTATCGGTGGTGACAGTGTTTCCTATCCTCAGTGCAGTGGGCAGCTGGGAGGAGGTGCTCTTATTCTCCATGGACTTTACAGTGTCCCAAAACTTTTTGGAATTAGTGCTACAGGAAGCAAATTTTTTGTTTGAAAAAGCTAGCCTTAGCTTTCCTAACTGACTGAGTATATTGGTTCCTGACTTCCCTGAAAAGTTGCATATCGCTGGCGCTATTCGAACGCTAATGCAAAACACCACAGGATGTTTTTGTGCTGGTCAAGGGCACTCAAGTCTGGGGTGAACCAAGGGCTATATCTGTTATTAGTTCTACATTTTTTGAATAGGGCATGCTTATTTAAGATGGAGAGGAAAGCACATTAGAAGAGCAACCAGGCATCCTCTACTGACGAATGAGGTCAATATCCTTTGTGACAGCATGAGAGGTTTAAGATCTTTAGTTTGTGCAAGTTCCACGTAAACACCACTTCAACAGTCTCTTCAGTATGTAGGTGAGTTTAATTATTAACAAAAGGTTTACAACATAAATCTCTTCAGCTCAGTACATGTCCTTTTCTCCCAGCCACACACCAAACAACAGTTTCTCACACCCCTTATTAGAGCCTGCTGCTGGTCTCATTAGCTCCTGCTGTACTCTCAGGCAGCCTGGGTTTTGTAGTCCTTCAGACGGCCATCTTGCTCCAGCCATCTGAGGGCAATGTATCTGCCCTCTAGAAGACGCCCTCTCATGATGACACATACCCCCCTCCTCTGCTCTGAGGCTCTTGGTTGGCAGGCCACTGTGAGGAGGACATCCTTGCGAGAGAGGGCATCAGCATTTCCATGGCATCGTCCAGGCCTGTGGACAACAGAGAAGTTGAAGGTTTGCAGACCATCTAGTTATTCTGCCATTGCTCTCCTTATTCCGGGCCATCCATTGCAGTGGTGCATGGTCTGTCATTAATACAATTTTCCTCCCCAATAGGTAGTACTTGAGTGCCTCTAGTGCCCATTTAATAGCCAGGCACTCTTTCTCAATTGTGGCATAATTTTTCTCGTGCTTTGCCAGTTTCCTACTGATGTAGAGGACAGGATGTTCCTCGCCTTGATGAGTTTGAGAAAGGACTGCTCCTAGACCCACCTCAGAGGTATCAGTCTGCACCAGGAATTCTTTTGTGAAGTCTGAGGATTTCAGAATCGGTCCGGAACACAACATCCTCTTTAACTGGGAGAAGGCCTCCTCTGCCTCTTTGCTCCACCTTACCATTCTGGAGTGTCTGTTGGTGGTTAGCTCTGTGATGGGTGCAACCAGACTTGAAAAGTTAGGCACAAATCTCCTATAATAATTGGCTAGGCCAAGGAAGGACTTTACCTGTCTTTTGGTTTGTGGCCTAGGCCAGTTCTGAATGGCCCTAACTTTGGCTTATTGAGGTTGTACTACACCCCTGCCTATTGTATAACCCAGATACTGAGTTTCGCCATAGGCAATTTTACATTTGTTGGGTTTTGCAGTCAAGCCCGCCTCTCTGAGGGAATCCAGTACCTTCTGCACCCTTCCAAGATGGCTTTCCCAGTCTGAGCTGTGGATTACCACNATCCATGGTTCTTTTGTTAGAAAAAGTCATGTATTATATCCATAAATCTCCATTTGGTTCACGCGTCATAGTCAGAAACGACAGCCTCCACTAGTCCATTGAAACGTGGCGCGAACTCGTTCATCTTATACCTATAAACTTGTCCAAGAACAATCAAACATCATTTTAAATGTATCCTTAGGAACACTTTTACGTATATTTACTATAATAAATCAACCGGAATATAAACTGAGCTCTACAGACCGAGGGAAACACAGTGCGCGCTTGGCGAGAGCGCGTGCCCAGTCCTACAGAGTTCCAAAGAGGCACTTCCTGATTCTCTCTTCTTCTCTGTTCTAACTCATCTGAACAGCATGAAACCACTTTCTAGAGACAAAGGACATCCAGAGGAAGCGATAGGTACTGCATTCATATGCCCTTTTATGGGCATTTTCATGAGGGAGGGGTTCCAAATGAGGCACTCTGTGAAAACCACTTTCTCCAGGACAGAAATTCCTCGGGGTTTTGACTGCCATATCCGTTCTGTTTTACTCACAGACAAATGGTTAACAGTTTTACAAAATTCAGAGTGTTTCCTATCCAATGGTACCAAATATGTGCATATCCTATTTTCTGGGCCTGAATGGGAGGCATTTTACTTTGGGCACGCCAGGCTCTCCAAAACGGTCAAGTTGTGCAGTGATCCCTAAGAAGTTAAGCATTTCCCTCACCTCTTTCTTGACGGCTTCTCGTCTGGCCTCTGGGAGTCTGTAAGGCCTATTACGATTTTTGTATTTTGAATTTCGCGCTCTGAAATTTCACCGGATGTTGTCGAGGTGGCATGCTAGCGGGACACTGTTCCGTAAGAAGTTAAGCCAGGTGCGTTCACCGCATGTGTGGGGGGTGGAACATAAGGGCTAGATAAGGCATATTGAACAGGGCTGGAGGCTCTACAGTGAAATAAGACAAAAATGACTAACCAAAACAGTAATAGACAAGGCATATTGACATTAAGGAGAGGCATCTGTAGCCGAGTGATCATAGGGTCCAGTGAGTAGCTAGGCGTAGATGGAAAATGAGATAAAAAAAATAATACAGTTATATACAAAATATATACGAAGAAAACGATATATACAAGGGACGGGACAAGACAATCAAAACAGACATCCCTACTGCTACGCCATTTTGGAACTCACGCAAAGGCACTGACTGTCCTTGGCGCCTGGCCCATCAATTAGAGAAAATGGTCTATATTAACTTTGAATTGCATACCTACTGTTTGAAACATAATGTCTAGTGGTGTACAATTCCACCTACAGACCTTCCTATAGCTTCTGAAATATACATCTATATGGTTTTCAGTGTCAGTCCTGTCTGATTGCATGATTCTGGGATGCTGCAAACTGTCTTTTGTAATACAAGTGGGCTGGTCACACTGTGAAGTCTGGAATAGATTACATGCTCAGGAGGTGAAGTGGTCCGTGGAAAATGACCCTGTCTTTAAATGAGTAGAACCATACAGGGTTCTTCGGTTTGTCCCCATAGGGAAATTTTTGGTGCTGGGTAGAACCCTTTGCAAACGGTTCTATCTACAACCCTCTATGTAGGGTTCTTCAATGAACCCACTGTATATGGTTCTACCTAGAACCCTCTATGAAGGGTTCCACTGAGAACCATTTTATCTTTGCAGGGTTTTTCCTAGAACTCTCTATGAATGGTTCCACAAGCCTGCTTAGCCTTTAAAATGTAATTATTTACGACAATACATTACATACACTGATTATACATGGGGTACTTCCGGCGCCGACAGAGATGGCAGCCTCGCTTCACGTTCTCAGGAAGCTATGCAGTATTTAGTTTTTTTATGGATTTCATCTTATATTGTTACCCCGGCAAATCTTACGTTTTATTACATACAGCCGGGAGGAATTATTGGATATAAGAACAACGTCAACTTACATTCATTACGACCAGGAATACGACTTTCCCGAAGCGGATCCTCTGTTTGGTCCACCAACTAGGACAATAGACTGGATCCCAGCCTGCGACCCAAAACAACGGCGGCGGAGGAGAAGGGGTAGACGGGGCGGTGTTCTGGTCAGGCTCCGTAGACGGGCACATCGCACACCTCTCCCAACTATACTACTTGCCAATGTCCAGTCTCTGGACAACAAGGTAGATGAAATCCGAGCAAGGATTGCCTTCCAGAGAGACATCAGAGACTGCAACGTTCTTTGCTTCACGGAAACATGGCTCACTCAGGACATGTTATCAGAGTCGGTACAGCCACATGGTTTCTCCACGCATCGCGCCGACAGAAACAAACATCTATCTGGTAAGAAGAAGGGCGGGGGTGTGTGTCTTATGATTAACGAGTCGTGGTGTGATCATAACAACATACAGGATCTCAAGTCCTTTTGTTCACCTGACACAAGGGTGCGTTCTCAGCCCTCTTCTGTACTCCCTGTTCATCCATGACTGCGTGGCCAAGCACACCTCCAACTCAATCATCAAGTTTGCTGACGACACTACAGTGGTAGGCTTGATTACCAACAACGACGAGACGACCTACAGGGAGGAGATGAGGGCCCTTGGAGTGTGGTGTCAGGAAAATAACCTCTCACTCAACGTCAACAAAACTAAGGAGATGATCGTGGAGGGAGCACCCCCCTATCCACATCGACAGGGCAGTAGTGGAGAAGGTGGAAAGTTTTAAGTTCCTCGGCGGTCACATCACGGACAAACTGAAATGGTCCACCCACACAGACAGCGTGAGGCTGAAGAAATTCGGCTTGTCACCAAAAACACTCACAAACGTCTACAGATGCACAATCGAGAGCATCCTGTCGGGCTGTATCACCGCCTGGTACGGCAACTGCTCCACCCACAACCATAAGGCTCTCCAGAGGGTAGTGAGGACTGCACAACGCATTACCGGGGGTAAAGTACCTGCCCTCCAGGACACCTACACCACCCAATGTCACAGGAAGGCCAAAAAGATCATCAAGGACAACAACCACCCGAGCCATTGCCAGTTCACCCCGCTATCATCCAGAAGGCGAGGCCAGTACAGGTGCATCAAAGCTTGGACCGAGAGACTGAAAAACAGCTTCTATCTCAAGGCCATCAGACTGTTAAACAGCCACCACTAACATTGAGTGGCTGCTGCCAACATACTGACTTAAATCTCTAGCCACTTTAAATAATAGAAAATAATTGGATGTAAGAAATGTATCACTAGCCCCTTTAAACAATTTTGTATATAATGTTTACATATCCGACATTACTCATATCAAATGTATACACTGTACTCGGACCCAAACTGCTGCAGACCTATATCTATCCTACCCTGCCTTTCTAAGGTCTTTGAAAGCCAAGTTAACTTCTTAGGGAGCGGCAGCAGAGGTGACGGTTTTGGAGAGTCTGGCGTGCCCAAAATAAAATGCCTGCCACTCAGGCCCAGAAAATAGGATATGCACATAATTAGTACTATTGGATAGGAAACACTCTGAAGTTTCTAAAAGTGTTAAAATAATTCATGTGAGTGTAACAGAACTGATATCAGGCGAAAACCTGAGGAAAATCCATCCGGATTTGCAGTTTCTTTTGTACTTGACCTTTTTCTCCAGGCTGCCTATTGATTTCTATGTTATCTAGGACTGAGACTGCAGTACCTATGGCTTCCACTAGATGTCAGCAATCTTTATACAGTGTTTGGAGGCTCTAAGCAGAACAGATAGGAAGAGGAAATAGTGAAGGGACCACATTTGTTAACAACGTTTCACGGGCGCTCAAGATGGTGAGCGCGCCCCACTTTATTTTCCTTTCCTATCGTTCACGTTATCGTCCGGTTGAAATATTACAGTAAATATACATAAAAGGATACCTAAGGATACATTAAAAATGATGTTTGATTTGTTTGGAGAAAGTTTATTGGTATAAATTGAACGTGTTCTCTTCACAGTTCAATGGGCGACTCAACGGTGGATTTTCTGATAATAACGCGCCAACCAAACAGAGATTTATGGATATAATAAATGACTTTTTCTAACAAAAGAACCATTGGATGTCTTCGTTGGACACTTGGGAAGCCCTCAGCAGAAGTTCTTCGAAAGGTAAGTGATATTTTTTAGCTCTTATATGGGTTTTGTGTGACCCGCACTGGATATGAATTTATGCTAATGCATAAATATTGGAGGTGCTATCCTCAAACAATCAAATGTTGTGCTTTGGCCGTAAAGCCTTTTTGAAATCTGACAACGCTGTGATATTGCCAAGAATCAGAGCTTTTGATGACTATGCAATACTTGTATATTGATGAATGTTTAATAATTCAACTTTTGGATTTTGAATTTGGCGCCTTACATTTCACCGGGTAGTGTCAGGCACGCTCAAGGTCCTAAATGACATCATAACCACCATCGATAAGAGACATTACTGTGCAGCCGTTTTCATTGATCTGGCCAAGGCTTTCGACTCTGTCAATCACCACATCCTTATCGGCAGACTCGACAGCCTTTATTTCTCAAATGATTGCTTCGCATGGTTCACCAACTACTTCTCCGATAGAGTTCAGTGTGTCAAATCAGAGGGCCTGTTGTCCGGGCCTCTGGCAGTCTCTATGGGGGTGCCACAGGGTTCAATTCTTGGGCCGACTCTCTTCTCTGTATACATCAATGATGTCGCTCTTGCTGCAGGTGAGTTTCTGATTCACCTCTACGCAGACGACACCATTCTGTATACTTCTGGCCCCTCTTTGGACACTGTGTTAACTACCCTCCAGACGAGCTTCAATGCCATACAACTCTCCTTCCGTGGCCTACAACTGCTCTTAAATGCAAGTAAAACTAAATGCATGCTCTTCAACCGATCGCTGTCCGCACCTGTCCCCCCGTCCAGCATCACTACTCTGGACGGTTCTGTCTTAGATTATGTGGACAACTACAAATATATAGGTGTCTGGTTAGACTGTAAACTCTCCTTCCAGACTCACATCAAACATTTCCAATCTAAAATTAAATCTAGAATTGGCTTCCTATTTCACAACAAAGCATCCTTCACTCATGCTGCCAAACATACCCTCGTAAAACTGACCATCCTACCGATCCTCGACTTCGGTGATGTCATTTACAAAATAGCCTCCAATACTCTACTCAACAAATTGGATGCAGTCTATCACAGTACCATCCGTTTTGTTACCTAAGCCCCATATACCACCCACCACTGCGACCTGTACGCTCTCGTTGGCTGGCCCTTGCTTTACACTCGTCGCCATACCCACTGGCTCCAGGTCATATACAGTGGGGGAAAAAAGTATTTAGTCAGCCACCAATTGTGCAAGTTCTCTCACTTAAAAAGATGAGAGAGGCCTGTAATTTTCATCATAGGTACACTTCAACTATGACAGACAAAATGAAGAAAAAAAATCCAGAAAATCACATTGTAGGATTTTTTATGAATTTATTTGCAAATTATGGTGGATTACTGTACAAGTAATTACTTGTACAGTATTACTGTACAAGTCCCTGCTAGGTAAAGTCCCGCCTTATCTCAGCTCGCTGGTCACCTTACCAGCACCAACCCGTAGCACGCGCTCCAGCAGGTATATCTCACTGGTCACCCCCAAAGCCAATTCCTCCTTTGGCCGACTCTCCTTCCAGTTCTCTGCTGCCAATGACTGGAACGAACTACAAAAATCTCTGAAACTGGAGACACTTATCTCCCTCACCAGCTTTAAGCACCAGCTGTCAGAGCAGTTCACAGACCCCTGCACCTGTTAATAGCCCATCTGTAATTAGCCCAACCAACTACCTCATCCCCTACCGTATTTATTTATTTATTTATTTATCTTGTTCCTTTGCACCCCAGTTTTTCTACATTGCACATTCATCTACTGCACATCTACCATTCCAGTGTTTATATGCTATATTGTAATTACCACCATGGCCTATTTATTGCCTTACCTTCCTTATCCTACCTCATTTGCACTCTTTGTATATAGATTTGTTTTTTTCTACTGTATTATTGACTCTATGTTTGTTTCACTCCATGTGTAACTCTGTGTTGTTGTATGTGTCGAACAACTTTGCTTTATCTTGGCCAGGTCGCAGTTGTAAATGAGAACTTGTTCTCAACTTGCCTACCTGGTTAAATAAAGGTGAAATAAATAAATAAAACTCTATACCATCTACCGAATCTTGCCTATGCCGTTCGGCCATCGACTCAAATCTCTAGCCACTTTAATAATTAAAAGTGGATGTAATAAATGTATCACTAGCCACTTTAAACAATGCCATTTATATAATGTTTACATATCCTACACTACTCATCTCACATGTATATACTGTACTATATACCATCTACTGCATCTTGCCTATGCTGGTCAGCCATCGCTCATCCATATATTTATATGTACATACTCGTATGTACGGAGTGCCTGGATACAGCACATAGCCGTGATATATTGGCCATATACCACAAACCCCCAAGGTGCCTTATTGCTATTATAAGCTGGTTACCAACGTAATTGGAGCAGTAAAAATAATTGTTTTGTCATACCCGTGGTATACGGTCTGATATACCATGTCTGTCAGCCAAATTTTTGTCAGTTGTTACTATGGAATACTGAAGTATAATTACAAGCATTTCATGAGTGTCAAAAGCTTTTATTGACAATTACATGAAGTTGATGCAAAGAGTCAAAAGTGCTAATTTCAGGCAGTGCTTGTAAGGATATTTAAGACCAACCAAAAGTTGTTTTTAGCGGTAACGCAGTTGGTTATGGCACACATTTTGACAGCGGAAACGCAGCCTATCCAGCCATGACACACACTGCCCATTATGCACATGGAACAAGATGTGCTTTTGGTGCCTGTAAACTTCATATTTAGAAACATAAAACAGTCATGTTTTTTCCCCATTTCGTTTTATTTTATTAAAAATCAAGCATATCCTCCCTTCTTTTCAATGAAGACTGTTTTCTTTTTATCCTGCCCAATGTAATGAAGTAGGCAAGTCAAGACTGTTGATAAAGTGTTTGGCTCGTGAGACCACTTGGAAATAAATATTAATCACCAAGGCTTTATTAAAAGATCAAGTTTGAGAGGAACAAAACAGTGAGCTGACATTTCCTTTTTATCTATGTATTGTAGGCAGACGTACATTATTTTTGCCATGCTTTGGACGTGCGTAAAACCCCCTCCATGATGTAGGCTACATGTGTCCATGCCCATCATGAAACAAGAGAACCTTGATCGTATTTAGAAGTTATTTTCCTGTAACAATTGTTTGTTTTTCCATTTCATATTTTTAAAACCCAAGCCCTCCGTATGCTACCCTTACTTATCCTAGGCCTACTATAACGAAGGCTGGTTGAACAGCAATGCGGGGTCTTTTTTAATCCTGGCGATTTTATGATATTATTACATTTTACATTAATTTATTGTTGTTGAAAAAAACAGATTACTTGTTTTTCATGTAATTAAAACCAAACTTATCAGAATGATTCCTTGTCCTGGTTTTATGGTGAGAACGTCCATGGCGCACATGCAATGCGACTGCTGGAGAAGTTTGAATGCGATTTGTGAGATGATTCCAATATTTATAGAACACATTATATTTGGAAGCAGTATAAGGGTGAGTGGACATTCTCCCTTTCTCTTCATTGGATCTTTGTCCAGCTACTGTGAAACGTTTAGATATACGGAAAACCTTCTGTCATGGTTCCACCTGTCACCAGAGGGCTGCAGATACCGACCTTGAGACTATATTCACACTCAGGTCTTTTCAGTTATGAACTATGATTTCCTTTTAGAGAGGTGTGTTTTCTGTTACCTTTTGCAGAAGCTTGATTTGTTTGCCATGTGCGTTTGTCTCCTGAGTGAGTTTTCGAGTCATAGTGTTTGTTGTCATCCCAAGTTTTACTTTGTACCTACTGTTGAACTTTTTCCCAGTAAAGTATTTATGTTTATTCTAAACCACTGGTTCCTCGTCTGGTTCTATTCTCTGCTCCTGGGTCCTACGTCACCCCGTCACACCTTCCATAGTCTGCGTTTTATATGCACACGGGAAGCAATTATGGTATATAAGTGAGAATGCTATGCATATATTTCAACATTGAAGCCATGCAATTACTTACAACAATGTGGACTGCAAACATGTTCAAGTTAGCATATTTAGCAAAGATGGGATAGGTCTACATTTTGATTCTGTAAGCTGTTTAACAACCTATAACAGACTAACATTGGAATTGGAGTTGATTCCAATGAGAATACATAAAAGACCATAAGTACACAACTTGAGGCAACCATATATTTAGACAAGGCGCACGCTCTGATTGGCCACAACTTGTTTATTCATCAAAACCAAGCTAACTGCCCCGATAATTGTGCTTGTGAAAATACCAAAAATATTTCTGATATCCCCCGAACCTATAACACTACCGCCCAGCGCTTAGATTGACCATTGCGTTAGGTTTGTTAAAATAGAACCCTAGAAGTGCATAAATCTTCCATTGACAGAAAAAGTGAGGGCCATTGCCTGTCTTAGTCTCTCTAGACAATTGAAGCATAATTAACTTTAGAAAGCAACAAGGCTCCCTCCCTCCCCAGTAATGTTATTTGTAATATTAACAGCAGTGTATTTTATGACCTAAATATTCCAAAAAGATTTCCCTCTCAAGTTACTGAAGTTATGTATAAAAATGCCTTATTTTGAGAGTAAAGCATGAAATTATAGCGTGTTACACTGTAATTAAAACATCCATAAAGATTCTCACCATCCCATTTAGTTTTATAGCTAAATGCTCTGCTTCCATCTATGTGCTAGTGTAGTGAGGCATGTGTTAAACTCATTACATTACATATGTAGTTTGCAAGCATATGGCTTGGTTCAGGGTTCTGTAACTACATTAATTTTAACCTCATGTGGATACTGCGTATGCCTTGCTACAGACGGGGAGCAGAATTACTTCTGAACATATGTATTTTGTCTTACAAAAATTGTAGAAAAGGTGAAAAGCATGCCAATCAACCAAGGCACAATTGGTTGGATTCCTCTATCCAATGCCAAGGCCAAAATTACAATGCTGTGTTTCTGTCTAGTCCTCGAGTGCTGCAGTGTCAGATTCTAATCATTCTAATTATGATTAAAAGGCAAGGATGAAATTCATCCGATACCTACGAGTGGCTCTTGAGGAACATAATTTGGTAATGGTTGGGGCTAGCCCAAATGAGCCTTGATGTAACTTTCTCTGCAAAGGGATTTAGACGTTTTAGAGAGTATGTAAATCCTGATCATTATGCTGCTGTGTAACATTGTTTGAGGCATGGTGCTTGTATGGGCTACAGACTGAACCTAAATGTGTTAAATAAATGTAAGTTGCGAAGTTAATTTATTTTTTTGCAAAATTACAATATAACATCATATGCTACTTCTGTGCAGGCACAGTTATAGTGAAGAATATGCAGATCAACGGGAGAGCAGAGGACCCAGGCAGGACCATCTCTCTGACCCTGCTGGACAATTACGCCCACTGGGTAATCCTGGACCCCCTCAGACAGAGACTGTTCCTCAACAGCACCGGACGCGTCCTGGACAGAGATGTGAGTATGGACCCGGCCCCAGGTTGGGTTGGGATAATGTCGTTTGTAGAGGCAAACGACATTATGTTTGCAAACACAAGCGTACTAGACATACAGTGCTATGAAAAAGTATTTGCCTCCTTTATAATTTTCTCTACTTTTGCATGTTTTTAATACTGAATATCATGAGATATGCAACCAAAACCTAACATTAGATAAAGGGAACCTGCGTGAACAAATAACACAACAATTACATACTTATTTAATTTATTTCATAAACAATGTTAAGCAACACCCAATGTCCCTGTCTAAAAAAGTATTTGCCCCCTTACTCTCAATAGCTGGTTGTGCCACCTGTAACTTCCTGTAGTTGTTGATCAGTCTCTCACATCACTGTGGAGGAATTTTGGTCCGCTCTTCCATGCAGAACTGCTTTAACTCAGCTCATTTCAAGTCCTGCCACAACATCTCAATTGGGACTAGGTCTGGACTTGACTAGGCCATTCCAAAACTTGTAGACTTGTTTGTGGAGTTTGGATCTACTGAGGTAAAGTGCTTTGGAGCAGTGTGACAATGTCTTTTTCTACAATGATTGCATAATCCAGAGTTCATTGATCATTTTTTTGATTGATAAATTGGTTGATTTACTGTTTCTCTTTTTCTCCCTTTCTCTCTCTCTTTCTTTCTTGCCTTTAGCCCCCCTCGTATATCTCTACTATCGTGGTGAAGGTCCAGTGCACCAATGAGCTGGTTGGGACAGTGATTCTCCACGAGGTCCGCATTGTAATCAGGGACAAAAATGACAACACGCCTCGCTTTCAACAGCCGCGCTACTATGTAGCCGTCAACGAGGTGAGAGAGAGAGAAAGATACTACAACAATTATTGCTTTTTTCTTTAGTAAGCATTTCATTATCCCCAGGTTAAGTCACAACCTGATTCCTCAAATGAGGTTTGCAAGTCATCATGACCCTTCCAGCAGATGTCAACAAAGCCCAGAGGCCTTACAGAAAGTGACTCCTACTGTAGTAGCAATTATGTAGTACATTCACGCTTCATTCTTTGAAATACAAAGAAAGGTTAAGGTTTGGTGATAATTTAAATGAAGGACCTACCTGATTAATTAAAGAGTCAAAGCATTTAAGATGTAGGCACAGTGAAATAGAGTGTAGACTACTCTGTAGCAACAGGAGGATTCTGCACTGGGTTTCCCCATGTTATTTCTATTTTGTTGATACGCCTTCGGCACGGAGACAGAGTAATACATGACAACAGCTATTATACGCATGTTCAGCAGGAGCTTCCCATGATAATAAAACAATAGCAGATCCTCAGATCTTCAGAATATCTGTTCATTCTCTAATGCATGAAATTACTCAGTGGCACGCTAGTTTACATGTTCCCAGTGAATCATGGGGTTCCTGTCTGTGTGCTCTGCGTGATATAGATGTCATAGATGTCACCATATTCCCTGTGTGCACCCGAAAGCTCAACAATGATGCTTTTGACTAACAGTATGTGTGTGTGCGCGTCTGCTTGTACATGCGCATGCATGTGCGTGTGTGTGTGTGTGCGTGTGTGTGTGAGTGTTTTTCTATTTGATTTAAGACAAAGTGATAGCTGTGTGAGTCAATACTCTTGTTGCCAGTCCAGACAGAGAGCACAGTGGAATATCAAATGCTATTTTGTGTTAGGCATCAGTGTTCAGAAATCTAAAATCTGTCTTATCAAAATCAGTCAGTGATATCCACACCTATATTTACACCTATACAAATTGACTTTTGGCTGCATTTTGCATCACTATTTTTAGCACAAGTTGTTAACTTCCCATATCAAACAAGGATTATTTTGACCCAAAAGGTCTGTAGAACTGAACAAACATGCAAATTATGTGGATATTTGCATACTCCTGTGAAGATTGATTTTATACTGCTACGTTTGCAGATATTACTCATACTGAAATTACCATGGTTCTCCTCCATCATAGACCCCAGCTGTCAAAGGAAAATATAAGTCATTTAATATTGTGTGTCACTGACAAATACGCTAGTTATTTTTGTTAATCTCTTTTCCAAAATGCCATCACTGTACAACTACATTACATTAATGACACTAGACATTTGAGATGTCTTATTATTTCAGCTAGCAAAACCAGATTTTGACATGACACCTGTATCAAGAGGCTCAGAGTCAGACACTGTGTTGTCTAGAGTAGACAACCATGACTGACCTTTGTTGACACTTCCTGTGTTTTATGTACTTCACACTGAGTGTGTGTTATCCCAGGAAACATTACTCCCTGAACAGCTTCGAGTCAGACTCCGCTGCTGTCAAACCGCTCCTTAACTGAGCTGAACTCCCCTCAAGGCCCCTTTCTCTCCAGCATCTCTCTGAGTGGTTATTATGGCTGTCAGTGGGGTGCAGAGGCCCCCAGAGAAACACTCATTCATGGCTGCTGACGACAATGTTCTCATTTCAAATCAGTTAATTCATTCACTCTTTCTATAGCATAACAACAAAGGTCTCGACTTCTCACACTTCTGGCAGTATTTGTTCATCTTCTATTGAAGACACACTGTGTCCCTGTGATCTTGGGAGGGGTCAGTAATTTCTGTGAGATAGAGTTGCTACAATGTCCTGACAGAGTGACATGCCTGATGACGGTTTGCTCTCTCTATCTCTGCCTCCAGCTCACTCCTGCCGGGACCATCATATTCACAGGCTTCGGTGAAGACAATGGGGCCACAGACATCGATGATGGGCCTAACGGACAGATAGAATATGGCATCCAGTACAACCCCAATGACCCAGTACGTGGATGTAATGCTTTCTTACTGCAGACTGTGACTTATTTAAGCTATAGGACTATGGAATAGTGGAACAATGTCTGATGTTAATTTAATGAAAACTATAAGTAAACACTCTCTCTCTCTCTCTCTCTATCAGGTGTCTAATGAAACTGTGGTTGTAGGGAATACTCTCTCTGGGTACATTGTTCTGGCTGAGAGACTAAACTACGAAGAGAGAACACGCTACCTGGTCATTGTTCAAGCCAACGTGAGACACTTTGCTATTTCCTTTGTTTGTTTGTGCATATTGCATATGAACAAATAAAATTGATCCTCTTTAAATAGATTTTGGAAAGATTTTACTTGGTATCTTGGTATTGACAGTGTAAAGCTTGATTGCATAATATTCTGAAAGAGTTTACGTTTTTTGCCCTGGCTAAGGTAATGAATTGGCGTTTTGCAAAACACTCTGTCAGGCTTTTAGTTTAATGCTGTTAAGAGTTGTAATAGTAGAATGCACAAAATCTGGTAGTGCATGGACAGTTTTCCTCTTGTTATGTCATTAATCTGTCAGAAGTGTCCGGTTGAACAACTAGCCCATGTTAGCTTGCTTTTACACCTGCATTGCTTGCTGTTTGGGGTTTTAGGCTGGGTTTCTGTACAGCACTCTGTAACATCAGCTGATGTAAGGGGGGCTTTATAAATACATTTGATTTGATTTGATTTAGGTAAATTATGCCAACCAGCTATCTAAATCTTGTAGTTATCATGGCCAGATTGCCCATGGGGGCCTCTATGTGCCCATGGGGGCCTCTATAAACATACATAAACATGGGGTCGTGAAGTGGGGGTTTGCTATTACGCCAATAAATGACAATATCCATCCGAACCTTTGCCACCTAGGAATTTTGTGTGACCTTCTCAAATAGTAGTTAAGTACCCCTGGTTTATGGACTTATTTTTGTCCAAATTGTTTAGATTGGGTAAATTAGTGATCATTACTTAGATTGGTGTATGCTTCTTTAAGTTTGCCATTACCAGACAAACCAAAATCTTACTAGTTAGCTATCTGTTATTACTCAAAGGAAAATGTACGTAATTGGAAGGAAATATGATTTCAGGTTTGCAATTATAGTACATATTTTGCAAACTTTTGTTAATCAATAAATTAAAGCATCAGCCTCTAGAAGCTTTGATTATTTGACTGTTTTGAATGAATTGCTTGCCGGACAAATATGTTTAGTTATGGAATACAAGCGGCATAATTATAATTGCTTGTGAGTTATTAAACTATTTTGATGGTTGTACATTGCTGGCCTTAATCTTCTATTAAAAATATTTTTGCAATCCAGGGATCAAGTTTACGATGTTTCATGGAAATGTTGTAAATGTGTATGGTTCTACAGAGGAAACAAAGATACACAGCAATGAGTAAACATAGCATTTAATTAAAGTAGACAGTTAAATAATGGCATAAGAATACATAGAGTATGGCTGTATTATAAATAGACTAGCTTAACATATACTGTAGGTCAGAGGTGTGGACTCGAGTCACATGACTTGGACTCGAGTCACAAATATGATGATTTTAGACTCAACTTGACAAAATCAAAAAAGACTTGCAACTCGACTTTGACTTTAACGCCAATGACTCGTGACTTAACTTGGACTTGAGCCTGTTGACTCGAACTGACTTGATACCCTCCCCAAGCCCAAATATAAAAAAATATGCTATTAAAAAAAGTGCAGCGCATCAACTCTTCATTTAAAGGATTACAGTTTGAATCAGACAGCAGCCAATTAAATTGTGCCAGCGGAGAAAAAGTTACGCATAGCAGAGGAACGTCAGCGGGTGAATTCAGACAGAGTCCTTGGAAAGATGATAGCCAAAATTATTATTTTCGATATAAAGACTACGCTGTAGTCAACAAAAAACAGATTGCAACTTGCAAAACATGCAGGAAGAAAATTACAGATAGAGGCGTAATAACTTCCAACTTTGTTCGACATTTGAAGCTGCACAAAGAACGGTAAGTCGTGGCTAATATAGCCGACATCTATATATACCTTTGCTAGAGTAGCATGTAGGCTAACGTAACGTTAAATCAATGAGCCTCCACACAGTCAGTCAGTGCGGGAACATGATCATTGCACCCAAGATTGAGCTACAACTGGCTAGGCAGGTTACTGCTGTTCCTAAAACCATTGACATATGTTAGCCTACTGAAACCACACACACACACACTCTGTGTGTTAAGCTTGGGCGATTGTGTACAAGCCTATAGCGCTTGCAGTGTTTTGCCCACACTCTCCATCTGGTGTTGGGAGATGGCTTGAAAGAAACAAAAGTGATGACTCACTGCTGCATACGAGCACAACATTCAAAGAGGTGTTTGAGGATGAATTTGGGGAAAGAGGCATCCCTGCCGCTGTCAACACAAGATGGAACTCAACACTGAGACAAGTGAAGACAGTTATCCAATGTGACCATCAAATCAAATGAAATTGTATTTGTCACATACACATGGTTAGCAGATGTTAATGCAAGTGTAGCGAAATGCTTGTGCTTCTAGTTCTGACCATGCAGTAGTATCTAACAAGTAATCTAACAATTTCACAACAACTACCTTATACACACAAGTGTAAAGGAATGAATACGAGTATGTACATATTAATATATGGATGAGCGATGGCTGATCGGCATAGGCAAGTCAGCCATCGCTCATCCATATATGTCATGTTCTAGAAAAGGCAGAAGGAGTTGTTGATCACAGTACGGACGTGGAAAAAGTTGCAGGCACCAGGGTCACAATCTCCAGCCTGCTCCTTCAAAGTCACATTTTCTTGCAGCTCAATCAACTCCATTTCCAGTGATGCAACATCTACACATCTGTTTTGCTTCTTCTGACAACTTTGTCACGTTTGTGACCAAGAAGGGGTTCTGGATGAACAGCAGCAGTTCTATTCCAACAGTGTCATCAAAGCGAGCCTTGAAGTTATGCATCAGCTTCTGGATGAATTCATCATGGTTAGAAACATCTTTGTCTCACTGCGTTTGCGCCAGAAGATTGGGGAACTGGATAAGTTTGCCCTGGTGTTCGTTCTTGAAAACCTCACATTTCTTCTGGAAAGCCTGGACTGCAGTTATCATATCACACACTGTGTTGTCCCGTCTCTGCAGCTTAACATTCAGTTGATTAAGGTGTGATGCAATGTCTGTCAAAAATACTGTACAACTGCTTCTATCTTCTACTCATCTTCCCAAAAACTCTGAAAACTGAGTTGCCTTGTCACTCTTTTGCTCTGATAAGAAAGCCTTGATTTCCTCCTATATGGCCCTAAAGCGTTCCAAAACCCTGCCTTTGCTGAGCCATATGTTGTGCAGTAGTATGCCTCAGAATGCCTCGTAGCAGGCAGTGTTGTAGGGATGATGTTGCTCTCAAAAAGTTAATCAGTTTCATCATCGTTTTCATGACCTCAGAATACTATTTTCCAAGACACAGGACAGATATGATGTCAGGTCAGGGTGGTCCTCTTTCAAATGTGCAACCAGTCCCCTCCCTCTTCCTATCATGGCTGGAGCTACATCTGTGGTGATGGAGACCACTGACTTCAGATCTATCCCCCTTTTTGTCAGCATCCCTTTGATGGGATACGTCTGACCGACGTTACTATGCCTGGTGTCATAATGGCACGTCAAGCCTTGAGAGATAGAGAAATCATGAGGAGATGGGATTCCACATTTTTCAGCATGTTTTAAAAAAATAGATTTAGAGTTAGATAAACTTGGATTTTTCCACAAGGACATATACAGGATACTACCCTCCACAATATAACCAAAACTCCAAACCTACACCTTGATTTTGGACAAAATAACCTGGAAGGATTCCCACTACCAAAGATTCTTATTTCCAAGGTCTATACAGCAAATGCTCTGGCAAACCAACGACCAGCAAACACCATCCAACCTGGAACTGAGTGAGTAATGTTTCATCTGAAGCTACTTTTAAAGCCAAGAAGAAAAATAAATTACAATTAAATTAATTGAGTGAATGCTAAGTTAAGGCTACCAGGTTTGCAAAGACAGAACAGATAAGATCAATTAGCACTGAGGTGTGAAGTGAGAGGTGTCAAAGCCCTTGAGCCCAACAATGGCAGGAGAGTTTCACAGCCTCCCCCACCCAAATGCAGAGGCCTTTGAAATCCCCTGGATCTGTGCAGAGGTCATTACAACAGTGTATGCCATAAATTAACACTGCAGAGCTCTCCCTGTCCTCTGCCGTTCCCTGATTGTATTACTGCTGATGATATCTGGAAATGTGCATATACACCCTGGCCCATCTACGGTTGCTAGCCCCAATTCTGACTTGTGCTATGATATCTGCTTCACTGATTTCTGCTCTTGTAAAAGCCAGGGTTTTCTGCACGTTAACACTAGAAGCTTATTACCTAAAATGTGTCAATTGAAAGTGTGGGTTCATAGCTCCAATCCAGATGTGTTGGTCATTACTGAGACATGGTTAAGAAAGAGTGTTTTGAACACTGATGTTAACCTTTCAGGTTATAACCTTTTTTGGCAAGACAGATCTTCCAAAGGTGGTGGAGTGGCAATCTTTACCAAGGAACACCTTCAGCGCTCGGTTGTCTCCACCAAGTCTGTCCCCAAACAATTTGATTTGCTGGTTTTAAGCATTCAACTTTTAAATAGCTCTTTGTTGACTGTTGTTGGGTGTTATCGTCCACCATCAGCACTGGCAGATACCCTAAATGCCCTAAGCTCTCTCCTGGCCCCTTACACTAAGGCCGAATGTGTCCGGCTAGGTAACCTAAACTGGGAGATGCTTAAGCCACCTGACCAAGTCCTAAAGCATTGGGACTCCCTAAATATTTCTCAGATTATTACCAATCCCACAAGGTATGACTCCAAACAACCACTAAAGGCTACTCCTTGATGTTATCCTCACAAATAATCCTGATAGGTATCAGTCTGGTGTTTTCTGTAATGACCTTAGTGTTCACTGTTTTACAGCCTGTGTTCGTAATGGCTGCTCTGTGAAACAACCTGTTCTGATTTGTCAAAGATGCTTGCGAATAATGTCATACACGTAACGTTAGCTAGGGAGCCAGCCAACTAACATTAGCTAGCTAGCTAACAGTACACTTTAGCTTAAGACATGTAGATAGCTAGCTAAACAACGTGTAAGATCACACACGTCACATGACGTTAGCTAACGAGCCAGTCTGTTAACGTTAGCTAGTTAAACAATAATGAACATAGTGACAAATAATGTTGTTACTACCCTGCACAAATCTGTTTGGAGCTAAGCAACCAGGTTCAATGTTATCTAGCTAACATTAGGCTCTAAATAGCAAAGCAAACAGTTTTGGAATACAAATAATAATGTCATACATGTAACGTTAGCTAGGGAGCCAGCCAGCTAACATTAGCTAGCTAGCTAACAGTACACTTTAGCTTGAAATGAAACGTGTAATATCTGAAAATGTAGCTACAGTAGCTAGACTATCTTACCCATATACATCATGATGCATGACGGATGCGTCTCCCTGTCACGGATGCCATGACATGGTTGCCCTTAGTTTGAAGATGTAATCCGGAGACGGGTGTTTTCTCCATCTCTTTAGCTATCATACTCTAATTCCACTGATTTCAAAACTCGATCCTCCAGAACGCCCAGAGCATCGCTAATGCAGCTCCACTACATGATACATTTTTTTTAAAGCTGCGTTCAGGATTACCAACACAGATTGACCAGCTCAAAAAGACAGAAGCCTTCTATATGGCAGACCAATCCGAACTCCTCTCTCGGCTTGTCCAGCCCACTCATTATCTCAGCCAATCATGGCAGTAGGAAGGTTGCTCCCTTTTTCTGTGGCTTAACCAACAAGGCTAGTAATTTAACAATTTTATTCGTATTTACAGATGGCATGCATGCTTGTTTTATGGCACACTAAAGTTTACATGTTCCAGAAAGCATTTCTGCCAAAAAACATTCAAATGGCTCTCCTGTGAAGTCGTGACTTGCTACATACACCTAGTTTCCTGAAACGGGTCACATATTAACAAAGATACTGGTAACTAAGCTCCTTCTATCTGTGATATTAACAGTTGAACCGCAGTAAATTTTATGTGTCTTTCTGCTTGTTTGTTCCAAGATTCCACAGAGATATTTGGATTAATGTGATTGGGTAAAACGCAGCCTCTTGTATTTGCATATAACCACGCGATTGAATTAGACTGGGCACTAGTAGAGGTGGGCGTTGCTTCGAGAGAGAGTGAGAAAGAGATTTTGCTGAGTTAAAGAGGCCTCTGCACCCCGTTGTTTTTTTTAAAGCTGTCTAAAAATTATGTATTGGCTTTCATATAACAAAATGTGATGTTGTCTGGTCCGGATTGACCCATCTCTTGGTCCGGACCTAGTTGTGTTTGGCTGCTGTAGGCTATATTTAAGAAAAAAAATTGTGAAGTGACTTTGTTGCAACTATGAAACAGAAAGCATATGTGTTGATTATTTTTATGATGACAAAATAAAATACAAATACCCCAACAACCAAGATGCACGGTCAAAACACACAGTACAATTATGAAAACATCAGTAGCCTTAACATCATTATAAGCACCAAATGGCTTTGATAAATAGTGAAACTCAATTATTGTCAGCTTGTGCTTGTGTGGATCTTCACGCAATGGCATCAGTTGGATTTCATTTAGTTCTTATCCCTTGTCTTAACAGTTAACACAATTTCCGTAACTTTCACTTGCCTGACACACTTTGACATACCTTTGATTGGTTGTAGTGTGTAATAGTCTCTGGTTTTATCTTCATTGTGTCCCATTGTCTTGTCATTCTTCAGCACCGTTGTGGAGTACAAGGCAGTGCAGGTGCCTTATTTTGTGCAGAGGTAGGGAGCTCCCATCTCACTTTACTCATGGTGCCGGCCAGACTTTTTTTCTTTGCAAACAAATTGTTCCGCCAATGGCATTGAAGTGAAGAAATTGTCCATGGTGACATTTCTCCCCTTGCCAACATAATGTTCCACAAGCCTCATCACCACATTCTCAGACACTCGCTCACCTGCTGCCCAATGTGGATATTTTCCCAGATATTGAAAGCCGTTCAGAATTAATAATTACGTATGCTCTCACTGTGTAGCCTACTCCAAATAGTCCAGAGTAAACTTATTAGACTGTTTTGATTTGGTGGACTGATAGAGGGTACATACCATTTTAAGAATATAATTAGAATGGATCAAAACAATAGAATGGCCCTCTGTCACGACTTCTGCCAAAGTCGGTGCCTCTCCTTGTTTGGGCGGCGTTCGGCGGTCGGCGTCCCGGTCTTCTAGCCATCATCGATCCATTTTTCATTTTCCATTTGTTTTGTCTCGTCTTCCCACACACCTGGTTTCAATTCCATTCATTACATGTTGTGTATTTAACCCTCTGTTTCCCACATGTCCCTGTCCGGAATTGTTTGTATTAGTATTTGTTGCACGTTATGTATACTGGTGCGCTAGGGGTATTTTGTGCCCATTTATTCTCGTGTTGTTTTGTACCGTTGTTTGGTCATATTAAACAACTACGTTTTGTACTAAGTGTTGCTCTCCTGCGCCTGACTTCTGTGCCACCAGTTACGCAACCCTAACAGCCGCACTGTTCTTCATTCACAATTAGTGATTACATAATAATGGATTGTTCGCTTCCCGTTGCTCATCAACTCACCCATTCTCACGTTTTCTCCACCATCATACTTTACTTAATTTAATCTGTTATACAGTTGAAGTCGGAAGTTTAAATACACCTTAGCCAAATACATTTAAACTCAGTTTTTCACAATTCCTGACATTTAATCCTAGTAAAAATTCCCTGTCTTAGGTCAGTTAGGATCACTACTTCATTTTAAGAATGTGAAATGTCAGAATAATAGTAGAGAGAATGATTTATTTCAGTTTATAATTCTTTCATCACAATTCCAGTGGGTCAGAAGTTTACATACACTCAATTAGTATTTGGAAGCATTGCCTTTAAATTGTTTAACTTGGGTCAAACGTTTCGGGTAGCCTTCCACAAGCTTCCCACAATAAGTTGGGTGAATTTTGGCCCATTCCTCCTGACAGAGCTGGTGTAACTGAGTCAGGGTTGTAGGCCTCCTTGCTCGCACAGACCTTTTCAGTTCTGCCCACACATTGTCTATGGGATTGAGGTCAGGGCTTTGTGATGGCCACTCCAATACCTTGACTTTGTTGTCCTTAAGCCATAACTTTGGAAGTATGCTCATGATGCCATCTATTTTGTGAAGTGCACCAGTCCCTCCTGCAGCAAAGCACCCCCACAACATGATGCTGCCACCCCCGTGCTTCACAGTTGGGATGGTGTTCTTCGGCTTGCAAGCCTCCCCCTTTTTCCTCCAAACATAAGGATGGTCATTATGGCCAAACAGTTCTATTTTTGTTTCATTAGACCAGCGGACATTTCTCCAAAAAGTACGATCTTTGTCGCCATGTGCAGTTGCAAACCGTAGTATGGCTTTTTTATGGCAGTTTTGGAGCAGTGGCTTCTTCCTTGCTGAGTGGTCTTTCAGGTTATGTCAATATAGGTGCCTGTAGACGTTAACTGACTTGCCTACTTAAATGACGGTCGTAGGCCGTGCCTTTTTTTCTCCTGGTCAGTAGCCGTGAGGAGTCCCTGGCAAGGATTCTAGAATCTGATGCCTTGAGTAGGGGTACATGTCGAATATCTCTGTGTGTCTTAAGATGGTAAACACTCATTATATGTAGAAAAATAAAGGAGGGGTTGTTACAATTGATATTTGAAGTAGAGGTAGAGTGATGATGAAATGTATTTCTCAACCTAAATGTTCACTAAGTTTATGAAGTTAAACATGAAATAAAAAATAGAAATTGGTATCATGATTGATTGATTGATTGATTGTTTTATATTGATTTTATTTTAAGGTGTTGTTCATTCATGGCTATGGTAACGATGTTGACTTCCGTCCTATAGGACCGTGCCCTGTACAATGCCAACAGGCGGACTGCTACGACCACACTGACCATAGACGTTCTGGATGGAGATGACCTGGGGCCTATGTTCCTGCCCTGTGTCCTGGTCAACAACACCCATGACTGCAACCCCCTCACCTACCGCATCACCATACCAGAGTTCACCCAACCGGTATGAACCACACTGTGAGAGGTGTACTGTAGGCTTTTTGCGTGTGTAGGGGAACGGGAAGTGATTGAGTGCAAGTGTGTGTTTGTGTGCAACTGCGACCCCTCATCTCCTGTGTTTTACCATAGGCAAAACCCAACAACAGACAGAGAGGATGAGCCACTCAAGTTTGACTTGGGAGTGCCTTCAGAAAGTATTCATACCCCTTGACTTTTAGAAGCCGGAATTTAAAATTAATATTTTATTATTAATATTTTAAATTAATACTTTGTGTCACTGGAATACACACAATACCCCATAAAGTCAAAGTGGAATTGTGTTTTTAGAAATGTTTACAAATTAATTTAAAAACGAAAAGATGAAATGTCTTCAGTCAATAAGTATTCAACCCCTTTGTCATTGCGAACCTAAATAAGTTCAATATTTACCCATTATTCATTTAAAGATTATTCAAGCTCTGTCAAGTTGGGGGCGAACTCCCTGCCACCCAGGACCTACAGTATATACCAAGCGGTGTCAGAGAAAGGCCCTAAAAATGGTCAAAGACTCCAGCCACCCAAATCATAGACTGTTCTCTCTACTACCGCATGGCAAGCGGTACCGGAGAGCTACCCCCAAGCCATAAGCTTCTACCCCCAAGCCATAAGAAAGCTAAATAGTTAACCAAATAGCTACCCGGACTATCTGCATTGACTCTATTTGCACTAACTATTTTTGACACACTGGACTCTACCCACACACTCAAGCATACTTACACTAACACTCCAATACATACACACACTCACATATAACACGTACACACTGGCACACTGTCACCACACACTTACACACCTCCACGCTCATCACATGCACTGCTGCTACTGTCTATTTTGCCCAATCACTTTAGTAGAGAGAACAGTCTATGATTTGGGTGGCTGGAGTCTTTGACCATTTTTAGGGCCTTTCTCTGACACCGCCTGGTATATACATTTAGGTTGAGAAATACATTTCATCATCACTCTACCTCTACTTCAAATATCAATTGTAACAACCCCTCTTTTATTTTTCTACATATAATGAGTGTGCATTTGGAAAGTATTCAGACCCCTTGACTTTTTTCACATTTTCTACGTTACAGCATTATTCTAAAATTGATTAAATAAACACTTTTCCACATCAATCTACACAGAATACCCCATAATGACAAAGCAACAACATGTTTTTAGAAATTTTAGCAAATAAAAAAATAAATAAAACAGAAATACCTTATTTACATAAGTATTCAGCCTCTTTGCTATGAGACTCGAAGTTTAGCTCAGGTGCATCCTGTTTCCATTGATCATCCTTGAGATGTTTCTACAACTTTGATTGGACTCCACCTGTGGTAAATTCAATTGATTGGACATGATTTGGAAAGGCACACACCTGTCTATATAAGGTCCCACAGTTGACAGTGCATGTCAGAGCAAAAACCAAGCCATGAGGTTGAAGGAATTGTCCGTAGAGCGCCAAGACAGGATTGTGTCGAGGCTGAGACCCCAAAACACAGTGGCCTCCATCATTCTTAAATGGAAGAAGTTTGGAACCAGACTCTCAAACCATGAGAAACAAGATTCACTGGTCTGATGGAACCAAGATTGGACTCTTTGTCCTGAATGCCTAGCGTGACGTGTGGAGGAAACCTGGCACCATCCCTACGGTGACGCATGGTGGTGGCAGCATCATGCTGTGGGGATCTAGTCAGGGTCAAGGGAAAGATGAACAGAGCAAAGTACAGAGAAATCCTTGATGAAAACCTGCTCCAGAGCACTCAGGACTTCAGATGGGGTGAAGGTTCACCATCCAACAGGACAACGACCCTAAGCACACAGCCAAGACAACACAGGAGTGGCTTCAGGACAAGTCTCTGAATGTCCTTGAGTGGTCCAGCCAGAGCCCGGACTTGAAATTGATCGAACATCTCTGGAGAGATCTGAAAATAGCTGTGCAGTGACGCTCCCCATCCAACCTACCAGAGCTTGAGAGGATCTGCAGAGAAGAATGGGATAAACTCCCCAAATACAGGTGTGCCAAGCTTGTAGCGTCATACCCAAGATGATTCGAGGCTGTAAGCGTTGCCAAAGTTGCTTCAACAAAGTACTGAGTAAAGGGTCTGAATAATTATGTAATTGTGATAGTTTTGTTTGACATTTTCTATACATTTGCAAAAATGTCTAAAACCTGTTTTTGCTTTGTTATTATCGGGTATTGTGTGTAGATGAATGAGGGGGAAAAAACAATTGAATCAATTTTAGAATAAGGCTGTAACGTAACAAAATGTGGAAAAAGTCAAGGGGTCTGAATTCTTTCTGAATGCACTGTAACTCTTTATTCAGTACATAAAGTGAATTTCTTTGCCACATTTTTGCAATTTTACTTTTTTGTCTTATTGCAAACAGGATGCCTTATTGCAAAGACAATATTTTTTATTCTGTCCATATGTTTATTCTGTCTTATTATGTTCCTTTTCACTCTCATTTAGGTTAGTATTGTAGAGTAACTGCAATGTTGTTGATCCATCTTCAGTTTTCTCCTATCACAGCAATTAAACTCTGTAATGAAACTCTGTAATTCCCTTCCCCTGGCGCTTGAGGTTGCCAGATTACCCTGCATCACGCACTCCTGCCATCCATCACGCACACCTGCCTTCCCTCGTCACTTGCATCAGCGTTATTGGACTCACCTGGACTCACTTATCACATGTTAATTTCCTCCCCTATATTTGTCTGTTCCCCGCTGCTGCATTAATAGTTTTTTGTCTGTATTACTTTTGTTGACGCTGTTCCTGTCTCGTGCCATGTCCGTTATTATTAAATGTTTTACTCCCCGTACATGCTTCGTCTCTCCAGCGTCATCTCATGTGACAAACTGTAGTAAAGCCATAATTTGCCTCATGGTGAAATCCCTGAGCGTTGTCCTTCCTCTCAGGCAACTGAGTTAGGAAGGACACTTGTATCTTTGTAGTGACTGGGTGTATTGATACACCATCCAATGTGTAATTAATGATTTCCCCATGCTCAAAGGGTCTTTATGGTTGAATCTGTTTGGGACCTTACAGATAATTGTATGTGTGGGTTACAGAGATGAGGTAGGAGTAAAAATCATGCTAAACACTAATATTGCTCACAGAGTGAGTCCATGCAACTTATGATGTGACTTAAGGAAGTTGTTATTCCTAAACCTATTTAGGATTGCCATAACATAGGGGCTGAATACGTTACAGCTGTTTGTTTTATTAATTTGTAAACATTTCTATAAACATAATTCCACTTTGACATTATGGGGTATTGTGTGTAGGCCAGTGACACAAAATATACATTTTATGAATTTTAAATTCAGGCTGAAACACAACAAAATGTGAAAAAAATTATGGGGTGTGAATACTTTCTGAAGGCACTGTACATTTAATATTGAACATTTAATAAATGTTCCCTTGGTCGCAAAAGGATTAACATTGTAGTGGGCAATACAAACCACTAACACAGTTCATTGGTTTCTGACTCCCCCCTTTTTCCTGCCTGCCTCCTTTTCAGAGTAAACTGAACCCACTGGAGGTGACCCCACCTATCCGAGCCGTGGACATGGACATGAACATCCAGCCCCCCTCTAAAAGGCCAGGGATCCATTACTACATACTGGTTGGTAGGTTCATCACTGAGCTTCTAGTCACACACATGCATGTCACACACATGCATATCCCACTTCAATCCTTTATTGTCCAATTACTAATGTATTATCACTGGTCAACATTCATGCCCAAAAGCACAAAAAAACCAATGTTCATTCTTTGTTTTACCTCAGGTCAGCCCTCAACGTACCCAGAGTACTTCTCCCTGAACAGGACGACCGCAGCGCTCCTGCTCCTGAAACCAGTCAGCAGAGACCTGTACACCAAATTTATCATCATCATCAAGGTAAGCAAACCCACCTTCAACCTGAAATCAAGGTAATCATGTTTCAAACATCAACCAGAGAATTTGGTTTTGTGTTGAGGGCTGGTCTAGTGGTAGTGCTGCCACCCCCATACCACAATATAACGCCCCTGGAGGCAATGCTAATTAGAACCAGAGATGACCTATTATGATGCACAGAGCATACTACCAGAACCTCTCTCTATTTAAAATGGTAGCCACTGAGCACTGAGCAGGCTGCCACGTACACAGAGGAGAGGAAGGAGTGATGATGTTTGAAGAGTGCTTTGTGTGTGTATGGAGCATGCGAGGGAGGAGGAGAGGTGCAGGGGGAGTTGGATGGAGGGAGACAGCACGGAGGTATCAGCAGGGAAGGAAAGAGAGAGTTAGAGGTTGGTATATAGAGGAGACTGCTCTGGGTTAGCTGTCAGATACCGCTTTATAAATATGCTTACTGCCATTGAAATACATTGAGAGCTTCCTCATCGAGATACCTGGAGGAGCGAAAAGACAGTTTGTACATAGTAGTTGTAGTCATTGTGACTTGTTATAGAATGTTCAGCACCAAGGGCAATGTTGTCATTGATCCCGATGTCACATTGGAAAAAGCCATTTTCTCTCAGAGGGTGGCAAGGACAGATATGAAAAATATAGATGAGTCAGAAAGATGGATTGGGACGGAGGGAGGATAGGCAGATTAAGACAGAGGAAGAGAAAATAAGGGGAGAAAAAATAGAACAAGAGATGGGGAAATAAGTTAGTCAGAGAGATAGAGAGAGGGGTAATCGAGGGAGGGGAGAGACAGAGAGAGAGCGAGATGGAGTTTGTGAGAGTGAGTAGATCTGTGCCTCGATGCAACCCTGTCTCATGGCTTGGTTTTTGCTCTGACAACTGTGGGACCTTATACAGACAGATGTGTGCCATTCGCGCAGACTGCACCGGTAATGGTCAATCAGGGCCCTGTCATTCCATCCCGCGCCGGCGGCCAGGGTTCGAAAGTCCAAAGCAAAGTCCTATGTGCTCCTCGTCCCCTGTCGTAGGTGAAACAGGCGTTCACCCGCCGCTCTAACCTCAGGTGGATGGTCGAAAACCCGCCCGGAAATGGCGGGTGAACTCCTCATAGTGGTCCAACGCCGCTTCGCCTTCTCCCCATACGGCGTTGGCCCACTCCAGGGCTTTCCCTGATAGACAGGAGACGAGGGCGGACAGGCTCTCGCGTCCCGAAGGAGCCGGGTGGGCGGTCGCCAGGTAGAGCTCCAGCTGGAGTAGGAACCCATGGCACCCGGCAGCCGTCCCATCATATTCCCTCGGGAGCGCGAGTCTTATCCCACTGGGACCAGGTGAAGGAGGGTTGGAAAGTAGATCGGAGGTAGCTAGAAGACCGAACGCTACCCAAACAAGGAGAGGGACTGACTTCGGTGGAATTCGTGACAGTATTGTATTTTTTTATACATACATTTGCAAAAATAGATTTATTATTGGGTATTGTGTGTAGATTGAGGGGGAAAAAAACGATTAAATCAATTTTAGAATAAGGCTGTAATGTAACAAAATGTGGAAAAGATCAAGGGGTCTTAATACTTTCCAAATGCCCTGTATTGTTTGTGTACATTAATTTTATAATATTGTAGGTTTTCCCTCCAACACCGCTTTCCATCAGTTTATAAAGCAGACCTTCATGCCAAATTGAGTCAAAAAAAAAATTGAAATCAATAAAGTATGAGAATACTTTGCTTTTGTAAAAAAAAATGTCAATGAGGATGTGCAGGGTGTATATGTGGTCTGTCACATGGTATTTTGGTGTGAAGACAATTTCACATTTGCTCAGGACATTGTTCTTACTGAGGAAACGTTTGAGTCTGCTGTTGATGATACTGCAGAGGGATTTCCCCTGAGGCTACTGTTGACACAGATTCCGCAGTAATTATTGGGGTCAAATTTGTCTCCACTTTTGTGATTTGGGGTGATAACACCTTGGTTCCAAATATTGGGCAATAATATTGAGTAAAGGCAACTTGAATTTGTAGTCTGTATATTGGTGCAATTTAATTTTGGATACCTTAAACACCACAGGCCTTTTTAAGTTTGTTTTTGTATTTATTAGGGATCGCCATTAGCTGCTGCCAAGGCAGCAGCTACTCTTCCTGGGGTCCAAACATATTAAGGCACTTACATTACAAATAAAACAGAAGATAAAACAGTACATCATATGGCATTACTAGACCACTACATATCTGCAATACAAAATGTGTAATACCACCATACAATATTATTAAAAAGTACATGGGTGTAGAGTGCGTGTGCTAGTGTTTGTGTGTGTATGCGTGTCTGTACCTGTGTGTGTGTGTGGGTCTCTTCACAGTCCCCGCTGTTCCATAATGTGTATTTGTATTATTTTGTTAAATCTGATTGTAGTGCTTGCATCAGTTACCTGATGTGGAATCGAGTTACTTGTATTGACGGCTCTATGTAGTACTGTACACCTCCCATAGTCTGTTCTGGCCTTGGGAATGGTGAAGAGACCTCTGGTGGCATTTATTGTGGGGTATGCATTGGTTTCCGAGCTGTGTGCTAGTAGTTTAAACAGACATCTCGGTGCATTCAGCTTGTCAACACTTCTTACAAAAACAAGTAGTGATGTAGTCAATCTCTCCTCAATTTTGAGCCACGAAAGAATGACATACATATCATTAATGACGGTTTACAATCCAGGTTTAAAAAAAAATATTTTTGTATTATTTTCTAGGGGTGGATCAGCTTAACTACTTAGGGAGCACTCCCGACACTACCCGATGAAATGTAAGACTCCAAATTCAAAATCCAAAAGTTGAATTATTAAAAGCTCTGCTTCTTGGCAATATCACAGTCAGATTTCAAAAAGGCTGTACGGCGAAAGCACAACATTAGATTTTTTTAGGATAGCACCTACAATATTTATCCATAAGCATGAATTCATAAACCAGTGCGGTTCACACAAAACCCATTTCACAGCGAAAACAAATCGCTTACCTTTTGAAGAACTTCTGCTGAGGGCTTCCCAAGTGTCCAACAAAGACATCCAATGGTTCTTTTGTTAGAAAAAGTCATTTATTATATCCATAAATCTCAGTTCGGTTGGCGCGTTATGTTCAGAAAATCCAACGTCGAATCGCCCATTGAAACGTGAAGAGAACGCGTTCAAATATACCTATAAACTTTTCCTAAACAAATCAAATACCAGTTATAATGCATCCTTAGCTATCCTTTTATGAATATTAGCGATAATATTTCACTCGGATGGTCACCTAAACGTTATATAAGTAAAATAAAGTGGGGCGTGCACCCAGACTCGCGCCCGAGAAAACTTGTTGACATTTCAGGTCCCCTTACCATTTCCTGTTCCTATCCGTTCCTCTTACTCCAATCACTCCCAGTCTTTGTATAAAGACTGTTGACATCTAGTGGAAGCCATAGGTACTGCAATCCAGGAGCTGGATTGCCTTGAAGTCAATGGGGAGAGTGTCAAACAAAGCAAAGGTCACCAAAAACTGCATTTCCGGATGGATTTTCCTCTGGTTTTCGCCTGCTATATCAGTTCTGTTATACTCACAGACATTATGTTAACACTTTTAGAAACTTCAGTGTTTCCTATACAATAGTACTAATTATGTGCATATCCTATTTTCTGAGCCTGAGTGGCAGGCATTTTACTTTGGGCACGCCAGACTCTCCAAAACCATCACCTCTGCTGCCGCTCCCTAAGAAGTTAATATTGCGGAAAGATTGTTGCTTCCATCAATGTAATTGTCTGTATCATTTCCAATCCCCCATATTTTTGGTGAATATATATATCCATATACATACACGTACATACACATATGCATACATGTACACATATATATACATATACATACCTATATAGATATACATACTTTTTTTAGAATATACCTTTAATATTCCTTGCAAACCCTACCACCCTTCCCCCAATTGGAGTAAACAAATAAACAACAACACTTAGGCTTCTACCTTCAGTTTATACATCTTATACAGATTTTACAGACACAATCTATTTACTTCTTAGGGATCAGTGGTGCGCTAGCGCCAAATTCAAAATCCAAAAGTTGAATTATTAAACATGCACCCATATACAAGTGTTTCATACTCATCAAAAGCTTTGTTTCTTGGCAATATCACAGCGTTGTCATATTTCGAAAAGGCTTTACGGCGAAAGCACCACATTTGATTGTTTGAGGGTAGCACCTTCACTATTTTTCCCATTACCATGAATTCATTAGCCTTCACGGTTCACACAAAACACATTTCACAGCGAAAACAAATCAATTACCTGTTGAAGAACATCTGCTGAGGTCTTCCTAAGTGTCCAACGAAGACAATCCATGGTTCTTTTGTTAGAAAAAGTAATGTATTATATCCATAAATCTCCGTTTGGTTCGCACGTTATATTCAGAAACTACAGCCTCCACTCCTCCATTGAAATGTGAAGAGAACTCATTAAACTTATACCTATAAACTTGTCCAAGAACAATCAAACATCCTTTTTAATGTATCCTTAGGAACACTTTTATGTATATTTACTATAATAATTCAACCGGAATATAAACTGGGCTATAAGAAAGGAAAACACCAAAGAGCGCGCCAGCCGTGACCGCGCATTTACTTCTATTGACATCTGTGTGGCCACTTCCTTATTCGTCTTCTTCTATGCTATAAAAGCATCTAAAAAGACTGTTGACATCCAGAGGAAGCAATAGGTACTGCATTCATATGCCATTATATGGGCATTTTCATGAGGGAGGGGTTCTAAATGAGGCAATGTGTCAAAACCACTTTTTCCAGGACAGAAATTCCTCGGGTTTTCGCCTGCCATATCCGTTCTGTTATACAGTGGGGCAAAAAAGTATTTAGTCAGCCACCAATTGTGCAAGTTCTCCAACTTAAAAAGATGAGAGAGGCCTGTAATTTTCATCATAGGTACACTTCAACTATGACAGACGAAATGAGAAAAAGAAATCCAGAAAATCACATTGTAGGATTTTTTATTTATTTATTTGCAAATTATGGTGGAAAATAAGTATTTGGTCAATAACAAAAGTTTATCTCAATACTTTGTTATATACCCTTTGTTGGCAATGACAGAGGTCAAACGTTTTCTGTAAGTCTTCACAAGGTTTTCACACACTGTTGCTGGTATTTTGGCCCATTCCTCCATGCAGATCTCCTCTAGAGCAGTGATGTTTTGGGGCTGTCGCTGGGCAACACAGACTTTCAACTCCCTCCAAAGATTTTCTATGGGGTTGAGATCTGGAGACTGGCTAGGCCACTCCAGGACCTTGAAATGCTTCTTACGAAGCCACTCCTTCGTTGCCCGGGCGGTGTGTTTGGGATCATTGTCATGCTGAAAGACCCAGCCACGTTTCATCTTCAATGCCCTTGCTGATGGAAGGAGGTTTTCACTCAAAATCTCACGATACATGGCCCCATTCATTCTTTCCTTTACACGGATCAGTCGTCCTGGTCCCTTTGCAGAAAAACAGCCCCAAAGCATGATGTTTCCACCCCCATGCTTCACAGTAGGTATGGTGTTCTTTGTATGCAACTCAGCATTCTTTGTCCTCCAAACACGACGAGTTGAGTTTTTACCAAAAGTTATATTTTGGTTTCATCTGACCATATGACATTCTCCCAATCCTCATCTGGATCATCCAAATGCTCTCTAGCAAACTTCAGACGGGCCTGAACATGTACTGGCTTAAGCAGGGGGACACGTCTGGCACTGCAGGATTTGAGTCCCTGGCGGCGTAGTGTGTTACTGATGGTAGGCTTTGTTACTTTGGTCCCAGCTCTCTGCAGGTCATTCACTAGGTCCCCCCGTGTGGTTCTGGGATTTTTGCTCACCGTTCTTGTGATCATTTTGACCCCACGGGGTGAGATCTTGCGTGGAGCCCCAGATCGAGGAAGATTATCAGTGGTCTTGTATGTCTTCCATTTCCTAATAATTGCTCCCACAGTTGATTTCTTCAAACCAAGCTGCTTACCTATTGCAGATTCAGTCTTCCCAACCTGGTGCAGGTCTACAATTTTGTTTCTGGTGTCCTTTGACAGCTCTTTGGTCTTGGCCATAGTGGAGTTTGGAGTGTGACTGTTTGAGGTTGTGGACAGGTGTCTTTTATACTGATAACAAGTTCAAACAGGTGCCATTAATACAGGTAACGAGTGGAGGACAGAGGAGCCTCTTAAAGAAGAAGTTACAGGTCTGTGAGAGCCAGAAATCTTGCTTGTTTGTATGTGACCAAATACTTATTTTCCACCATAATTTGCAAATAAATTCATTAAAAATCCTACAATGTGATTTTCTGGATTTTTTTTCCTCATTTTGTCTGTCATAGTTGAAGTGTACCTATGATGAAAATTACAGGCCTCTCTCATCTTTTTAAGTGAGAGAACTTGCACAATTGGTGGCTGACTAAATACTTTTTTGCCCCACTGTA
>QNTS01000863.1:627558-670100 GCA_003317085.1 Hucho hucho
AAACAAAACCAACATCAACTGGGCTTCACCGAATACTAAACAGAGCTAGAGCTCTGTAGCTACAAAACAAGCCAGCTACTAAATAACAAGAGAGCAATGCATACACGAGAGTCAGTTTCTAAACAACAGCGTAATGCATACACGAGCTACAAACCAAGAGTGCTACATACCAAGAACAAGCTAGAGAGAGAGAGATAACTGACTGGGTTTTAAACCAAGGGAAAGGGGATGTGATTGGGTAAGGGAAAAGGAGCAGGTGTGTCTTCTGATTGGGACTGATGACTGCTGATGAGTGACACCTGTGACTAGGGCAGACTGAGAGAAAACAAATACACACACAGGATACCTGTATCCGTAACAAGCTCCTTCAGGGCTTTCTTTGGTGTCTTTGTTGCCTCTCTGATTAATGCCCTCCTTGCCTGGCCCGTGAGTTTTGGTGGGCGGCCCTCTCTTGGCAGGATTGTTGTGGTGACATATTATTTTCATTTTTTAATAATGGATTTAATGGTGCTCCGTGGGATGTTCAAAGTTTCAGATATTTTTTTTATTAGCCAACCCTGATCTGTACTTCTCCACAACTTTGTCCCTGACCTGTTTGGAGAGCTCCTTGGTCTTCATGGTGCCACTTGCTTGGTGGTACCCCTTGCTTAGTGGTGTTGCAGGCTCTGGGGCCTTTCAGAACAGGTGTATATATACTGAGATCATGTGACAGATCGTGTGACACTTAGATTGCACACAGGTGGACTTAATTTACGAATTATGTGACTTCTGAAGGTAATTGGTTGCACCAGATCTTGTTTAGGGGCTTCATAGCAAAGGGGGTGAATACATATGCACGCAACACTTTTCAGTTTTTATTTTTTATTATTATTTTAAACAGTAATTGTTTCCATTTCACTTCACCAATTTAAACTATTTTGTGTATGTCCATTACATTGAATCCAAGTAAAAATCCATTTAAATTACAGGTTGTAATGCAACAAAATAGGAAAAATGCTAAGGGGGATGAATACTTTTGCAAGGCACTGTATAAACAAGTATCAGGTTATCATTCTTACAGACGTTAAAAACACATTTGTCTTGCATTTCTGTTCCTTTTCAACTATTGTTAATAATGGTGTGAGTGGTTTGATGCAGTTCCTGTAATTGTTGCTTCATATTCTTCTTGGCAAGAAGCAAGTGTCTTACTTAAGGCTCAAAGCTCAAAAACTTTACAGCAAATTGGAGGTTTGAATACAAAGAGGTGATACCTGCAGTAGAATAGGTTTTGCTGAAGATAGTTTGCTATGACTGGGTTTGACTGTGCAAATGCAATCTTTAAGTCTTGCCAAACAGTGCCTCTGTACGCAGACTTTTCAGCAGATTTTTTAAGGAAACACATGAAGTTTAATTCCAAAACACTATATATCCATATCAGAAATGTTTGTAAAAAAGCTTTTATTGTGTAGTCCTTCCCTAGAGTCAATGACCAAAAGCACCCTCTTTGTCCTCATGGGTGGAATGTTATAAACAAAACATAATTTCATAATTAATAATTAATATTGGAATGCAAACTCAAAATGTAATACATTTATCTGACATGGTACAGGTGTCTTCTTTTTTTTAAGCCCATAACCATTTCGTGTGAGGTGTATACTTAAGGCTGCCAATAATCACTCTGTATACCGCTGATTTAGCCCACTGCAGTAAAAGGTTAAAGAACTTATGAAAAAGATTGGTGTTTTTTTTTCTCCACCTAATCATTGCAAGGGTTGTTCAATGACATAAATGTATTTGTTTGAAATCTATCACCTGATAGTCATTTCAGAGAGACATATAATCATGTTTTGTTGCAAAATGCTATATATGCGCATCTCTCTCAGAGAAATATGTAAGTAGTACTGCTATATTTTACAGTAAACTGTGACAAATAACTAAATTTTTAATAAAGAACTGTACAAATTATACATTTGTGACATCAATATATATATATAGTTTTATTAATCAGTGTAGTAATATGAGATCTGTATGTAAAATATTAACATTTTAGTCATTTAACAGATGCTCTTATCCAGAGCGACTTACATTTAAGATTGCTAGGTGAGACAACCACATATCACAGTCAAATATACATGTCACGTCCAGGCCTGGGTTAGCAGGCTGGTGTTTAGTTTGTGTTTTGTTTAGGAGGGTTTTGTGTTCTAGGTTTTGTATTTCTATGTTGGGGAAATGGTTCCCAATTAGAGGCAGCTGTTTGTCGTTACCTCTAATTGGGAACCATATATATGTTTGTGGTTTTCAATGGGATTTTGTGGGTCATTGTTTGTATAGTATGTTTAGTTGATGTGTGCACTGTGAAGCCACACTGATGTTACGAGCTTCGTTTTGTTTGATTATTTTCCCAGTTACGTCGTTAAATAAAATATGTATACTGGAAGCATTGCTGCGTCTTGGTCCGTCCGTACAGAAGATTGTGACAATACAGGACACAAACATTCCATTCCAGCTAATTGATAATCGATATTTTGCGTTTTGCAACAAAACTAATTTTTTAAACCACATTTAGAAAACAGTAATAATTCACACACACATGAAGATACCCATAAGCAATCATTTCTGTTGAAAAAACACAAATGTGATAAATTGGTGGATATAGCATTTTGGAACGACACATGCAGACTGACAGTTGACTTAACCACCTATCTTCTTCGAGCCTCTTTAAGCATGGTGTCCTTGTGGGAAGCCAGGAAACTCATGACAACCTCCAACACCCTGATGAACCACCACTGTACTATTACTGTATGTGAATGCAACTGTGCACAAATGTCGTTGCATTGTTTGTATATCTATTGTATATTGTAAATATTACCTTTCCCCTCATATTGTTCTCCACCCCTATAGGAGTTCTATCACCACTGTGTACATCAATGTGCTGCCCCCTAACAACCAGAGCCCCCCACGCTTCCCCCTCTTCACTTATGACCTCGAGGTCAGCGAAGCCATGAGGATAGGAGCTATCCTGCTCAACCTACAGGTGAGAGACACACAACTAGGGCTTTGGCGGTCACACAATTGTGTCAGCCGGTGATTGTTGAGCAAATAACTATCGGTCTCACTGTAATTTACCGTTAATTAACATAAACACATTTATCATCTCTTGGCTTCCACACATGGCCTACAAGCCATTTCAAAAAGTCTAATAAATCCATGTAATATAGCCTACACCTTCACAATAATTCCATTCTTTATTTTAGACCGGTCTAAAGAAGCACTATGAAGAAAATAATAAAATACTCTGAGATGTCCTTCTGTTATGTCCTGATGTGGCTGTGAGCTACACTAGTTCATTTAGCAGACAAGATTTGCATTTAATTCCATGGCATTATTTTATAGCATGAAAAATACAATTGAACAAAGCTGAATAAAATATCAATATTTTCTCCAAGCAAGTACAGGGAGTGAATATTTAACGAATAAAGGAACATGGAACAATACAAGGAACACGAGTAGTGTACAGACATGAAACACAGAGTCAATAACACCTAGGGAAAGAACCAAAGGGAGTGACAGATATAGGGAAGGTAATCAGGAAGGTGATGGAGTCCAGGTGAGTCTGAGGCACTGGTGCGTGTAACGATGGTGACAGGTGTGCGCCGACCCATTGCCCTTGAGTGCCGAAGAGGGAGTATATGTGACAGTACCCCATCCCTGACGTGCGGCTCCAGCCGCAGGACGCTGACCAGAGGGACGGTCCCGGGGACCAGGAGCGGGCCGATCGCTTCTGCTGAGGCATGGGAGCCTAATGAACCGGCTGAGGCAAGGGAGCCTGACGAGCCGGCTGAGGCATGGGAGCCTGCCGATTCCAACCGAGTCTTGTAAAACTTTAGTTGTTCTACAAACGTTTGGCTATATGTTAGATTTTTTATATATATTGTAAGGCTGCATGATGAGACTCTAATGATAGTTTAGAAAAAGCCAGGTCAGGTTACCGTGGACCACAATCCTACAGAGACATCTCTCACACCCACCAGCAGGGGAGAGATCGAGAGGTTTGGAGGTGGGGGGGTTTATGACACCTCCCGCCCATTGTAAATCTTCAGGCAGCAGACAAAATCCCTTTGTCCTCTCAGTGTGGAGGAATAGAATGTATGATGGGCCTATGGAGAACCTACCTCAGAACAGTAACATGCTATAAATGGACTTTGGGACAATATGCTTCGTCAGCCAAAATGGTGGTAATGACAATAGATAGATTATGAAAATGAATGCTGTTTTTATGTTATTAAAAGTGAAATGATGACGTTATAACGAAGACATTGTAACTTGAAGAGTTTTCATAATATGTACCTGATGTTTGCATACTGTACGTTTTGTGGAAAATGTCCAGATCAAAGAGAATGTTTTTGTAAAGATGAAATGTGAAGTTAGTTGTCTAAATTGGATCTGAGTAAAATCCAGACCTTGCCTCGTAACTATTGACACCCCTAGAACTTGTCATAAAGACGGAAACACCCCTTTCTGACCCGAGGGTATAAAACATGTGAGTTAAGAATTTACATCAGACTAGGTGACCACAAGCTGCAGCTAAGGTCCGAGTTGGTCGCAAACCCAAAACGCAACACGAGGTTGAAGAAGACAAAGGAAAATTCGAACAATCTATGCTACAGATGAGTAGCTGTATCTAAGAGGGTGAATTCAAGCAGGACCACCCGGTTACCACTCTCCAAAGAATTGTGTGTCTACACAGGTTTCATTCCTACGCTGGAGCCCTAAGATACACGGCTGACTGTACTCAGAAGACCCCCTTTCAGAACAAGGGCGAGGAAACAGACCACTAAGAGAAAGGACACTGACATCGTGTGGACCAGAGAGTTACACCCGGTAACTAAAGAAGTGCCGTCATCAGAGGAGAAGGCAAACCCGGTCCACGAAGAGACACCCCATTAGAGACCTTCAACAAGTAATTACATAATATTCTGACCCATAAGAACGGCAGTCCGGGGCAAGGTGTTAGGGATTACCTAAGCATAGTTTACAAGTGTGCTTTTCTCTCGTGCACTCTGTCTTTCTCTCTACTTTTTAAATCCCCATTTTGTGTAACGTGTCAAATTGTGTTGGCCCGCTAGGGACCTGTTTCATTGTACTAATTTCTAATCAACAGCCTAGTCTGTGTGTTTGTGTATGTGTATCTTATATTCTCATTTTAGCTTGTTAGTAAATACATAATCAACTCAAGTGGTGTGGTACGGACTCCTTGAGTGGGACTCGGGTTTGTGCAGATTCCCGGAATATGCTACATTCAGGATGAGACTGTAGAGGAAATTGATTAATTAGCGACTGTTGTAAAATCAATATTCTGATATTCTTTGAGTTAATTTGGGAAATGTTGTCACGACTCCCACCGAAGGTGGCTCCTCTGCCTGTTCGGGTGGCGTTCGGCGGTCGTCGCCACCGGCCTACTGTCTGCCACCGATCCCCTTTTCCTTTCTGTTGTTTATTCCTTATTGGTTGCACCTGTTCCTTGTTTGTGTTTTTTTGGTTAGGGCTATTTAAGCCGGTTAGGCCCGCCTCCTTTTGCGTGGGCTTGTTTCTCTGTTTGTTGGTGGACGTTCGGTTGTTGCATGTAACTTGCTTGTTCGGTGTCCCGTTTGGGCCGCCTTTTGTTTTAGTGCGCCTGTTTTGTTTTGGCGTTATTATTACGCACCGAATTAAAGGACGATTTTCCTTATCCTCTGCTCTCTGCGCCTGACTCCGCACCCATTACTCCTAATAATTACCTGATTCATGTAATCATGTAATCATAAACAGTTAAACATTCGATGAAAAGCAGTCGTCACATTAATCAATACAACATCATGAGCTCTGCTTAGTTTTTTGTGCAGGCTTGTACACACTCCAATAGTCTCTCATTCGCAATTTGACAAACACTTGATAATGCCTCAAATTTCACGGCGGCATCCCCTTTGTGGCCGTAATGCACCCTAAAATAATCCATGCCTTTTGAGTCCCGGAGTTCTGCGTTGTGCCTTTCTCCCTGAGTGTGTTGTACAATCCGTAGCGACTTTACCTCACATGGCTCTCCATCAGGTGATCGGGTCTTTCTCACAGGCTACAAGTGAATACAGACACATCGGGGATGCAACTGCTCATGTCCTTATCCAATTCCGAGGTGCACATTGAAGATATTGGAAGAACTGTCCACATTTACTTTTCGTCATCTAACAAGATGAGTAGGCCTAACGAACAGCAAAAGCACTAGCCTATGTCAATCTACTATCCCCCATAGTACAACAGTCAACCTATTCTATTCTGTGTGAGAAATAAATATTCCAAACATCTGGGACAGTTGTGGTATGCAATAGATCCCAAATTAATACAACCACTAGCATAAAAGTGGTTGTATTTTTATGCAATGTGGCTTACGGAACAGATCAGAACGTATAGCTTACATTTTTGATAAACTATTAGGCTATTTCTTCACATTATAAGTGCAGCGATGCACACATGGTAGTAGGCCATACACGTGAATGTTCCATTAGCAGGAAACACCATAATCTAAAGTGACCACAAATGCAATTATTATAAAGGTGCATTTTTTTTATGAAAATGATCTTCCTCAAACTTGAAACTGTTCTTAATTTAATCTTGTCTTTACATATACTAAATTATATATGTGTGACATTTGTTTTGATTTAGAATGGACGATTATCATGAACCTGTATCGAAAAAGGGGCAGCAGGAAAAAATACATGTCATCTATGCACTTAAATAGCGAATGGAGAATGCTTTTCCCAGTGGTTTATTTTCATGCCAGCCAGGTAGGCTATAGTACTGTTGTAAATATAAGCAATGTGCTTAATAGTCGGAAAGTTGAGAAAAAAATATAGTAGGACTAGCCTGTAGAAAACTGATGGGCTCCTCGCCTTTTATTAGCGGCCATCACTCTGTTTTCTACCGCAGTTGCATAGCCTATAGAAATGCTCATGGGCTCTCATGAAGTGTTTTGATTAGATTTTCGAATACATTTGCATTGACGTCAGAGTGATTAGAGGGACAATAAAGTGCTGAGTACCAGGCAGTTAGCAAGTTTGGTAGGCTGCTAATGACCAGCAGCAGCATCAGAGCTTGGATAAACCTAATTACCGTCACTTAACAGTCATGTGGAATTTGACTGCCTTCATGACTCGTGACAGTAATACAATCCCCGCAACAGCCCTACACACAACAGAGGTCAAAGGTCACACAACTAGATCGCTGGAGGTCAGGAGAGGGCAGTGTGATTACTCAAGCATCATGGAAGTGTTTGGGTCATGAGTTTAGCAAACAACAGTTACTAAACCAGCCAGTATGGATTACTCGATTTGATTTAATAGATTTTAAGCATTGATGTGTTCAAATGAGATGTAAATCAGAGTATGTAAATGATTGATTTATATCCTTTTGTTCTTGTTGTTTTTCATAGGCCACAGACAGAGAGAATGACTCAATCACTTACCAGATTCTGAGTGGGGATATTCAGCAAGTCTTCAACCTCTCTAAAACGTAAGATGGATGGATCATAATGAGAAATATGAAAGTGGTTAGTATGAGTAATGACAATGTGCACATTTTTTTAAAGACACTATTCACAAAATGAGGCCCTATTATCCTAAAAAGAGCCTCTTGTCTAGAATGTGCCCTGAGTCAACAGTTTAATGGCCTGTACAGTTAACTTAACTTCTTACGTTTGAACATGGGCAATATCTAGAACATTCACATCTGTCCTCGAGGCTGACAGGGTTCTGTGGATACTTTTTTTGGATTTGACTTGAATTATGACTTTTGAATAGCTGCTTTGCGTGAAATTAATGATCAGCTTTGAAACTTTATAGTGAAACTTGTGGCTACAAAAATATGTTAAGGCAACATCTGAGTGAATAAAGAGTGATGGCAGCATTACATATATTGAGAACAGAACAAAAACAACCTGGGTGAACTGCATAGATCATCCATGTTTAGAAAACATAGCTTTATGAGCAATTGGAAGTCCTCTACAACAGTGGTGTCATTACGTGACTATCATTAATCTGATGACTGTTATTTATTTGATCAACTAACTATGTTTAATTGATACTTAGTTAAATGAATCATGTAATAATTAACTCATTAGGAATTTGGGGCACCACAGGAAAGTTGTTTAATGAGTAACTGTCACTAATTAATAATTTCCTCATATCAGTCTCATTCTGAATATCGTAGACCCGGGTCTCACTGATCATTTCGTACCACACAAATTGATTTTATTATTTATTTACTAACACTAAATGATAACATAGGATACACACACACACGGTATAGGTTATTGATTGGAAGCTTAATACGACGACAACAAGTCCCTAGCAGACTAACACAGTATGACACTTGTTACACAAGATGGAGATTCAAAGAGAGAGAGAGCGAAAGAGAAGCAACACTTCTCGCAGTAACCCTAATAGCACTCGCAATAACCCTAATAACACTCGCAATAACCCTAATACTTTGCCCCGAACTGCTTCTTTTATAGGTAAGAAGTAATGCATGTATTTAAGTGTTGAAGGTCTTCATCGGGTATCTCTGTTGGACCCAGGCCTTCATGGGCAGGGTTCCGCTTGGTGAGGAGGGTTCGATTGGGCCTTCTTATTTCGGATGGCCTTCTCCTTCATTCTCTGGGTTAAGTCTCTGATTGTCCAATGTTCTTCTTAGTTGTCTGTTTATTTGCACTCGTTCTGGAAGAGTGGTCTCCTGAGGACAGCTGTGTCGATGATCCCAGAGTGGTGATGAAAGCAGTGTAGGACACGATGATTTGAAGAGAATAACCGGATTGCTCTACTTAAATTCACCTTCTTAGATACAGTACAGCTACTCAACCATAGCATTGATTGTTAAGAGGTTATTTTATATTTTTCAACCTCGTGTTGCGTTTCGGGGTTGTGACTATCATAGACCTCGCTGCAGCTGTGGTCCGTTTTAGTCTGATATGTTAATTCTTAACTCACACTTTTTATATCCTTGGGTAAAATGAGGGCGTTTTTGTTATTCTCACACGCTCTCTGGGCTCCCTGGGGCGTGGCTAGTTACGAGGCAAGGTATCAGAATTACTATGATCTCGTTAGAGAACTAAAATCACAATTTTATTGTCACAAAAACGTTCTCTTTATCCTTGATGTTTTCTACACAACGTAAAGAATGAAACCTGATATACACATTGTAAAAGCTATTTAAGTTACAGTGTTTTCGTTATAACGACAATTTTAATGACATCACAAAATAGACGTAAATTTTCCATATTCCATCTCTCATCATTCCCAACATTCTGATGTTGAAATATATTGTCCCTGGTCCATTGTTTGATGTTGAGGTTTTGGGCGGCAACCTCTTCTCTAACAAAGAGACATTCCAAACTAGAGACCAAAAGGAATTGTCTACTGCCTACAATTTCTGATCGACGTGGGGTGTCATAAAACCCCCCACATCCATCCCTCCCCCCCTCTGCGGGTGAGAGGGCTCTATTGAACGCTGATCCACTGTAACCTAATTTTATAGTGTTGTATTGCAGCTGCCTTCTTGGGCAGGTTTCACTTGCAAAATATACTCTCAATTATGGTATTAAAGAAAGTCATTACACAGCCATATTAAATGAGAAAACATTTATTATCAATTCAAGAGAATAAAACATTTAATTAGGCGACCAGTTCAGGAGTGGGGTGTAATAAATTATCAGACTCAGAACATGACATCAAAACCAGTCCAATAATGTCAATGAACAGTAACACATACCAGTGTTTAAAATAGAAAAAACAACAATCCTTAGGAATTATTAATCATCAATTATCATGTCAATAGTTTCACAACCGTGAGAAGTTTTTTTGAAGGTGTACGTTTTTTAACCAATTCAATAAAATGTAATATGAATGTCAGAATTAATTAACAATAATAATTAACATAGTGAACAATAACTCATTAACCTGTTTATTTATTGTGTGTGTGTGGCCTATCAGTGGGAAAGCTGGGGGTGTTTCTTGAGTTTGATAAGTTTATTGAAGTTTGGTTGACAGGGCAACTCGGAGGTCATGCTGGCTGTCTAGTTTGTTTCTGCTTTTAGTTTTCAGCACGGCCATAGCAGAGAAGCCACTTTCACACAGATAGGTAGTTCTGAATGGTAGCATGATTCTGATTGCATGACAGGCGAGTGCAGGATACTCTCCCATTACGCTGCTTCAAAACTTTGGCAGTGTCATTTCCGGGAAGCGTATGCTCAGTCCGCGATCAAATGACAGCTACACCAGCAGAACTCTTTGTTGCTTGGCAACGTGACACTTCCCATTTGCACTTGAAAGGGGTCCCGTATCCAGTCGTCTTGTCTCCTGTTCTCCTCCGGGAAGTAGTCGCAAAACTTCCCCTGCAACTTGACAAGATGCTGTTTAATGTTTTTTTGTCAGTGTGTCGCTGTGCGCTTAGTTGATTAGATTCTGAATCTTGAAATCAGCATTGGGGAAACATGTCAATCCTCCTGTTCGAAATAATAAGATCATACACGTAACGTTAGCTAGCGAGCCAGCCAGCTAACGTTAGCTAGCTAGCTAACAGTACACTTCAACCTGAAATGAAAACAACTTTCTGTCAAAATTAGAAACGTGTAATATCTGAAAATGTAGCTAGCTAGACTGTCATACCCGTATACATCATGGATGGACGCTTCTCCCTGTCACGGCTGCCATGGTTCCCCTTAGTTTGAAAATGTTATCCGGAGACAGGTGTTTTCTCCATCTCCTTAGCTATCATACACTAATTCCACTCATTTCAAAACTGGTCCTACAGAACATGGAGAGCAACACTTACGCAGTTCTAATACGTGATATAATACATTTAAAAAATGTGTTACACAGTATTGCCTACACCCCACACATTGACTCTGTATCAGTACCCCCCTGTAAATAGTCTCGCTATTGTTTTTTCACTGCTGCTCTTTAATTACTTGTTACTTTTATCTCTTATTCTTATCTGTATTTTTTTAAACTGCATTGTTGGTTAGGGGCTCGCAACTATTTTATTAGTATTTACAGATGGCATACGAGTGTGTTTTTAAGGCACATGAAAGTTCACATGTTCCAGAAGGCATTTCTGCCAAAAAAACGCATTTTGATTAAAGTTTACATTCAAATGTCTACTGTGAAGTAGTGACCCGCGACATACGCCTAGTTTCCTGTCACATTTCTGCACAGGAACGCGCACAGTTTAGAGGGAACATTGGTCTTAAGTACACCAGCTGATCCTCCTCATTGTCCTGAGCAGATTTGTTTTTACTATTGCTGTTCAATCCTGCTGTAATAAATTATGGCCAGTTCAGTTCACTGCCATCTCTCTCTGTCTCTCTCCTCTTCACAGCGCTGCCTGCAAACAGTAAACTGCAACAAAACTCTGTAAATTAAGGATTCTGCGTCCTTATGATAGATACGAGTCACCAAGGACTCTTGTAATTTTAAAGAGGATTTATCTTTTGTGTTATTTTCTGTAAAGCCAAAACAGGTTAGGTGTTGGTTTTGTACACTATTGTATTTTGTACCTTTGGCATTCCCTTGATAAGTCATATGCAGGTATTATAGGGATTTGTGTGTGTTTCTCAGTGTAGAGTCTAGACTGTAAAGAGATTTTATAACCCACACCCATCCCTTTACACATGTTCACTCCCCTCACTGACGTAAAAGTATTAGATAAGTCCCTGCAATATGGGGAGGGAACTAATGAGGACAGTGACAGGAAAGTGAGTTATCCTATTAGAATCCCCAAATTCTGTCTGGATGGAGATTAAGTCCTGATGGATGTAGTACAGTATGAATTTAGCTGTTTACTAATGCTGCTCTGTGTTGTTGTCTCTCCCTCTACAGGATAGGCCTGCTGCTTCTGGGAAAGGCCCTGGACAGGGAGACCGCTGACCAGTACTGTCTCATTGTCACTGCCTCTGATGGCAACCCAGTAGGGGTGAGAGTCTTTATTTAGAGTGGAAATTGATTGATTGATGAATGAATGAATGGATGGTTTGATTGATTGATTGATTGATATCTATGTGCAGGTCTGACTTTCTATGATTTATACAAAGGTCACAGTCAGGATACAGGGTCTGGTTGCACCAGTTGGTTCCGCCGTAAAATGCACTCTAAGCAGGACCTAAAAATTTGACCTGTTGTGCCACATGGGCGTAAGCCCTTCTGTGAGCTACGCCTGGGCGTAAATTCTACGCTTAGTAGGGAGCAGGCATACACTTTTAGAAAAAAAGGTGCTATTTAGAACCTAAAAGGGTACTTCAGCTGTTCCCATAGCAATCTATATTTTCAAAATCATGTGAGTCTCAAGTTCATATTTCACAACCTATTTATAAATTGCATTTGTGTGAGTGAATAGCAAATAATAGACTAGGCCTACACTTGATTTAGGATACATTAGCAAAATAAATGTTTCTGATCAGTGATAGATGAGTCAACAAATACTGTAGATGAACTGTCACTTCAACTAATTTGCCCAGCCAGAGATCAATTAACCAAACATACAGATAGAAATTCAGTTAAACAAAACCACATTGATTGACTATGCTATCAGATAAGTCATTGGCTTTTATTTGGGAGTAGGCTACGCCTACTACGCGAGTGAACAGAACAAATATCCACTTGTTATCATAACATGCTAGGAAAATAATTCTGATCAGTGCTAGATGCGCAAACTAGACTAAATATGGTGATGAGCACACCTCAACATAGCTAACTGTTTTCCAGTAATTGTAACCAAATATCTAAAGATTCGGTGAATACCAAAATATGACACTGATTTATCAAAACGTGTCTCCATGCTTGTCTCAAAGCAGAAAACAAAGAAACAGGCGACCTTCCTAACTCAGTTGCCGGAGAGGAAAGGAAACTATTCAGGGATTTCGCCATGAGGCCAATGGTGACTTTAAAACAGTTACTGAGTTGAATTGCTGTGATAGGAGAAAACTGAGGATGGATCATCAACATTGTAGTTACTCTACAATACTAACCTATATGACAGAGTGAAAAGAAGGAAGCTTGTATAGAATAAAAATATTCCAGAACATGCATCCTGTTTGCAATAAGGCACTAAAGTAATACTGCAAAAAATGTGGCAAAGAAATGCATTTTCTTGTCCTGAATACAAAGTGTTATGTTTGGGGCAAATCCAAGAGTACCACTCTTCATATTTTCAAGCATGGTGGTGGCTGCATCATGTTATGGGTATGCTTGTCATCAGCAAGGACTATGGACAAAAAAAATTGAGGGGGGGGGGGTTAAAAATGTACGTAATAGAGTTAAGCACAGGCTAATCGCAGAGGAAAACAGGGCTCAGTCTGCTTTGCAACCTACACTGTGAGACAAATTTCCAACCTACACTGTGAGACAAATTCACCTTTCAGCAAGACAATTACCTAAAACACCAAAGGCCAAATACACACTGGAGTTCCTTACCAAGAAGACAGTGAATGTTCCTGAGTGGCCGACTTAAATGTAATTGAAAATCTATGGCAATACCTGAGGAATATTTTTAAGAATAATGAAGAGAATGAATAATTTTGAAAAGAATAATGGGCAAATACAGGTGTGGAAAGTTCTTAGAGACCCAGAAAGACTCACAGCTGTAATCGCTGACAAAGGGGCTTCTACAAAGTGTTGACTCAGTGCTGTGAGTACTTGCATACCAGTCAAAAGTTTGGACACACCTACTCATTCAAGCATTTTCTTTCTTTTTTTACTTTTTTCTACATTGTAGAATAATAGTGAAGACATCAACACTATGAAATAAAAAAAGTGTTAAATATCAAAATATATTTCAGATTTGAGATTCTTCAAAGTAGCCATCCTTTGCCTTGATAACAGCTTTGCACAGTCTTGGCATTCTCTCAACCAGCTTCATGAGGTAGTCACCTGGAATGCATTTCAATTAACAGGTGTGCCTTGTTAAAAGTTAATGTGGAATTTATGCGTTTGAGCCAATCAGTTGTGTTGTAACAAGGTAGGGGGGTTTACAGTAGATAGCCCTATTTGGTAAAAGACCAAGTCCATATTATGGCAAGAACACCTCAAATAAGCAAAGAGAAACGACAGTCCATCATTGCTTTAAGACATGAAGGTCAGTCAATCCGTAAAATGTCAAGAACTTTGAAAGTGCAGTCACAAAAACCATCAAGCGCTATGTTGAAACTGACTCTCATGAGGACCACCACAGGAAAGGAAGACCCAGAGTTACCTCTGCTGCAGATGATAAGTTATACCAGCCTCAGAAATTGCAGCCCAAATAAATGCTTCACAGAGTTCAAGTAAGAGACACATCTCAACATCAACTGCTCAGTGGAGACTGTGTGAATCAGGCCTTCATGGTTGAATTGCTGCAAAGAAAGCACTACTAAAGGACACCAATAAGAAGAAGAGACTTACTTGGGCCAAGAAACACGAACAATGGACATTAGACCGGTGGAAATCTGTCCTTTGGTCTGATGAGTCCAAATTTGAGATTTTTGGTTCCAACCACCATGTCTTTGTGAGACGCAGAGTAGTTGAACAGATTATCTCCGCATGTGTGGTCCATGAAGCATGGAAGCGGAGGTGTGATGGTGTGGGGGTGCTTTGCTGTTGACACTGTCTGTGATTTATTTAGAATTCAAGGCACCCTTAACCAGCATGGCTACCACAGCATTCTGCCGCAATACGCCAACCCATCTGGTTTGCACTTAGTGGGACTATCATTTTGTTTTTCAACAGGACAATGACCCAACACACCTCCAGGCTGTGTAAGGGCTATTTGACAAAGAATGAGAGTGATGGAGTGCTGCATCAGATGACCTGGCCTCCACAATCACCCGACCTCAACCCAATTGAGATGGTTTAGGATGAGTTGGACTGCAGAGTGAAGGAAAAGCAGCCAACAAGTGCTCAGCATATGTGAGAACTCCTTCAAGACATACCAGGTGACGCTGGTTGAGAGAATGCCAAGAGTGTGCAAAGGTGTCATCAAGGCAAACAGGAGACAAATGGCTGTGAGACATAGGTTTAATCCTAGACACATGAAAAGTGGGATGAATATGGAGGGTACGGGGCAACAGAAGACGAAGAGCAGAGGAGCTAATGTTCTTGAAGATGGGGAAAGGGCCGATAAAGCGGGGGGGAAATTTGCGGGACTCAACCCGGAGGGGCAGGTTACAGTATCCTGGCTCCCCCCCCCTTTACGTAGTCTCCAGCAGCTGACCAGGCGTTCTCGGACCTCAAACGTCGATTCACTACATTCCCCATCTTAGTCCATCTGGACCCGTTCCGTCAGTTTGTGGTGGAGGTCGACGCCTCAGATGTCGGAGTGGGGGCCGTCCTGTCCCAGCGTTCTTCCCAGGACCAAAAGCTGCACCCCTGCGCTTTCCTCTCCCATCGTCTTACCCCTGCTGAGAGGAACTATGATGTGGGAAATCGACAACTTCTCACCATCCAGATGGTGTTGGAGGAGTGGAGGCACTGGTTGGAAGGGGCAGAAAATCCATTCTTAGTGTGGACTGACCATAAGAACCTGGAATATCTCCGCACCGCCAAGCAACTCAACTCTAGGCAGGCTCGTTGGGCCCTTTAGTTCACCCGGTTCAATTTCACTCTCCTACCGCCCGGGGTCCAAGAACGTGAAGCCGGACGCACTCACAGTTGTATTGCCCCACTGCTACTCCATCTGACCTCGAGACCATCCTCCCTACCTCCTGTCTAGCGGCTGCAGTCGTCTGGGGTATAGAGAACCTGGTCCGTAAGGCTAACCGGATGTTTGTCCCGGACTCTGCTCATTCCCTGGTCCTGGAATAGGCACATTCCTCCAGACTGACCTGTCATCCAGGCTCCCGTCGGACCCTAACCGAGTAAAGGGTCTAAAGACTTATGTAAATGTGATATTTCAGTTGTTAATTTTTTTTACATTTGCAAACATTTCTAAAAACCTGTTTTTACTTTGTCATTATGTGGTATTGTGTCAATTTTAGAATAAGGCTGTAAGTCAAGGGGTCTGAATACGTTCTTAATGCACTGTATATTATTTAGTACATGTAAAGACAAGATTAAATCAAGATTGGGTGACAATATTAGCCTATCACTTGTGAATTATATATTATCACTTGTGAATTCAAAAGAAATCTTGACTTCTCCGAATCATAGTCGCACACGTCATGTAGCCTAGCCCATAGGCCTATATGTTTTAATAAGTGGCCAAATAACTTCTTAAAATTAAGTACATTAATCTGATTTACAAGGGGTGTAGAGCCTAACTAGTATACATAAGCTGCACGTGAGTTTCAAGTTTGGGGAAGATAATTTTCACCATAAAAATGCACCATTATATTAACATGCATAACAAGCATTACATGCATAATCGCATTTGCGGTCACTTTTGAAAATGGTGTTTTCCCGGTAATGGAACATTCGCACTTATAACCTACTGCCATGTGCGCATTGCTTATAATGTGAATAAATAGTCTAATAGTTTATCAACATTTTAAGCTATACGTTCCGCGTCAGCCACATTGCGTAAAAACATATATTTGTTTATGCTAGTGGTTGTATTAATTTGAGATCTATCGCATCCCACAATTGTCCCAGACAAAGTTTGGCATATTTATTTCTCACAGAATAGAAAAGGTCAACTTTTGTACTATAGAGGACAGTAGATTAGGCTAGTGCCTTTGCTGTTTGTTAGGCCTACTCATCTTGTTGGCTGACGAAAAGTAAATGTGGACAGTTCTTCCAGTATCTTCAATATGCACCTCGGGATTGGATAAGGAAGCGCGCAGTAGCGTCCCCAATGTGTCTGTCTTCACTTGTAGCCAGTGATAAAGACCTGATCACGTGATGGAGAGCCATGTGAGTGAGAGGTACTTCAGAGCGCGCAGCACTCAGGAAGAAGGGCACCACGCAGCAGTCTGTGCCAAGGGCACAACGGCCACTGGCCACAAAAGGCATGGATTCTTTAAGGGTACATTACGGCCACACAAAGGGGATGCCGCTGGGAAATTCGAGGCATTATTAAGTGCTTGTCAAATTGTGAATGAGAGACTGATGAAGTTTGTACAGCCTGCGCAGAAAACGAAGCAGAGCTCATGCCTTTCAATTTACTTTTTTCAAATCATCATTAGAGTCGCATCATGCAGCCTTACAATGTATTAAAAATCAAAACATGTAGCCCAACGTTTGTAGAACAACTAAAGTTACATTAATAATCTAATCTATTAAGAATTGACCAGAACCAAAACATTTAATCATATTACTCCAATGCTAGCCTCTCTACACTGGTTCCCTGTTAGGCTAGGGCTGATTTCAAGGTTTTACTGCTAACCTATGTAACATTACATGGACTTGCTCCTACCTATCTCTCCGATTTGGTCCTGCCGTACATACCTACACATACTCTACGATCCCAAGACACAGGCCTCCTTAGTGTCCTGAGAATTTCTAAGCAAACAGCTGGAGGCAGGGCTTTCTCCTATAGAGCTCCAATTTTATGGATTGGTTGGCCTATCCATGTGAGAGACGCAGACTCGGTCTCGACCTTTACGTCTTTACTGTAGACTCATCTCTTCAATAGGTCCTATGATTGAGTGTAGTCTGGCCCAGGGGTGCGAAGGTGAACGGCAAGGCACTGGAGTGATGAACTGCCCTTGCTGTCTCTCCCCTCTCTCCACTGGGATTCTCTGCCTCTGACCCTATTATGGAGTCACTGGTTTACCAGTGCTCTTCCATGACATCCCTAGGAGGGGTGCGTCACGTCATACCAGGCTTTTTTCGCTATACTCAACTTGTGTGGGTTGCGTCACTGGCATGCTCTTCCTGTCCGGGTTTTGTGCCCCCTCGGGCTTGTGCGGTGGAGGAGATCTTTGTGCGCTATACTCAGCCTTGTCTCAGGGTAGTTAGTTGGTGGTATTTTGATATCCCTCTAGTGGTGTGGGGGCTGTGCTTTGGCAAAGTGGGTGGGGTTATGTCCTGCCTGGTTGGCCAGGGTCCCCCGAACCTGGCCTCAAGTATCTATGCTTCAACACTCCATGTGCCGGGGGGCTAGGTTCAGTCTGTCGTATGTGGTGAAATTTTCCTGCCTAATCTGGTGTCCTGTGTGAACTTAAGTATGCTCCCTCTAATTCTCCCATCTCTCTTTCTCTCTCCCCCCTCTCGGAGGACCTGAACCCTAGGACCATGCCTCAGGACTACTTGGCCTGATGACTCCTGGCTGTCCCCATCTCCAATCCACCTTGTTGTGCTGCTGCTCCAGTTTCAACTGTTCTGCCTGCGGCTATGGAACCCTGACCTGTTCACCGAAAGTGCAACCTTGTCCCGGACCTGCTGTTTTTGACCCTCTCTCTCCCTCTCTCCCTCCCTCTCTACCGCACCTGCTGTCTCGACCTCTGAATGCTTGGCTATAAAAAGCCAACTGACATTTACTCCTGAGGTGCTGACCTGTTGCACCCTCTACAACCACCATGATTATTATTTACCCTGGTGGTCATCTATGACATTTGAACATCTTGAAGAACTATCTGGCCTTAATGGCAATGTACTCTTATAATCTCCACCCGGCACAGCCAAAAGAGGACTGGCCACCCTACAGAGCCTGGTTCCTCTCTAGGTTTCTTCCTAGGTTCCTGCCTTTCTAGGGAGGTTTTCCAAGCCACCGTTCTTCTACATATGCATTGCTTGTTGTTTGTCTGTGTTTCTGTATAAGCACTTTGTGACATCTGCTGATGTCAAAAGGGCTTTATAAATAAGTTTGATTGATTGACTGATTGATTTTGTGCCAACAAAAATAAGGGGTTAAATATGTGTGCAAAACAACACAAATATTTCCTGAGCTTTTTTATACCTCCTATACCTTCAAACCTTATTTATTTTTTACTGTCTTTTTTTGTTGCCATTTATAAATGTGTTATTCAATGCAATTCTATGGGCTATAGCAGTAAAGGCCAAATTCAATATTTTATAAAATAATTGTTTTATATTTTTTTATACCTAAAGGGGTCCTAAAATTCCAACTCAAATAGCTAAATGATCCATTGTATGACCATCTTAAAACAATTCAAATAAGTTACAGTGCCTTCAGAAAGTCTTCACACCTGTTGACTTTTTCCAAATTTCTGTTGTTACAAAGTGGGATTAAAATGGATTTAATTTCCTTTTTTTTTTGTTAATGTTCTACACAAAATACTTGATAATATCAAAGTGAAAGATAAATTATAAAATTTGTAACAATAAATATAAAACATGAAACACTAATATATCTTGATTACATAAGTATTCAACCCTCTGAGTCAATACATGTTAGAATCACCTTTGGCAGCAATTACAGCTGTCTTTCTAGGTAAGTCTCTAAAAGCATTCCACACCTGGATTATGCAAAATTTGCCCATTCTTTTCAAAATTCTTCAAGCTCTGTCAAATTGGTTGTTGATCATTGCTAGACAACCATTTTCAGGTCTTGCCAAAGATTTTCAAACCGATTTAAGTCAAAACTATAACTCTGCCATTCACTGTCTTATGGTAAGCAACTCCAGTGTAGATTTGGCATTGTGTTTTAGGTTATTATACTGCTGAAAGGTGAATTCATTTTCCAGTGTCTGGTGGAACCAGGTTTCCTCTAGGATTTTGCCTGTGCTTAGCTCCATTCCATTTCTTTTTTATCCTGATAAACAATTACAAGCATACCCATAACATGATGCAGCCACCACGATGCTTGAAAATATGGAAAGTGGTACTTAGTAATGGGTTGTATTGGATTTTCCCAAAACAGAACTCTTTTGTATTTAGGACAAAAAAATCTTTGTTTGACAAATTTTTTGCAGTACTACTTTAGTGGCTTGTTGCAAACAGGATGCATGTTTTTGAATATTTTTATTACTAAGAGGCTTCCTTCTTTTCACTCTGTCAATTAGGTTAGTATTGTGGATTAACTTTTTAGGGCTAGGGTCCCATTTTCCGAATTTTTGCCTGTCTGACATGCCCAAAGTAAAATACCTGCCACTCAGGCCCAGAAACTTGGATACGCACATAATTAGTACTATTGGATAGGAAACACTGAAGTTTCTAAAACCGTTTAAAAAAATGTATGTGGGTATAACAGAACTGATATAGCAGGCAAAAACCTGAGAAATTTCTGTCCGGAAATCATTTTCTTTTGACCTTTGCTCACTCTGAATGGCTGATAAAAGAAATCATAAGGAAATAGGACACAGGTTGCAGTACCTATGGCTTCCACTAGATGTCAACAGTCTCTGGACAGTGTAATGGAGGCTTTAGCACTGAGCAGAATCATACAGAAGAAGAATTACTGAAGGAAGTAGAAAATGTCAACAAGATTTTCCGGGCACGAGAACGTGAGCGCACCCCACTTTATTTTCCTTTTATAACGTTTAGGTTATCATCCGTGTAAAATATTATCATTATTATTCATAAAAGGATACCTAAGGATGCATTATAAATGATGTTTGATTTGTTTGGGAAAAGTTGAGAGGTATAATTTGAACGCGTTCTCTTCACTGTACAATGGGTGAGTAGACTGGAAATGCTTGGTGGATTTTCTGAACATAACGTGCCAACTACGGATTCTCTTGTTTGGACACTTGGGAAGCCCTCAGCAGAAGTTCTTCAAAAGGTAAGCGATTTATTTTAGCTCTTATATGGGTTTTGTGAGACCCGCGCTGGATATGAATTTATGCTAATGTGGAAAATATTGGAGGTGCTATCCTCAAACAATCAAATGTTGTGCTTTCGCCGTAAAGCCTTTTTGAAATCTGACAACGCTGTGATATTGCCAAGAAGCAGAGCTTTTGATGACTATGCAACACTTGTATATTGATGAATGTTAAATATTATGCATTTTTATTTTGAATTTGCCGCGCTTTGTTTACTCCGAAAGAGGTTTTAACCACAATGTTGTTGATCCATCCTCAGTTGTTTCCTATCACAGCCATTAGACTGTTTTTGTAACTGTTTGAAAGTCACCATTGGTCTCATGGTGAAATCACTCTGTGGTTTCCTCCCTCTCCAGTAACTAAGTTAGGAAGGACGCCTGTATCTTTTTAGTGACCGGGTGTACAGATACACCATCCAACTTCACCATGCTCAAAGGGATATTAAATGTCTGCTTTTTATTTTTACCCATCTACCAATAGGTGCCCTTCTTTGCGAGTCATTGGAAAACCTCCCTGGTCTTTGTGGTTGAATCTGTGTTTGAAATTCACTGCTCGACTGAGGGACATTACAGATAATTGTATGTGTTAGGTACAGAGATGAGGTAGTCATTCAAAAATCATTATAAACGGTATAATTGCACAGAGTTCATCCACACAGCCTTTTTTAAATGTTTATATTTTTACCCGCTTTTTCAATCTTGTCTCATCGCTGCAACTCCCCAACGGGCTCGGGAGGCAAAGGTTGAGTCCACCAAAACATGATCCGCCTAACCGTGCTTCTTAACACCTGCACCTTAACCCGGAAGCCAGCCGCACCAATGTGAAAACACTGTTCAACTGATGGCCGAGGTCAGCCTGCAGTCGCCCGGACCGCCAGAAGGAGTCGCCAGAGCGGCAAGTAAAGCCCCCCCCCCGGGAAAACCCTCCCCTAACCCAGACAACGCTGGGTCAATTGTGCACCGCCTTATGGGACTCCCAATCACAGCCAGTTATGACACAGCCCAGGATCGAACCCGGGTCTGTAGTGATGCCTTAGACCACTGCGCCACTCGGGAGGCCCCTCTAATTAACAATTATGCTGTGGATGATGTATTAAACCACCCACACACATCAAATATGCAGTGGTCCTTTTGAACTGAGCTGCAGGACAGGAAGGAAACTTCTTGTGGATGTCACCATGAGACCATTGGTGGTTTTAAAATAGCTACAGAGTTCAATGGCTGTGATGGGAGAAAACTGAGGATGGATCAACATTGTAGTGACTCCACAATAGTGACCTAAATTATAGAGTGAAAGGAAGAATGACAGTAGGCTAAATTAAAATATTCAAAAACATGCAAATGTATGCAACAAGGCACTCAAGTAACATTGCAAAAAAACACACCAAAGGAATATATTTTTTGGACTAAATCCAACACAACACATCACTGAGTAACTGCCACCTTATTTGCAAGCATGGTGGTGGCTGCATGATGGTATGAGTATGCTTGACATCGGCAAAGACTGGGGAGTTTTTCATGATAAAAAGAAACGGGATTGAACTAAGCACAGGCAACATCCTAGAGGAAAACCTGCTTTAGTCTGAGAGACAGAGAGGAATTCACCTTTCTGCAGTAAGTAACATAAAGCCACATCCTGTGTAGCCAAGTTACAGTGTTGACTTAAATCTGCTTAAAAAATATATATTGCAAGACTTGAACATTGCTGTCTAGCCATGATCCCCAACACCTTGACAGAGCATGAATAATTGTTTTAATAATAATGGGCAAATATTGCACAATACAAGTGTGCAAACCTCTTATGAGACTTATCCAAGATTATCACAGCTGTAATCACTGCCAAAGGTGTTTCTAACATGTATTGACCCTTGGGGGTGAATACTTATCTAATCAACGTATATTAGTGTTTTACTTTCATTCATGTTTAAAACATATTTTAAAAAATCCAAGTTGACATTACATAGTATATTGTGCAGATCATTGACTAGAAATTACAATTAAATCAGTTGTAATCCCACATTGTAACACAATAAAATTAAGAAATTCAAGGGGGGTGTAGACTTTCTATAGGCACTGTATGTAGCCGATCAGTGTATTGGCCTGGCACTAAAACGTTTGGTTTAAACGTTAGTTCAGAACAGTGGATACATTTTTTTATTGCGTCCACTGGTTAGTCATTAATTCCCAAGAAATGTTGGACTTAAAATGATTAAGTGAAGGAAATGCAACTGTTAAATGTCAAACTGCTATTATGGAAAGTCCTGCTTCAGTACTACTCCACATTGAACTACAGACAGAGGATGGCTACATTACGGGCACATTGATGTTTTACAGTTGTCATGTGTTCATATGTGCTCATATGGTAAGTACATATTTGTTGCATAATAAATATCAGGAAAGCTATTACTGCCGCCAGTACAGGCATTGTGAAAAACACAAGGCTCATCGTCAATGAATTACGTGGTAAGGTATCCTTTGGCTGCTTCTGCTGTTTGTGAGTGATGTAGTGATGTCCTGTTCCATTGTTTTTTTTTTGCTCTCCCTACCACTAGTTGCTCCGTTTTCGAAAGACACCCCCCCACCGAAGGACATTCAAAAACGGGGGGGCTAAGGGGGGGTATTGGGATTGAGCCTTTCTTTATTGAATCAGAGCTAACCTCAGTTGGCCCAATTTTCCTGGTGATGTTAATTATCCCCCCTTTAAGAATGTGTTTACAAAGGCTTCAACGGTATAATAAAACTGGGGTAACTGAACATACGCAGAAATATGAGCAACATTAGCAAGAATACAGGCCTTAAATGTAGCTCAAACTTCCTATTACTCCCAACTAAACAGCAACGACAGTGGTAACTCCCGGGTGCTGTTCTCTACTGTGAGCAAGCTCCTCCAACCCGTGAACAATTCTGCTACCTCAGCCTCCAAAGAATGTTGCAATCAAAACCCATGCTTCTTCCAAAGCAAAATTGAAAACATCAACAACACTATCCTGTCCTCCACAGCCTCGGTATTTGAGCTACCCAGTCCTATGCTCACTGAGTCAAGGTTTTCCACCTTCATCACTGTCACTGCAGCTGATGAGGCCCACCACTTGCTCACTTGACCCTATCCTCACCTCCCTTGTCAAGACCTGCTTTCCTGCTCTGGAGCCTTTCTTCACAGAAAGTCCCTCATCACTGGATATGTCCCACCAGTACTTAGAAAGCCTGGATCTGAACCTGACAACCTCCAGAACTACAGGCCTATTTTCAACATGCCCTGAGTAAGCTCATCAAATGCACTGTTTCTAGCTAACTCCAAAACCATCTGGCCACTCGCAACCTACTTGAGCCATCCAGTCGGATTTCAGAGCTAGACACAGCACTGAGACTGCCCTGGTAAGGTTCACCAATTACCTCCTTATGAATGCTGACTCTGGGGCTGCCAGCATCCTCATACTTCTGGACCTCAGTGCAGCATTCAACACGGTCAGCCGCGCCATCCTGCTGGACCACATGGAGAAGCTCCTGGACCGGTCAGACACTGTCCTGGACTGGTTCAGGTCCTATCTCATTGATCGCTACCAGTTTGTAGCTATTGGCCCTAGTAGGTCAGACACAGTTGGGGTCCAACAGGGGGTCCCTCAAGGCTCGGTCCTGGGGCCACTACTGTTTGTATCTACATGCTGCCACTGGGAAACATCTTGAGGAAACACAGGCAGGGCTTTCACTTTTATGCTGACAGCACAAAGCTGTATGTCTCCACAAACACTGCCACTGCCAATGCCACTGCACTCCTGGTCAGCTGCCTGCAGGATATAAAAGCGTGGACACAGTTGAGTTTCCTGCATTTAATTCTTAAAAGTGTAAGCCGTTGGGGGGCGGGGGGGGGGGGGTTCTAAGCTGTCATATGAAATAGTTTTAAGATGGTCAAATTATGAATAATTTACCTATTTGATTCAGATTTGTAGGACCCTTTAGGTATAAAAAAAAAATTAAACAAATATTTCATAAACTGAATTTTGCATTAAATAACACATTCATAAATGGCAAGAAGGACATTCAAAAAATAATTCATAAGAAACAAGGTTTTGAAGTGTCTGTCCTAAATATAGGAGATCTAAGAAAGCTCAGGAAAAATACAGTATATATATATATGTTATTATTTTATTTTTACAAATATTTAACCCCTTTTTTGGGTATGCACAAATCTACCTTCATACTTTCCACATTTTTGAAAAACTGGTGCCCGTTACCTTTACACACATGTTTTTAAACTGGTACTAGTCTCCCTTTTACACAAATTAGTTTGTAGCCCAAACGGTTCAGACGCTACAAACAGAAGTTGGCACATAGATTGTACCGACTTCAGACGAGTCCCCTGACACAAACCGGTCAGATACAATTTTTTATTTATTTACATTTTCGTCATTTAGCAGACACTCTTATCCAGAGCGACTTACAGTTAGTGCATTCGTCTTAAGATAGCTAAGTGGGACAACCACATATCAAAGGCATAGAAAGTAGATTTTTCCTCAATAACGTAGCTATCAGTAGAGTCAGAGCTAGAAGGGGGGTCAAGTGCAAGTGCTTGTTAATTTTTTATGAATTTATTATTTAAAAAAATTGGGGGGGGGTTGAGGTGAGGAGGAGGATTATTTAAAATACTGTTTGAAGAGGTAGGGTTTCAGATGTTTTCGGAAGATCAGCAAGGACTCTGCTGTTCTAGCTTCAGGGGGAAGCTGGTTCCACCATTGCGGTGCCAGGACAGAGAAGAGCTTGGACTGGGCTGATTGGGAGCTGCCCTCCTGTAAGGGTGGGAGGGCCAAGAGAACTGAGGTGGCGAAGGGTTTGAGCTTAGACTGAAGGTAGCGAGGGGCAGTTCCTCTTGCTGTTCCTTAGATAAGTGGATGCGAGCTTTGACTTGAAGACAGTGGAGTGTGCGGCGAAGTAGGTGACATGAGAGAACTTGGGAAGGTTGAAAACTAGGCGGGCTTTAGCATTCTGGATAAGTTGCAAGGGTTTGATGTCACAAGCAGGGAGCCAGCCAACAGCAAGTTGCAGTAATCCAGACTGGAGAGGAAAAGTGCCTGGATTAGGACCTGCGCTGCTTCCTGTGTGAGGTAGGGTCGTACTCTACGGATGTTGTAGAGCATAAATCTGCAGGAGCGGGTCACTGCTTTGATGTTCGCAGAGAACGACAGGGTGTTGTCCAGGGTCAATTCCATCTTGTTGAGCTTGAGGTGGTGGGCCGACATCGAGATATCTGCCAGGCACTCAGATATGCGTGTTGGCACCTGGGTGTCAGAAGGGGGGAAGGAGAAAGTAGTTGAGTGTCATTCGCATAGAAATTATAGGAGAGACCATGTGGGGATATGACGGAGCCGAGTGACTTGGTGTATAGAGAGAAGAGGAGAGGGCCTAGAACCGAGCCCTGGGGGACACCAGTAGTGAGAGTACATGGTGCAGACACAGATCCTCTCCACGTCACCTGGTAGGAGCGGCCTGCCAGGTAGGATGCAATTCAAGAGTGTGCATAGCCTGAGACGCCCAGCCCTGACAGGGTTGAGAGGAGGATCTGATGGTTCAGGGTGTCAAAGGCAGCAGATAGATCTAGGAGGAAGAGAACAGAGGATAGAGAGTCAGCTTTGGCAGTGTGGAGAGCCTCCGTGACACAGAGAATAGCAGTCTCGGTTGAGTAACCCTTGAAGCCTGACGTTTTTGTGAGAAGACTGATTTTCAGGATGTCTCATGGTCTGACAAACACCGCTCTAGCTCTACCACCTTTCACCGCAGATGCGGATGCGGTGGACTGAGATGCATCCAATACAAAAAACAGATACACTATATATGCAAAATTGTGTGAACAACTTCAAATTAGTGGATTCGGCTATTTCATCCACACCGTTGCTGACAGGTGTATAAAATCGAGCACACAACCAGCCATGTAATCTTCATAGACAAACATTGGCAGTAGAATGGCCTTAATGAAGAGCTCAGTGACTTTCAACTTGGCACCGTCATAGGATGCCACCTTTCCAACAAGCCAGTTCGTCAAATTTCTTCCCTGCTAGAGCTGCCCTGGTCAACTGTAATTGCTGTTATTGTGAAGTGGAAACGTCTGGAAGCAACAACGGCTCAGCTTTCGAAGTGGTAGGCCACACAAGGTCACAGATGGGGACCGCCGAGTGCTGAAGTACGTAGCGTGTCTGTCCTCGGTTGCAACACTCACTACCGAGGTCCAAACTGCCTCTGGAAGCAACGTCAGCACAATAACTGTTCGTCAGGAGCTTAATGAAATGGGTTTCCTTGGCCGAGTAGCCGCACACATGACTAAATTCTGGACTCTGGAGCAGTGGAAATGCGTTCTCTGGAGTGATGAATCACACTGCGTTTGGCGGATGCCATGAGAACGTTACCTGCCCCAATTCATAGTGCCAACTGTAAAGTTTGGAGGATGGTCTGGGGCTGTTTTTCGTGGTTTGGGCTAGGCCCCTTAGTTACAGTAAAAGGAAAGCTTAACGCCACAGCATACAATTACATTCTAGACGATTCTGTGGTTCCAACGTTGTGGCAACAGTTTGGGGAAGCCCCTTTACTGTTTCACCATGACAATGCCCCTTTGGAAAAAGAGAGGTCCATACAGAAATGGTTTGTCGAGATCGTTGAGGAAGAACTTGACTGGCCTTTACAGAGCCCTGACCTCAACCCCATTGAATACTTTTGGGATGAATTGGAACACTGACTACGAACCAGGTCTAATCGCCCTACATCTGTGCCTGACCTCACTAATGCTCTTGTGGCTAAATGGAAGCAAGTCCCCGCAAAAATGTTCCAACATCTAGTGGAAAGACTTCACAGAGGAGTGGAGGCTGATATAGCACCAAAGGGGGGACCAACTCCATAATAATGCCCATGTTATTGAAATGAGATGTTCAATGAGCAGGTGTCTACATACTTTTGTAATTTTTCTCTAGCTTAAACTGACAGATTTTGATGGGGACTTTTCTTTTATGTTACATCGATTGACGCACCAGTGCATTAATTGACTCTAGGGGTTTCAACTTCAAAAAGACAGAGGTTGTCTTGATTGGCACTCGCACCATCATAAACAACATCAGCAGCTACAGGCCTCCATATTGATGGTGTCAATGTCCTCCCCTTCTTTGAGGTTGCAACCTGGGTGTGATAATTGACAGTCAGCTCTCGTTTGAGGCCCACTTCAAGAGTATGACCAAAGTAAAAAATTTCCATCTACAGAACATTGTAAGGTTACGACCTATGCTGCCATCACAACCTGCGGCTGAGTGACTCATCCACACCTATATTTCACCTTGTCTGAAATATTGTAACGCACGTTTTGTTGGCACATCTGCCAAGTGCCTAAGCAGGCTACAGTATGTCCAGAACTGGTGTCCTCACCCACACTTCCCAACATGAGCACATCACTCCAGTGCTGTTCAATCTCCACTGGCTCCCCATATGGTCATGCATTGACTACACAATCCTGGTTCACACCTACCAAGCTATCCACAACTCTGGACTCAAGTACATGTCTGACTTCATTCTACCCTCCTGCTCCTCCAGGTCCATCTCCTTTCAGCAGCCCTGCAGCAGACTAAAAACGATGGTTGACAGGGCATTCAGTTGCATGGCTCCGCAGCTGTGGAATGCTCTTCCAGACACTTTAAGGGCTGCAGAGTCTCTGTCCTCCTTTAAGGCACAGCTCAAGAACGTTCTGATATGTTGCCCAATTATTGGTAAAAGATCTGATTGGTGAAAAGACCAATTACTGGCAGAATTGGTCTGCCTGTGTCAACGCAGCCTTTGTCCTCCAAAAAATAAATCAATCAATCAAATGTATTCATGAACCCCTTTTGACATCAGCAGATGTCACAAAGTGCTATGCAGAAACCCATCCTAAAACCCCAAACAGCAAGCAATGCAGACAAAGAAGCACGGTGGTTAGGAAAAACTCCCTAAAGCAGGAAACCTAGGAATAAACATAGACAGGAATGAGGTTCTGAGGGGTGGCCAGTCCTCTTCTGGCTGTGCAGGGTGGAGAATATAAGAGTACATGGCCATTAAGGCCAGATTGTTCTTCAAGATGTTCAAACGTTCATAGATGACCAGCAGGGTCAAATAATAATTACAGTGGTTGTACAGGGTGCAACAGGTCAGCACCTCAGGAGTAAATGTCAGTTGGCTTTTCATAGCTGAGCATTCAGAGGTCGAGAGAGAAAGTCGAAAACAGCAGGTAGCACATCTGGTGAACAGGTCAGGGTTCCATAGCCGCAGGCAGAACAGTTGAAACTGGTGGACTGGGGACAGCCAGGAGTCATCAGGCCAGGTAGTCCTGACCTACTGAAATTATGAGTCTTCACTAAAGACTTAAAGGTCGAGACCAAGTCTGCGTCTCTCACATGGATAGGCAGACCATTCCATAAAAATGTAGCTCTATAGGAGAAAGCCCTGCCTCCAGCTGTTTGCTTCAGAATTCTAGAGACAATAAGAAGGCCTGTGTTTTGTGACCGTAGCGTACGTGTAGGTATGTACGGCAGGACCAAATCGGAGAGGTGCTTTGTAGGTTAGCAGTAAAACCTTGAAATCTTCCCTAGCCTTAACAGGAAGTGAAGCCATTGTAGAGAAGCTAGCACTGGAGTAATATGATCACATTTTTGCTTCTAGTCAAGATTCTAGCAGCCATGTTTAGCACTAACTGAAGTTTATTTAGTGCTTTATCCGGGTACCCGGAGAGTAGAGCATTGCAGTAGTCTAATCTAGAAGTGACAAAAGCATGGATTAGCTTTTCTGCATAATTGTTTTGACAAAAAGTTTCAGATTTTTGCAATGTTACTAAGATGGAAAAAAAGCTGTCCTTCAATTACTCTTGAAATGTTAGTCAAAAGAGAGATTAGGGTCCAGAGTAACACCGAGGTCCTTCACAGTTTTATTTGAGACGACTGTACAACCATCAAGATTAATTGTCAGATCCAACAGCAGATATACTTGTTTCATGTGACCTAGAACAAGCATCTCTGTTTTGTCCGAGTTTAAAAGTAAAACATTTGCCGCCATCCACTTCCTTATGTCTGAAACACAGGCTTCCAGGGTAGGTAATTTTCTAAATTGGCAGGCACAGGAAGTAGCAACGTTTATTGAAATTATTCAAGTACACTCAGGATACAATATGTTTGTGACCAACCCGGTTTTGAGACTGTCTAGCAGTGTGTGTGTGTGTGTGTGTGTGTGTAGTAGTAGTAGTAGACAATTGAAAATGCCTTTAGTATAGAAATAGTGGTTGCATGTAAAAGTCATCGTTTGTGCATTTTCTATGATGTATGATGGCAGAGGAATACAGAGGGAGAAGGTGAGGCTGTAAAATGGACAGAGAGAAGGTCAATGTGGGAGTGGCAGACAAATAAAGAGAGAGAGAGAGAGAGCGAGGGATGCCCTGACCTCTCAGAATAAGGTTACCAGCGCTGGCCCTCTGTGTCCTAAAGTTGAATGAAGGATTGTTGGGACCCTGAACTCCAATCCTCACCCTCACCAGGGGCCCATAACTGCACCGAGGTGTGTCTTTGTGGTTGTGTGTGTGTGTGTGTGTGTGTGTGTGTGTGTGTGTGTGTGTGTGTTTATCAGTGGTGTAAAGTACTTAAGTAAAAATACTTTAAAGTACTACTTAAGTATTTGGGGGTATCTGTACTTTACTTGACTATTGATATTTTTGGCAACTTTTACTTTTACTGCACTACATTCCGAAAGAAAAGAATGTACTTTTTACTCCATACATTTTCCCTGACACCCAAAAGTACTTGTTACATTTTGACATGAAAATTGTCCAATTCACACACTAGTCAAGAGAACATCCCTGGTCATCCCTACTGCATCTGATCTGGCAGACTCACTAAACACAAATGCTTTGTTTTGTAAATTATGTCTGAGTGTTGGAGTATGCCCCTGGCTATCTGTCAAAAAGAAAGAAAAAAATTGTTTGTGCTGTCTGGTTTGCTTAATATAAGGAATTTGAGATAATTTTTACTTTTACTTTTGATACTTATGTACATTTTATCAATTCCATTTACTTTTGATACTTAAGTATTCTTTAACTACTTACGGGGTGGTGGGGCGCCAAATTCAACATCCAATAGTTGAATTATTAAACATTCATAAATATACAAGTGTTGCATAGTCATCAAAAGCTCTGATTCTTGGCAATATCACAGCGTTGTCAGATTTCAAAAAGGCTTTACGACGAAAGCACAACATTTGATTGTTTGAGGGTAGCACCTCTAATATTTATCCATTAGCATAAATTAATAACCCAACGCGGGTCTCACAAAATGCATAAAATCGCTAATATAAAATCGCTTACCATTGATGAACTTCTGCTGAGGGCTTCCCAAGTGTCCAACGTAGACAATCCATGCTTCTTTGGTTAGAAAAAGTCATTTATTATATCCATAAATCTCAGTTTGGTTGGCGCGTTATGATCATAAAATCCACCGTTGAGTCGCCCATTGAACCGTGAAGAGAACACGTTCAAATTATACCTATACACTTTCTACAAACAAATCAAACATCATTTTTAATGTATCCTTAGGTATCCTTTTGGGTATATTTGCTGTAATATTTCAACCGGACGATAACATGAACCATAGGAAAGAAAAATAAAGTGGTGCGCGTTCACAATCTCTCACGTGTCAAACCTTGTTTACAAAAGTGGTTGCCTGACAATTTCCTGTTCCTATCTGTTCTGGTCACTCCTAGAATTCCCAGACTTTGTATGTAGACTGTTGACATCTAGTGGAAGCCATAGGTACTGCAGTCTCAGTCCTACATAAAGTTGTATGCAATAGGCACAGTGGAGAAGATGCTCATTTACAAAAAAAACTGCAAATCCAGATGGATTTTCCTCGGGTTTTCGCCTGCTATATCAGTTCTGTTATACTCACATACATTATTTTAACAATCTTAGAAACTTCAGAGTGTTTCCTATCCAATAGTACTAATTATGTGCATATCCTATTTTCTGGGCCTGAGTGGCATGCATTTTACTTTGGGCACGCCAGACTCTCCAAAACCGTCACCTATGCAGCCGCTCCCTAAGAAGTTAAACCAAATACTTTTAGACTTTTTCTCAAGTAGTATTTTACTGGGTTACTTTTACTTTTACTCAAGTCATTTTCTATTAAGGTATCTTTACTTTCACTCAAGCATGACAATTTTGTACTTTTTCCACCACTGGTGTGTATGTGCGGGTGCGCGTGTGCATGAACGGGTGTGGACTTGCAAACGTGAGCTTGTGTGTGTCTATTATGAAGGAGTCCCAATGGGAACAGGAAAATTACTGTCTGCCCCTGCAGCCCATCAGGTCTCACGGTGTAATTCTAGGAACATACAGGAACTCAAGTCATTTTGTTCACCCGACCTAGAATACCTCACAATTAAATGCCGAGCATATTATCTCCCAAGAGAATTCTCCTCCATCATTGTCATGGCCGTTTATTTCCCACCTCAAGCCGAAACCTCAACGGCCCTCAAAGAACTTCACTGGACTTTATGCAAACTGGAAACCATATATCCTGAGGCTGCATTTATTGTAGCTGGGGATTTAAACAAAGCAAATCTGAGGACTAGCCTGCAGAAATTCTATCAACATATTTACTGTCCTACTCGCGCTACTAAGACTCTCGACCATTGTTATTCTAACTTCTGGGATGCTTACAAGGCACTCCCCCGCCCTTCTTCCAGCAAAACTGGCCACGATTCCATCTTGCTCCTCCCGTCCTATAGGCAGAAACTCAAACAGGAAGTACCCGTGCTTCATACCATTCAACGCTGGTCTGACCAATCGGAATCCACACATCAGGATTGTTTTGATCACATGGACTGGGATATGGTCCGGGTAGCGTGCAAAAATAATCTAGACACATACACGATACGGTGACTGAGTTCATAAGGAAGTGTATAGGAGATGTAGTACCCACTGTGACTATTAAAACCTACCCTAACCAGAAACCGTGGATAGATGGTAGCATTCCCTCGAAACTGAAAGCGCAAACCACCGCATTTGTGACGACCCTCCAACTCTATCTGCCGAATTCTTTCTCTTTGCTCTTGTTTTCATTAATAGGATGTCGGTGGGCGGAGCCGGGAGGGTTGTCAGTGAAATGGGACACACCTGGGGTCGGGTGTGTCCTGGGATAAATACTCCCCTTCCCATTTATTGAGGAGACTCTCTCCATGCAGACACACTGATAACGTTTGGTTGTGGCATTTTTGTGGCTGTTTTGTTTGCTTTGGCACCTTTCAACACCCCTCATTATCACATTTATGCACACAAACACTCACTTACACTACTGATTACTGACTACACACACCATTGTTAATTGTATTTAGTTTACTTCAGTTAATAAATAGATTTTGTTATTCCTTATCTCCACGTTGTCTCCCTTTTTGTTACGAACTTCGAGCCGGTTCGTGACACATTTAACAATGGCAAGGCGACTGGTAATATGTAGTTAGTTATTCATTCCGCAAGGCAATCAAACAAGCTAAATGTCAGTATAGAGACAATGTGGAGTCGCAATTCAACGGCTCAGACACGAGACGTATGTGGTAGGGACTACAGATAATCACGTACTACGAAAGGAAAACTAGTGCTTACAGGCATATTCAATCTCTCCCTATCTCAGTGTATGTAAACCTCCGACTTCAATTGTATGTACAGTTGAAGTCGGAAGTTTACATACACTTAGGTTGGAGTCATTAAAACTCGTTTTTCAACCACTCCACAAAATTCTTCTTAACAAATTATAGTTTTGGCAAGTCGGTCAGGACATCTACTTTGAGTGTGACACAAGTAATTTTTCCGACAATTGTTTACAGACAGAATATTTCTCTTATAATTCACTGTATCACAATTCCAGTGGGTCAGAAGTTTACGTACACTAAGTTGACTGTGCTAATTGACATAATTTGAGTCAATTGGAAGTGTACCTGTGGATGTATTTCAAGGTGCGAAAAGTCCAAGATCGCACTTTGGTGCGAAAAGTGCAAATCAATCCCAGACCAACAGCAAAGGACCTTGTGAAGATGCTGGAGGAAACAGGTACAAAAGTATCTATACCCACAGTAAAACGAGTCATGTATCGAAATAACCTGAAAGGCCGCTCAGCAAGGAAGAAGCCACTGCACCAAAAGCGCCATAAAAAAGCCAAACGTATGTGGATATATTAAAGCAACATCTCAAGACGTCAGTCAGGAAGTTAAAGCATACTTCCAAAGTTGAGACAAAATGGCTTAAGGACAGCAAAGTCAAGGTATTGGAGTGGCCATCACAAAGCCCTGACCTCAATCCCATAGAAAATTTGTGGGCAGAACTGAAAAAGCATGTGCGAGCAAGGAGGCCTACAAACCTGACTCAGTTACACCAGCTCTGTCAGGGCAATTTAAAGGCAATGCTACCAAATACTAATTGAGTGTATGCAAACTTCTGACCCACTGGGATTGTGATTTAAAAAATAAAAGCTGAAATAAATAATTCTCTCTACTATTATTCTGACATTTCACATTCTTAAAATAAAGTTGTGATCCTAACTGACCTAAGACAGAGAATTTTTACTCTGATTAAATGTCAGGAATTGTGAAAAACTGAGTTTAAATGTATTTGGCAAAGGTGTATGTAAACTTCCGACTTCAACTGTATTCACCCCCTTTGCTATGAAGCCCCTAAATAAGATCTGGTGCAACCAATTACATTCAGAAGTCACATAATTTGTTACATAAAGTCCACCTTTGTGCAATCTAAGTGTCACATGATCTCAGTATATATACACCTGTTCTGAAAGGCCCCAGAGTCTTTTACACCACTAAGCAAGGGGCACCACCAAGAAAGCGGCACCATGAAGACCAAGGATCTCTCCAATCAGGTCAGGGACAAAGTTGAGGGTTGGGTTATAAGTACAGATGAGGGTTGAGTTATAAAAAAAATCGGAAACTTTGAACATCCCACGGACACCATTAAATCCATTATAAAAAATGTTTAAGAATATCGCACCACAACAAACCTGCCAAGAGAGGGCCGCCAACCAAAACTCACGGACCAGGCAAGGAAGGCATTAATCAGAGAGGCAACAAAGACACCAAAGATAATCCCGAAGGAGCTGCAAAGCTCCACAGTGGAGATTGGAGTATCTGTCCATAGGACCACTAAGCCGTACACTCCACAGAGCTGGGCTTTATGGAAGAGTGGCCAGAAAAAAGCCAATGCTCAAAGAAAGAAATAAGCAAACACGTTTGGTGTTTCCTTAAACGCATGTTTGAGACTCCCCAAACATATGGAAGAAGGTACTCTGGTCAGATGAGACTAAAATTGAGATTCTTGGCCATCAAGGAAAACCCTATGTCTGGCGCAAACCCAACACCTCTCATCACCCCAAGAATACCATCCCCACAGTGAAGCATGGTGGTGGCAGCATCATGCTGTGGGGATGTTTTTGATTGGCAGGGACTAGGGAAACTGGCCAGAATTGAAGGAATGATGGATTGAGCTAAATACAGGGAAATTCTTGAGGCAAACCTGTTTGTCTTCCACAGATTTGAGACTGGGACGGAGGTTCACCTTCCAGCAGGACAATTACCCTACGCATACTGCTACAACAAGTGGTTTAAGGGGAAACATTTACATGTCTTGGAATGGCCTAGTCAAAATCCAGACCTCAATCCAATTGAGAATCTGTGGTCTGACTTAAAGATTGCTGTATACCAGCGGAACCCATCCAAATTGAAGGAGCTGGAGCAGGTTTGCCTTGAAGAATGAGCAAAAAGCTAAGGTTTTCAGTTTTTTTGTCTTATTTCTTGTTTGTTTCACAATAAAACATATTTTGCATCTTCAAAGTGGTAGGCATGTTGTGTAAATAAAATGATACAAACCCCCCCAAAATCTATTTTAATTCCAGGTTGTAAGGCTTGTGTCATTGTTTGAAGGTTAACTGCACTATACTTGTACACTGTAACTTCCCAAATCATATATTATTTCCAGAAATGTAATACAGAGGACCCTCCTCCTCTATTGGAGGGACTGCCACTGCCATGTCCTATCCGTCAACAACTGATAATATTGTATTCTATATTGTATATAGAATATAGAATATTGTAATATTGTATTCTCTGCATTCTCTGTGTAATTGAAGTCTGTGTGAATTAGCTTCAGTAACAATTTGATTTAGTGTCTCTGTATTGACTTCATTACATTGTTTCTTTGGATAGCCTTATGTATTCATTAGTAAAGTATATTTGTCTTTGCCTAGTCATCACAGATGCTGTTAAATAAGTCTGCTTTGGAGATTGATTTCCAAAACTTTCAGAAAATATTTTAGATTCTTTGCAGCTCTTGCTTTTGTTTGGAAAAATGTAATTAAATTATTTACATTGTATCATCGTACACAAGGTAAATTCATTTTGTTTTGATTTCCCTCATAGCTCTTCAATACTCTGCAAATACACACACTCATACAGTACAGTATGAGACCGACCGGCTCGATTCGGTCTTATGTAGCAAAGGTGTTTTTTACATTGGATAAAAGTAGACTCAGAGCTAGAAACAAGTATATTGAGGAACAATGGGAAAGTAATTCTTCTTTGAAAGTTGATAAACTTGTAACCTCACTTTTGAGAAAATGGGTCTTGAATTTTTTGGTACCTATTGGAGAGCTCTTCTTTGTCTACACCCATTCTACATCGTTCACACCCTCTTAAGCTTTAGCCCCACCCATCTCTTTAAGGATTCACATGTGAGACTGTACTAAATAACCAAATATTTCAATACTAAAGGCTGGTTTATACTATGGATGTATTCGTACATTTAATCTAGAGTGCCAGAGTCTTCTGGGCATTAGTAAACTAAGAGCGTTGCCAGATTGTCCTCTTGGAGCGTTCAGAGCGCACACCGGACACTCTGGCCGAGTAGTAGGGTTGATCCGAGCGTTCTGACCCAACAACAGCAGTCAAGCACCCAAGCTAACTGGCTAAAGTTGGCTACCTTGCTAGCTACTTCCAGACACAAATGAGAGAACAGCTCACTCAGACCATTTTACTCGCCCTAGCAGAGCTGGTTAGGCTGTTTTTATGTTATCCATGACTGCAACTGTGCTGCTGGCAACAATTTCATTACGCTTTTTTGCCAACGTTTACTGACACCCGCCATATTCAACGGGTGTTGAGCATTCGTAAATTCGTCAGTTATTCTGCCCTCTGGCACACTCAGACAAGAATGCTCTGAAATCAAAGTAGATAGCCAGAGCGAATTTACCAGCTACGTGTTATCTTTCAAAAAAGCTGCGTTAGAAAGGATTACCGACACATACTGACCAGCTCATGTTATGGACAGAAGTGTGCTACTGTACATGGCAGACCAATCTAAACTCATCTCTCGGCATGTCCAGCCCACTCATTATCTCAACCAATCATGGCTAGCGGGAAGGTTGCTCGCTTAATTAACAATTATTAACTTTTACAGATGGCATACAAGTTTGCTATTAAGGCACATGAAAGTTCACGTTCCAGAAGACATTTCTACCCAAAAAACTTATTTTGATTTAAAAAAAGGTTTACATTCAATTGGAGCTCCTGTGAAGAAGTGACGCGTGACATACAGTGAGGGAAAAAAGTATTTGATCCCCTGCTGATTTTGTATGTTTGCCCACTGACAAAGAAATGATCAGTCTATAATTTTAATGGTAGGTGTATTTTAACAGAGAGAGACAGAATAACATAAAAAAAATCCAGAAAAAAGCATGTGAAAAATGATATAAATTGATTTGCATTTTAATGAGGGAAATAAGTATTTGAACCCCTCTCAATCAGAAAGATTGCTGGCTCCCAGGTGTCTTTTATACAGGTAACGAGCTGAGATTAGGAGCACACTCTTAAAGGGAGTGCTCCTAATCTCAGTTTGTTACCTGTATAAAAGACAACTGTCCACAGAAGCAATCAATCAATCAGATTCCAAACTCTCCACCATGGCCAAGACCAAAGAGCTCTCCAAGGATGTCAGGGACAAGATTGTAGACCTACACAAGGCTGGAATGGGCTACAAGACCATCGCCAAGCAGCTTGGTGAGAAGGTAACAACAGTTGGTGCGATTATTTGCAAATGGAAGAAACACAAAANTCAATCTCCCTTGGCCTGGGGCTCCATGCAAGATCTCTCCTCGTGGAGTTGCAATGATCATGAGAACGGTGAGGAATCAGCCCAGAACTACACGGGAGGATCTTGTCAATGATTTCAAGGCAGCTGGGACCATAGTCACCAAGAAAACAATTGGTAACACACTACGCCGTGAAGGACTGAAATCCTGCAGCGCCCGCAAGGTCCACCTGCTCAAGAAAGCACATATACATGCCCGTCTGAAGTTTGCCAATGAACATCTGAATGATTCAGAGGACAACTGGGTGAAAGTGTTGTGGTCAGATGAGACCAAAATGGAGCTCTTTGGCATCAACTCAACTTGCCGTGTTTGGAGGAGGAGGAATGCTGCCTATGACCCTCAGAACACCATCCCCACCGTCAAACATGGAGGTGGAAACATTATGCTTTGGGGGTGTTTTTCTGCTAAGGGGACAGGACAACTTCACCGCATCAAAGGGACGATGGACGGGGCCATGTACCGTCAAATCTTGGGTGAGAACCTCCTTCCCTCAGCCAGGGCATTGAAATGGGTCATTGATGGGTATTCCAGCATGACAATGACCCAAAACACACGGCCAAGGCAACAAAGGAGTGGCTCAAGAAGAAGCACATTAAGTCCTGGAGTGGCCTAGCCAGTCTCCAGACCTTAATCCCATAGAAAATCTGTGGAGGGAGTTGAAGGTTTGAGTTGCCAAACGTCAGCCTCGAAACCTTAATGACTTGGAGAAGATCTGCAAAGAGGAGTGGGACAAAAATCCCTCCTGAGATGGTGGCCAACTACAAGAAACGTCTGACCTCTGTGATTGCCAACTAGGGTTTTGCCACCAAGTACTAAGTCATGTTTTGCAGAGGGGTCAAATACTTATTTCCCTCAATTTAATGCAAATCAATTTATAACTTTTTTCACATGCGTTTTTCTGGATTTTTTTGTTGTTATTCTGTCTCTCACTGTTCAAATAAACCTACCATTAAAATTATAGACTGATCATTTCTTTGTCAGTGGGCAAACGTACAAAATCAGCAGGGGATCAAATACTTTTTTCCCTCACTGTATGTCTCGTTTCCTGAAATGAGTCACGTATATTTGTCTGCTTGTGCACACACACAACTTATTTTTTTCTCTCTGTTTTTGTTTCCAGACCTCCACCACCACAGTGAACATAGTGGTGACTGATGTCAACGATAACAACCCTAAGTTTGATCTGACCCTACCCAGAAACCTCACTGTCCAGGAGGAGGAGGCAAACATGTTTGTGGGTCAAGTCACGGTAAGCACATCTGATGGGCTAAAGTTGCACACAATATGGTAGTATGTTTTTTTTTTTTATTCATCTGAATACCTTGAACGTGAATATAAAGAAAAACAACCTTACTTTCACCTGCCATTTCCTGCATTTCCATTTTTTCTACCTGGCACAGATTTACTAAGCAGGCCTTCTTTACACTTTCTCTAACCCAGCTACTCCCAAAGTCCCACAGGTGTCCACAGCAACGCATGTGGCGATAACTCCAACAGGCTCTAATTGACTGGAATACAATTCTTTGCTGAGTTGGGATCAAAATTATTACTTTTCCCTGCACCTTGATAAATGATGACACATAAAGTGTTAAGAGCTAAATCCACGTGTATAACATGCTAGCAAAATATTCTGATTAGCTAATATATGAGCAAACTAGAATAAAGATGATCATTAGCACTCACCTCAATCTAGCTCACATTTCTCCAGCCTTATATCCAAACAAAGATTCATTGACAACTAAAATCTGACATTGATGAATTTATCTAGACGAGTCCCTCAAGTTTGTCTCAAAGCAGCGCGATGGTGCTGTCCCAATCAAAACGGTGCTGAAATGATAATCTAGGTGGCCACACATGACTATTGCTTTAAATTAATATAATGGTTGAATATGACTTTGGGAGTTTCAATATAAGCAAAAATGTGATACAAGTTTTCAAATGCATTAGCTTACTTTATTCCAATATGTTCATCATTCAGTTGATCATAACTAAATTGACTTTTCCTTTCTCTGCACAGCCTCACGGCTGTTTTCTCATCTTCTCATTCTGCTGCTGCCCTCCTCTGCCACGTTGTCCTCACGTTGTTCTCAACACCAGTATGAATCAATATAGCCTACTGTGTTCTAGAAATATGTTTTTTTTTCGTGTTCAGGCTCATTTAATTTATGTGATATCTGACCAGACCTGGGCTCTGGCTTCAGTTCACCGTGCTTGGGTCGGACAAGAATTGAATTTCGATGAGAATTCTAAACTGCATTAGAGTCTAGTGTGCAGTCTAGTGTGCAGTGCAAAAGTATTCACCCCCCTTGGCATTTTTCCTATTTTGTTGCCTTACAAAAAAAGCAATTTTAATTCCAGGTGGTATCATTTGATTTACACAACATCCCTAACATTTTGAAGATGCAAAATATATTATTTTGTGAAACAAACAAGAAATAAGACAAAAAAACTGTACTTGAGCGTGCATAACTATTCACCCCCCCAAAGTCAATACTTTGTAGAGCCACCTTTTGCAGCAATTACAGCTGCAAGTCTCTTGGGGTATGTCTCTATAAGCTTGGCACATCTAGCCACTGAGATTTTTGACCATTCTTCAAGGCAAAACTGCTCCAGCTCCTTCAAGTTGGATGGGTTCCGCTGGTGTACAGCAATCTTTAAGTCGGACCACAGATTCTCAATTGGATTGAGGTCTGGGCTTTGACTAGGCCATTCCAAGACATTTAAACCAAGTCACACAGTCTGTTTTTATGTATAAGCTGTTTTCAACTTGTCAATTTGTAATTATCTTCGGACAAGTTTTTTATTTTCTAATAACAGTTTGAATTGAGGTGTGTTTTGCCTCATTCATTCACATAAAAGTAGTCATTTTTACTTCTGCGGACCAATACATTTTTTTGACATTTCTGACCCGGACAAAATTCCCCAAGCACTTCCCAGTTGTTTGTGCAGTTCAAGTCTGCAGACATTTGCACATTTTCCGTCCTGCACACACGTGTTCACATTTTCCGTCTGTTGCCTACATCGCAGTCATAGTTGTTTTCGTTACCAATAATAACTTTGGAAATGTGTGTGTTTATGTCAAAGTAAGTGCCTTATTATGTTATAATAGTTTCTACATGTTGTGTTATGTCGTTTCTATTGTAGCATAATATTTTTGTGTATATTCCTTATAACCGCAGACACGCGAGGTAACGTTACTCATTTCATAACCTTTATGGTGTTATACTCAATGCTTAGATAGCTAGCAACATTCTTCTATTAGCTCTAGAAAACAATTCTGATTGCGTCAGAGAAGTATTAGCATGTGTTGTATTTTGGAGCTATGTTGTCCTTATGACTCCCAAGTGGTGCAGCGGTCTAAGGCACAGCATATCAGTGCTAGAGGCGTCACTACAGACACCCTGGTTCAAATCCAGGCTCCATTTCTATCGAAGTAAGTGTCTTATTATGGTAATAGTTTCTGTATGTGATTTGCATGTGAACAGTACGTCCAATTACAAAAAATCCCTTGTTCAGTAATAATCTCACCTGTTAGTTGGTGGTGAACTATGTGGCCGTTGAGGGCTTCGTCAATCAGATGGAAAAATATCTTCTTATACCACATGGTCGTTTTCTGAGTGCATTCCACAAAGCTGTTTATCATGTCCGCCTTATCCACTTCCCCCATGTTGAGGTTATAGTCAAGCACGCAGTCTGTTTAGATTTTTCTCTCTCCCGTCAGGTGGCCACCTTCCCTGTGGCCGACATGGTTACTGTGTGGACAGTAGAGAGGACATGGATGTCTCGTTTTTCGTGGCACTTTACTGCCAGCTGTTGACCGTTCTCCTTGAACTCCACCTCCCCTCTCTGCATCTTCCTGCATCCGAATGCCGGGATCCCCTTCCTATTTGACCTTACTGTGCCACAGGCCTGTGCTGTTGGAGAGCAGATGATGGAAGAGTGTGGGACTGCTGTAACAATTGTCCACATACAAAGTGTGTCCCTTGCTGAGATGAGGAGCCAGCATGGTCATCACCATGGACCCGGACACCCCAAGCCCCTCATACTCATCAATGCATAGGTCCTTGTAAGGCACAAAGACTCAACCAAATGCTATTGTCAGGCTGGTAAGAACATTTCTTGTTTTGTATAACAGGTCATTTAGAATGGCAGTAGCATTGTTGACGAAATGCAGTCATCGCAGCAGAACTAGGAAGCGGTCTTTGGAAAAGCTGGTGGCAAAGAAGAGAGTTGCAAACATAGGATCTGTGCTCCATTATTGTTCTTCTTTACTATCCCCATGAGAAGGACTGTCAACAGGAAGGTATACTTTTCATTAATTGTGGTTGTTATTTTGTATTTTGAGTAAATTACGTTGATTACTCTATTCTGCTGTCCTGCGCCTGACTCGCTACACACAGGACCATTACAGCAGTAGCATTGTTGATGAAATGCAGTCATCGCAGCAGAACTAGGAAGCAGTCTTGGGAAAAGAGGGTGGCAAAGAACGGAGTTGCAAACATAGAATCTGTGCTCCTGTATTCTCTTAGGGAGTTCTTCTTTACTATCCACATGAGAAGGACTGTCACCAGGAAGGTAAACATTTCACTAATTGTGGTTTTCCCACCCACTCCTGGCTCTCTCTTCTCCTGTAGCTCCAAGGCATAGTGATTGGTCTCT